>JAXDDW010000022.1:230000-495000 GCA_034670385.1 Hoplostethus mediterraneus | reverse complement strand
AAGTCTTAAGTTTGCATTGTAATCCAGACTGGTGTGGTAGGAAATCACTATCTCTAAAAATAAAAAATAAAGTCAACCTAATTAAAAAATAGCAAAATGTACTTTTTTGAGAGCACCATGGCTACTTGGCAGTACAGTGCAGTATTTAGGCAAGAGAGCAACCGACCAGACATGTTTAACACACCATGAGACCACAGTATACATATGGACAGAACTGAGAATGTATGGCGACAAAGATTGTGGCAAAAGTGAGATACATATGTCTCTTTGAATGTATTCCCAAAAAATCTCTTTGTAGACATTCACGATAAAAATAAAAACTGTTCAAACGACAGGGGGGATGGGGGGTACAGAGAACCGCAGAGAGAAAGACAATCAGAAGTACAGAGAAACGAGAGCAAATATAAAGCGTGAGAAGGGTAAAAAGAGATGTGGGGGAGAGAGAGAGAGAGAGAGAGAGAGAGAGAGAGAGAGAGAGATGTTGTTTGAAAGCGCTTCCTTTCTCCTTTCCACCCTTGCTGCCACGTCCTCATCCGCTCACGGGGGCCCTTCTTTCTGAACAATCCAACACTGGGCTTTCATCGTTCCTTTGAAACGGTCCACGTTCCTCTCTCCAACATATGTCTGCTCTTTTTAAAATAACAATGGCTGCCGTTTGGACTGAGGGAACGATCCACCTGCTCCCGCATTCTGTTACAGTCGACGGGGGAAAAAAACAAAAACGAAAGCACCAAGGACTCGCAGTCTTTGAAAAGTAGACTCAGACTTTGTGCGGAGTTGTTGGCATTACAGTAGATATCAAGGGAGAAGGAAAGAGACAGTAAGAAAAGAGTACAGTAGAGGAAGGTGCTAAAGGGTTACCCTGGTAGAGCTCGGTGCTGAGACACACGCCATGTACCTGAATATGACCAATCCAATCCCCTTCTGCTGTATCTACTAAAACACAAATGCCATAAAAACATAAAATAATAAATATAAACTGGGAGTGGGAGGCGTGTGGAGGCCAATTCTTAGGCCACTGACAAGTCTCCCCCCTGTAATGTAAGGTTTACTGTTTCATCCCAAGCTTGAAACAATCCAGCCCATTTTTTTTAAATTTTTTTTTTTAATGGCAGCAGATTGTCTGCAGAGCGAGTTCACTCCAACCTTTCTTTTTTTTCCCTCTTTCTTTATATAGCCTATGTCTCCACATCACTGCCACAGATAATGCATGTAGGGCAGAAATTGGATGCTAAACTGTCCCCGTCCCCCCCCACCACCACACACACACACACACACACACACACAGTGAGCAAAGTTTGGTCAGTGCTGGAAAAGTTGCATGAAGAATGCTAATTAGCTGAACAGGCTTTGAATGCGTCTGGCCATGCGTAGGCCAAAAAGAACCCTGGGACACAGAGACACAGCAGAACTGGCAGAGGAAAAAGAGGGAGGGATGGATGGAAGGGAGGGAAACAAATATTTGATATCATCTAGAGGCTGCTCTGTCCACATTTACTCAAAAAAAGAAACAAAAAAAAAAAGGTGGGGAGGGAGCGGAGAAGAAGGGGGGAGAGGGACGGATGGACGGAAGGACAAACGGATGGACAGAGGCTGGAACTGGAGAGCAAGAAAGCTAATTATCCTGCTCGTCTGTTGGGCTGCACGGGGAGAGGAAGTGATGCGAGCGACTAAAGGACGTCCACCCCTCCCTCCCCCTCCCTCCCCCGCCACAGCTTCCTGCTGTGCTCTGATGTCAGCTCTCTTTAGACAACATGTGTGCTGCCGACACGCGCCAGAAACAAACCCTTTGTTTACCCCCCTTCCCCTTCCCCTTCCCCTCGCCTCCCCTCCCTCCATCCATCCATCCATCCATCCATCCATCCATCCATCCCTCTACCCCCCACCCCCAATCTTTGTTCTGTGTACCAGCAGGCTCCCTAGTTGTTGGAGGGGGGGGGGGGAACCACAGGTAAATAAAAAGAGAGGAAGGGAGGGAGCGGTGTGTGGTGGGAGAGGAGGAGGAGGAGGAGGTGGTGTGGAGGGGGGAGTAAATCCAGATGGTGCAACAGATGTGCTAGCAGCAGCAGCTCTGTGCAGACAGACAGGGAGCTCAGAGCCGGCTCTCCCTGCTCTCCCTGCTCTCCCTGCTCTCCCTGCTCTCCCTGCTCTCCCTGCTCTCCCTGCTCTCCCTGCTCTCCCTGCTCTGCTCCCCCTCACCTCCCTTCTGCTCTGCCCCGCTATTCTCTGTTCTCCTCTCACGGGTTCGGGGTTTTGGTCTGGTCTGTTCTGCCCTTTCAAGTTCAGTTCAGCTCAGATCAGTTGTGTTCTGGTCTGGCCCGTCTCATCCCGTGCTGTTTCGGTTTTGTGTCGGTGGGGAGAAGGGTGGCGCAGTGAGTAACGGAGACCATCGTTCAACCCTTCAACCCGGAAGACCTGCGTTCAAACCCCCTTTTCGCTTAAGTGTCCTTCACCAAGAAACTGAATCCCTTCCAGCTTTGACTCTGACCAAGAGACATTTCTCTACAGGCGTCAATAAAGATCAGATCATGCTCTGTTTTGTGCAGCTGTCTTCTGTTTTGCTCGATGCTGTCCAGCCCTAACCTTGTCTGACCGCTCTATTCTTCCCTACTCGAGTCCTACCCTCTAAGATAACGGATACATGTGGTCTATGGGATTTGCTAACAGTGACATCTACCCCACGGGCACATAAACTGCACAACCCCTGGGCTACAGGTGCAGCTGCCACTGACCTAGGTGGCTGGGTAGATGTGACCAAATGGTAAATGGACTGTATTTATAAAGCGCTTTTATCCAAAGCGCTTTACAGTACATGCCTCTCATTCACCCATTCACACACACACACCGATGGCAGTGAGCAACCATGCAAGGTGCTGGCCTGACCATCGGGAGCAATTTGAGGTTCAGCGTCTTGCCCAAGGACACTTCGACATGTGGACTGGAGGAGCCGGGGATCGAACCTCCGATCTTCTGATCTTCAAGGAGGGCAAGGTAAGGTAGGAGGGGGGGGTGAAAGGAAATGCACAAAGGTAAATAGTGCAAATTGCAAGGATGGGTGAGGGAAGGAGATAGATCATATTTGGGAGGGAGGATGAACTGTGGGGAACAACTAAATCGACTCTGTGGCAGCGTACAGATGTTCCCTGAGAAGCTCTTAGCGCTTCCCTTCAGGAAGTTCCCCTGGACACGGCGTCAAGTTATGAGCTTGTGTTTCAGGTGTGGATGTCACACAACTGAACCGTGTTCTTGGCCCGGCCCGCTGCTTAAAGCCGAGCCGAGTGCCAACACCAGTAGCGGGAGCGCTCACCTCTCTGCTGGTGTTGCACCTCCGTTTGCTCCAGCAGCACAGTCAGCTCGCTCTCCTTCTCCCGCGCCAAGAGGGTCACGGCTGCCACGTCCTCCTCGTGAGCCCGCTCCGCACTCTCCTTCTCCTGTCTGGGGAAAGGAGGCGGGGGTGTAAAATGAAGATTTACTAAATTGGTTTTATTCCAAAAAAAACTCAGATTTTTTTTTGTTGAAAAAGTCAGATTAAAGAGTTTGTAACAATAAGATTACCGGGATTACCGGGACTTTTTATTAACAACACATCATGTAAAAGTGCGCTGCATGCATGAACAGTAAGATTTCCACACATATTGTGTTTAACAGGTTGTTTTTATGGTCTAATGTGTAAATAAATCATAGTTTTTATCCAAACATTATTCCATGTTGACGATCTGCCCGAGGCGCTCGTCTCCTGCTGCCGGCGTGAAAAGGCTTTTCACTGAGGCAGCTTAGGTCAAGCCTTCTGAACAATACATTGTGCTGTTTCTAGTCATATAGGCTATAAATATGAATGTGAATATATGTGAGCTGTGTGGGTTTATTAATGTATTATGGTATTAATGTTATTGGTTGAAAATAGCAAATAAACACAGTAATCCAACAGTTAAAATGCTCTGTTCAGAAAGGAGTGAAATAAATTCTCTCTTTCAGACAGTAAAAACAGCAAGGCCACTTAAAGACTTGAACCCTTTCTCTATTAAAACAAGACTATGTGTCCGTAGTGATGGCTGGGCTGTTTGAGCCACACGTCCAGGCATGCACTCTTCTAAATGTTTAAGATCGGGGCAACAGGCAACATAAAAAATAATGTACCTACGGCCGAGCCCAGCGATAAAAAGACTGTATTCAATTCCTGTCAAATGACACATGAGCATAAATAACAAATGTGCGCCTGTAATCTGACCAGGCATTTTTTAGACCATCTACTGCCTGATTATAATGAATAAATTCAACAATTCACTGGTCAAAGATGGGGAAAGGTCTGTGAAAGTGACAGCAAAAGAGTGAGAAGGAGACACGGAGAAACCGACAGAGAGGAGAACAAGGAAGCACGACGGTGAAGGAGAGACGACGGAGGTAGAGGAGAGACAGACTGAGAGATTAGAGGAAGAAACAAGAGAGGGCAGAGGAGAATGACAGAGAGTGGACTCAGGAGGGGTGGAAGGGTAAAAGTGTCAGGCCCCCGTCAGTTTGAAGACCCCTGAGTGATAATGCAGCTGTCCACAACACACACACACGCGCACGCACACACACACACACACACACACACGACAACAACCAAAAGGATCTATGGTCCAGAACAGTCCAGGACAACACAAGAGGATGACACTGACCAACAATACAACATGCATTCAGGAGGTGATCTCTCGGCGTAGTGATCCCTCTTCCCTCCTGTTTGTCACCGCGCTCTTTTCCAGTTCAACTTTCATGGATATATTTCAGTGTACTGTATGACACACTAATGTTGAAAACACACACAATACCTCTAGTATGAAACAAGTTGATCTAGTCTACAACAGGATTGCACAAAATACTAACTGAACCACAGACCTTAGAATGGTGGTTAATTTAACATATTTGGTATCAACCAAATCGCTGGAATCTCTACTGTCATTTAAAACAAATATTAAAACTTAACAAGTGAGATGCGAAAAAAGAAAAAGAAGGGTTATTCCTGTGGACTCACTTTGAAAAACGTGTTGTTTTTTTCGCTCCTATCCGAACAAAACTCAATCCAATTCAACTAAATCCAAACCTACCCAAAACAACAGAGGGGCAGCGAAAGAAAGAAAGAAAGAAAAGAAAAACTACAAAGACAGAAAAAAAAAAAAAAACCTAACAAATAAACAGAACTCTTCCTGAAGTCCAAAGGCGCTAATGAAGAGAGAATTCTCCAGTTTAAGTGAAAACTTTTCTCCCCTACAGCGCTTGGCCCGCATCTCTAAAGTGACCGCGTCTGTCTGTTCCTTCATGTGTGTGTGTGTGTGTTCTCCTGCTGTCCTGCTGTCTGGGGTGTGAAAGCGGGTGGCGGGTGTGCAGGGGACACTAGGAGAGTGTGTGTGTGTGCATGCGCGTGTGTGTGTGCGTGAGCGAATGAACCCCCGCTGGGCTTGAACAGCAGCCTGAGCCACCAAAGCGCACACCAGGGCTCAGCGGGAGATGGCGGGCAGGCGTTGCCAGCCATTTGGTCCTGTGAGGGGTTCCAGGGGGCCGTGTGTATTTGTGTATGTGTGTGTGTGTGTGTGTGTGTGTGTGTGTGTGTGTGTGTGTGTGTGTGTGTGTGGTTGGGGGGGGGGGGTAGGCGAGCCTCACACCAGACCTGTTTACCCACCAATTAGCATCAGATAGACAGCCAGAACGTTCCAGCAGTCAGCGAAAGAGTGGTGGTGAGGAAGAGGAGGACTATGAAAAACAGAAGGAGGTAGAAAAGACAGAAAGTGAGAGGAGTACATATTTGGCATCTGTGTGTCCTCGCTGATCTAGTCAAGTATTTCAGGAGCGGAGCAGAATAGTGCAAGTACTGGGCCTTCGGTTCAGAGTAGCCGGGGGCCATCTTGAACAGGGGTGCTGATCTGAAACACAATCGCCCTATTAAGTTTCTGTTGATTCAGTGGGGCCTCAGTACTGAAACACCCTCGGAGGATAAGACCACGGCCTGCACGTCTGAAACGTTGAGGAATAGTAGGAGGGATTTTACATCCCTGATCTAGGGTTGGGAGGAAAGCCTTGTACATGGGCTGAGGTCTAGATATAGACGAAGAGAAGCAAATGTTGGGGTCGTTTCCCTTGTGTTGTTTGTTCCCAATCAAATGCAACCGAATGTTTACACACAAAATGGCTGCTGAGAATCACAGTGAAAGTAAAGCATTGAAAAAGCGAAAGCAAAAGGGGAGATATCCACGGAGAGCCGAGCCCCGGAGAAAGCATTAAGGGCAATGGGTAGAGCAGAGGCTGAATATGGGGGGCTGGAGCTGGATTATTCTCCCTGGACAACAATCAGCCTTCCAGCTAATTGGTGAATGGGCTCTGGGTTGATGCCTATGGCAGGAACTCTTGTTTGGGCCTAGGAGGCAATAGACTGAATGTTCAGTTAGCAGATAGCTGGGCCTGTTTGTATATGCCTGGCCTGGTGCACTGTAGGACAGCTTGAAAAGTATGGCTGGAGCTGCGTGGGCCACGGGCCTAAGGTAGGTTGGAATGGCTCTGGGGCTGCGGCCAGGTACAGGGGCTGCTGGGTAAGTGGGAGGTGGCAGAGGCGGTGGCTGGCTGGCTGGCTAGCTGGCTGGAGCGGTGAGCGAGGAGAGGGGGCCCAGTCCGCACTGCCTGCCTAAGTGGGCACTATTCAAGCTGTTGCCCATTAGATGTGGGGTGCCAGGGCCCGACCAAGCGCGGAGTTTGCAGCACCCCGCGGTGCGGCCGGGATCCCGCGCCAGGAAGCACCAAATGCCGCGGTTTATCAGAGAATGAGCACAAATTGGAGTCAGACGGAGGACTTGGAGGAATTGGAGACGCTCGCTGACGCCAGACGCCACTGACTGCTGTTTGGGTGAAAGTAAAAGAGAATACACACAGTCTCTACCAATAAACACATTGACACGCAGATACAGACACACACACTCACAAATGCGAGTCATGCATATGAGAGCACACACACACACACACACACACACACACACACACACACACACACGCACACACACACACGCACTGCAGGAAAACTTTGGTATACTAGGCGTATCGGTGCAGTTTTCTACTAACTTTGTAATTGAAAACCGTTCTAACAATTAACACTTGACATCTGGTTCCTTTTGCATTTTTTCCATCCAGAAACCAAACCAGAGAAAAATATAGACATTTACATAAAATATCACCCTTTCATGAAAGAAAAGTGAGAGGAAAACTGAATGCATGTAGGTATTTTGGCTCTGCGGCGTTTCTCTAACAGGTGTGAAGTGAACACGCAGGTGAGCGGCTCGTGAACTCAGCCTGTAACACAAAATGTACACACATGCAAACACACAAGCTTTGTTCACCACAGAGAATAGGTTTGTGCGAGATGTTGATAATCCCTGCAAAGAACCGAGGAGAAGATCATATTTCTATCTAGAAGACCATCTGTACTAATAGATGTACTGCTGAGTTTAATTTTAATTCATTACAATCTCAAATGAAGAAGTGAATTTTTTTATTTCAAAAGCAAATTTTCTATTTTCAAAATGTATGACATAAAGAATTACAAATTATTTGTGCAAGATGTCATAGCTGAGACTTTGTACTTACGAGGCTGATCAACTAATCAACCAAATTGGGAATGAATGATGCTTAGATGGCAGGCCTACTTTTGAAAAACCTGTTCTTTCCCCATTAAAATCAATTAATCACCCAGAAACTAAAATAATTGCTTGGTGAGCTTCCTCTTGAATGTGTCAAGATGTTCCTGTAAATAACTGATACCATAAATGACTGCTGTTGCTCACGCTCACCTGCTGCTGGTGAGCTTTGGATGATGATGATTTTTTTTTGGGAGGAAATCCAGCAGGTCAACGGCCATTTGAGTACACTGATATCCAACAGTCTGATGCAGCTACAAAGACAAGAAGATCTCTGTCTACGTGTGTGTGTGTGTGTGTGTGTGTGT
The DNA here is from genome assembly GCA_034670385.1 of Hoplostethus mediterraneus. Lineage (NCBI taxonomy): Eukaryota > Metazoa > Chordata > Actinopteri > Trachichthyiformes > Trachichthyidae > Hoplostethus > Hoplostethus mediterraneus. The sequence continues at coordinate 487,037 of JAXDDW010000022.1, read as the reverse complement.
GTGTGTGTGTGTGTGTGTGACAGAGAGACTAACTAATTGATACTACCAACAGGGGATGAGGGCGCTGCAAGGAAAATAAAGTGACGTATGGAGTATTTGCCACTCTGCTGTACTGTTAGCGCTGCGTACCACGAACCTCAGAAGAATTCCTCCGTGCAGCAGTCCACACACACACACACACACACACACAGCTTCACAGACATCTCTCTCACACACACCTCAATGTGTTTTAGCACATTTTATTAAGCCTCTCGATGATGCAAGTCAATCACACTCTGTTCCCCCATTTTTTCCTCTGACACCACCCCCCCTCCACCCCTCCACCCCCTGTACTTTATGAAACAAACACAGGGACTGGCCTGATGCAGCCTCGCCGGTAAACTCAGCCCGTTTGCTCTGTGCTCTGTCCATCTATCCATCCACCCAGCCAGAGTGCTCTCATCTCCACTCCTCTCCCTGTTTCTGCTGTTTCTACCCTCCTCCCTCCCTCCCTCCCCTGTTACCTCCCACCCTTTTTTTCCTGTAACTAAACTGGCTGTGTCTCTCTCCATCTGCTGGTTCTTCCTTCAGCGGCCCTGCACCTGTTCACACCTCCTCTCCTGTTGGCCACCTCTCCTCTCTTTTCCCCTCTCCTCCCCCCCCTTTATCTCTCTCTCTCCCTGTCTCCCCCGCCCCCCCCCCGCCCCCCCCGCCTCTCTCTCTCTCTCTCTGCTCAGTGCGATGCTGCCAGGCCCGTTCCTGGCTCGGTTAGCCTCTCTGTCATTCAATCCATCTGTCGGCAAGTCAACTTTGTTTACAGCGGGCGGCCCAAGCCGCTTTTCTTCTTCAAGGAGCGCTAGAGCCCCGCCCCCCCCCCCCCACCACCAAGGTCAGCGGCGAGCCAACCAAGCCCGAAAAACAGCAAACCACAACTGTTAAATTACCAAAAATATAAAATATGCCCTCCCTCCTACGCACATAAGTGCATAAGCATGGACAATTACTCCGTTCAAACACACACATCTTTAAAGCCGCCATTCTCACACACACACACACGTATGAATGTGCACACACATGCATGATACAAAAGGACGGCACGCACACGCACACATACACACACACACACACAGACCGGTTAGAGTGCACATTCCCTCAGATAAGTACGTCCAGCTCCAGTAATTAGCTGCTGACTGGCCTCTGTCATCATCTATCCGCTCACTAAATAAAGTGACAGAAGTTTAAAAGTCTTAATTGGCACAGATGACGGATGATCTTAACACACGAGGAGCGGGTTGGCAGCGCAGACATCTGTGATTTTTAAAAATAAACTCACAGCATACGTACAATATGTTCCCATACTGACCCGTTCCAGAAACCCAGGACTCGTCGTCGGTGTCAAATCTGCACCCTACAGAAATAGTTGTGGGGAACATGAGACCAGATTCCAGTTGTCATTAAACATTTGGTTAATGAGAAATAATTTCCAAGTAATCCCCAGACACATGGACTACAGTAGGATCTACAGTAGAGTTAATGTGAATTGCTCTATCCTATAAAAATATATTTTATTAACATAATTAGGGAAGGGAAATTAAGATAACAGCAACAGGGTCTTCCTGTGTCTACATTAGCAATAGTTATTAAATATTAAAGCCTACACATATGCTGTGCAAGGCAAGTACCAATCAATTATATAGTAAGTATATATCAGTTATACAGTAAATATATATTAGAGTTATAAACAAGATAGTTGAGGCTGCACACATACTGATTGGATAACCAAAAGTGACAATTTGTCTCAAAGAGAAAAAATGAGGGAAAGAGCTGACGGAGAAAGATAAGCAAGACTTTAAAGCCGGAATAGAGAAGAGATTGAGATTGAGATTAAGATGCAAATTGAGAGGCTGAACCAGACGAAGCGGTCTCCCCCGGTGAGTCCACCTGCGTCGGAATTCACTTCACACCTGAGACGCACCTGATACCATTTCAAACGCCCCTCACCACTCCCACCCTGTTCTAACCTGTGGGGCAACCGGCAGGCGCACACACACACACACACACACACACACACACACACACACACACACACACACACACACACACACACACACACACACACACACACACACACACACACACACACACACACACACACACACACACACACACACACACACACAGACACATCCTTACCCACCCAAGTAATCATGCTACAACTAAAACTGTCTGTCTGCTGCTGGGCCAGTAGATCAGACGCCCAGTGACGGAGAGAGAAGGCCATTGAGGTGGGAAACAAAGAGAGGCCCTTTAAACTCAGTGGGGGGGGGGCTATGGCTGGAGCTGGCACCGTGGGGGGGCCTGTGCCCACCCGGTGCCCACCATCATACACACCATCACCAGCTTCAACACAACCTCCTCTGCTCCTCTCTTTGCCATCCACCTACCTCCTCTCTACTGGTGAAACTACACTGTTCTCTTCCATCCTCTCCTCCACTTGTATCTTTACTCATCTACCTCTCCTTCTCCAACCTCATCTTCACTCTCATCTCCTCCTGTCTGTCTTCTATCTGTCTGTCTGACAAACACTAAGCGGCGTCGCATGGATGCGTCTTCCTACCTGCTCCGTGGAGCGTGTTGTTCTGAAGGAGGAGCAGAGGGGAAAAGTGTCTGTGCCAAATTCATCAACATGCGTAAGTATAGCTTTGGTATTTTCTATTATTTACATGTGTTTCTTTCAGCTGAGCTAAACAATACAGCTACAAACTAGAGCCGTGCACTTGTAGGTATCTGCTATTTGGAGCATCTTTGTCTCTTTGAAAAATGTATAGTCCTTTTTTAATTGAACATCATGGCCTATGTGGATTGCAATTCAATGTATGCCTATTTATGTGAATTGATTCACACAAGAAAACATCATAAAAATAATTTAAAAAATTAAACTTGATTGCTTATTATTTCAGTTCACTATATGAGGATGAATGGATGTCTCAGCCATTAAGAATTGAATCACTGATTTCTGAGCTTGGACGTTTCCATCAGAGGTCATGCAACGTGAACATAACATGGGCAGTGGAGCAGCTTTCATTGATTTCAAAAGAAAGCATTCCTTTGAAATTCCTTTGGCGATGACTGACACCCAATGTCTGTAGTGGCAGCTGGAGGTATTACACCCATGTCCTCGTCTCTTCTACAATGCCCTCCGAAACTCCTCTTCACTCTCGTCCCGTCCAACATTCTCCTCCTGTATCTTCCAGATTCTTTCCTCTCCTCTCAGCTGCTCCCTTTCCTGCTTTCCTATCCTCCTCCCATCTCTCCCTTCCAGTGTGATGCTCCTGTCTTTGTGATCATCTCCTGATACCATCTGCTGAGGGTGGCAGTGCCCTGCTACCTGCCAGGCACTGCTTGGCACTGCTGTGCCCGCAAAGGGCAGCAGAGAAAGAAGGATGGATTGAGGGCAAGAGAAAAAAAAGAGAGGAGAAAAAAAAAAGCACAACTATACGAGGGATAAAAGCAGTAAAAAGGATGAAAAGATAAAGGGATCGGATGGACGGGGTAAAAGAGAGAGACAGAGGTAAAAGAGGAATGAGAGTAAGGGGGGTGGGTTTCTGTCTATTGGATGAAAGCTGTGCCTACTGGGCAGTGGGCAGTTCAGAGCCACTGATGGTGCCACCCTGACAGCAGGGGCATGTGAAGGCACAAAGTCGCCCAGATGACACACACACACACACACACACACACACACACACAGACACACACACACACACACACACACAATGTAAACTGATATTTGATGACTGATTCCTGTGTATTTCCTGTGTACGTTCAATCAGACCTTGATGTCAGGATGTGTAAACCCTCTTCAGACCTCCAGATACTGTCAGATGTCAGATGGTGACGTCAGGTTTTCCAAACAGCGAGGGAAAGACAATTACGACAATTTGAAATCGCGGCTGTATCTTGGGCAGAGAAAGCAGGACGGGAGGACAGAACGAGGTGAAGAGCGGATGGATGCACGGCGGAGGGCTGGTGCTCTCGCTTCCTTTCTCCGTCCTCCAACAGAAGTGTGTATGTAGGCCAGTGTCCCAAGGCAGACTTGGCTGGGGTGACAACAGTTGTAGGCGACAGATTTGCCTCCATGTTGCCTGAGGTCTCCCAGTCAGCGATCTGTCTACTCTATCCGTCCCCAACCCCGCAGGACGGAAAGAAGTCGGCTGTGCTAAATAATCCTCGTGCATCCAGTGTGTGGTTTTCCATCGCAGTATGTGTGACATCTACACGTTCATGATTGTGATATTGTTTTTGCCTGTTGTCCTAAAATGTAATATTTCTTCCCCGCACAACCTTTTATATATGGCCTTTTGCAGAACAGACAAAAAGTATCACAAGAGAAGTATCATGGCCCTTGTATCATGAGGTCCCTAGCAATGACCCTCTCTTGGAGATGCATGAGATGCCTGCATGAGGGAATGAAAGAGGAATGAAAAAGCAGATGAAAAAACTAGGAAGAGAGTATTCCCTTTGTTGGGTGTGTTTGTCACGTTAAACCTATACCCTGTATGCCAGCAAAATTGACACACAAGTCGACACACCTGCACTAGTCTAGACAGATATAAAAACCCATATTATAGGATTGGTTTAGACACATTCATATTGATTAGATCATCAATACCCAGATGTTCCAAATCAGTGTCAAATGTTACCCTAGCGCTTCACTTGCTCTGCATGTATTTGAAACATGAATTGGAAATTCAAAAGTAAAAAAGTGCCAATTTTGTCATTTTCGTCGTCGCACTTCAGAAGCCACTTGGTACACTGTGAAAAGTCCTGACACTGGCGCTACAATTAACACTGAATGCTTGAGATTATTAGGAGAAGCTACCTAGCAGTTGTATGAGCTAAATGAGTCACACTACAGTACAATCTACTAGCTGTACCGCTTGAAACCCCAGCGTGTCTTGTGCCTCCTGGTTGTTACTGTAACACCGGAGTGAGGGTGATAATGAAAGGCAGGAATCGGAGGGAAACAGGGGCAGACAATGAGAGGGACTATTTGTTTAGATTAAAGGTTGCAAATGGAAATATGTCTGACTTCAATTTGTTGTCTTCCACGATTTTAAGATGCATGCACACAATTGACATACTTTATCAATATGTTGATACGTGCGCAACACTGAAAGTGAAATTATGGACAGAAGCTTATCTAAGAAAGGAAAAATACATGCCAAAATACATGCCAAGATTTTTAAAGGCTCAGTACTTATTTTTCATTAGCTGTATTAAAAAGCTTTCCTTACATATTTGTTAGTATCGGACGCCCGTTCTGTTTTAGTTACTGTCAAACGAAGTAAACTAACTTAACAGAGAGGCAGCAAAGAGCAAGACAGAGAGACAGAAAGAAAAGGGAGATGAAGAGAGTAAGAACAGGAAAGATGGAGCAAGTAGGTTTCATCAGAGAGAGAGAGAGAGAGAGAGAGAGAGAGAGACACAGAGAGAGAGAGAGAGAGAGGTGAGAAGGCAGGATGGCAGAGAGGGCACTCCGACAGCGAGGAGAGAAGAACGCGGCAAGGTCTCGTCACCGGGCCAACGGGCCCACCACTGTCAACATCATGGCACTCTGTGGGTACGTATGCACACACACACACATACACACACACACACAAACACACAAACACACATGGCTGGCCGACGGCCCTCCCAGCTGCCCTATCCGTAACTGTCTGATTAGTTGTGCTAAGCAGCCCCTCCCCTGCCAACCATGGTGCCATCTGCTACCCAACAACATGGCTGCCGACCAGACAAGCGCGCGTGCACACACACACACACACAGACGCACGCACACACACACACACACACACACACACACACACACACACACACACAGCCAGCCTCATACCCAGCACAGCCCTTCTGCTGTCATACACAGACACATATCAAACTTCATAGACACACGTGTAGCCCAAAGGTATCAACGCTCAACACAAACGCGTGCATACGGGCGCCTTCAATCACACTCGCATACAAAAGACAAACACTCGCATGTGCACACATCATGAAACGCACATTCCTCAAGCATGTGCACACACAAAAAAGTCACACGCACACAGCAAATATGCATGCACACAGTTGTAGAGGCTGTGTGTGTATGTGTGTGTGTGTGTGGTGACACTGCCAATGCCAGGTAGATAGACGGGTGATGTGTGCGAGTGTGTGTGTGTGTGTGTGTGTGTGTGTGTGTGTGTGTGTACATGTGCACTCGCTGGCAGCACTCGGAGGTTCATTATGGCCCCCACCTCTCCTGCGGTACCGCGGCCCGCGTGGCGCCCCGGCCCTTTTATTCCGGGCCGTGATTGGACAAGGGCCTCCCGCCGAGTTGGTTTGCAGCAGTTTTGTCGCGCCCAGATTTCACTCGCCGCTCAAAGCGAGCCTCTGGCGGGACGCGGCATCTGCTGCCTCACCTTCCTCATTTACACTTCTCCGCCCTCACACACACACACACACATGCGCACACACACACATACACACAGCTCTGTTCTCCGCCTTCCCAGACCCTGCTATCACAATCTAGAGGGGAGGGAAAAGAAAGGAGAGCGAGGTAGAGGGAGCGTGACATGTTTAATGGAGTTCGGGGGAACTTGGTGTATGAGAGTCACAGCGGTGGGTCTGGAGCTTTGTCTGCCTGGCTCCCTCTCCACCTCGCAGTCCCAGCATCCACTGCTCTCTTTCAGGGTCACAGGGAGGAGAGTGTGGCCTTAAAACGCAAGGGAGGAATGCTGGCCCTGTGCCCGTCTGTCTTTTCATCTCTGCCTGTTTATCTCACCCAGAGTTTCTACAATATTAATCATTTTGTATTAACCATTATTTCAGTTTAAAAAAAAAAGTATTGTCTCTACTATGTCTTGCTGGCAGGTTTGCCTCTCTCATTTGTCCCTTCTCTTCTTCCTGAACCAGATCTGGGTCAAAGAGTGATTCAAAATACTTTTTATAGTTGTTTGTTTTAACCTACTTGGGTACAAACTGAGCATGCCACACAGGGCAATACAATGGGTGCAACAAAGTTAAGACAATCACAAGAAAGTATCTGAAAATCAACCAGTATTTGACCCAGGTCTGTTCTCAGTCTTTCTATCAGTGCATTAACGTTTCCTCTGCGTCTTTATTTGCTCATTCATTCCCTCTACTTCTGTCCATGTGAAAATATGCTTGGAGCTACAGGGGCTACATGAACGGAGGAAGAGGTGGACTTATCCTGCAGTAGAGCGAGGTTTTTGTTTGGTGTTCATTTTCTAGATTGCCCTACATAAGCAGCCTCATGAAAATGGATGCTTGATGTCATGTGGATAAAAAAACGAGCGGAAGATTTAGAGACTTGCAACCAACAATCACTCAGCCTGTGCAAAACACAACGCAAGCACACGGGTCTCAACTAACCACTGATACACGTATGCATGCCAACCCATGGACACACACAACACACACACACACACAGGTCTGTGCCTATCCGGCATGTGCTGAAATTGAAGTTATGCTGGGCAGTTTTTGCTACGGCCTTTGGGATCTGTGATCATAACAGAGGGAGAGGAATGGAGGGATGGAGGGAAGGAAGGAAAGAGAGAGAGAGAGAGAAATGGAAGAAAGACAGGAGCAAACAAATAAACAAAACAAACGTAGTAAAGCCCTCTGCTGGGCTGGGGCTGGGACTGAAGTGTGTGTGTGTGTGTGTGTGTGTGTGTGTGTGTGTGTGTGTGTGTGTGTGTGTGTGTGTGTGTGTGTGTGTGTGTGTGTGTGTGAGGCGATGTGAACAGAGTGGCGAGGATTAGGACAGATCCTGGGCTGTCCAACTCACAGCTGGCTGATGATCCAATCCTGGAGCACAGCGCACCGCACCAGCCGCCATGGGACCCCCAGGGCGCGTGCATGCATTTGTGTGTGTGTGTGTGTGTGTGTGTGTGTGTGTGTGTGTGTGTCTGTACAAGCATGGAGATATACGACTGTGTGTGATGTGTGTTGTGTGTGTCTGTATAGGAGTATGCGGTTGTATGACTGAATGTGTGTGTGTGTGTGTGTGTGTGTGTGTGTGTGTGTGTGTGTGTGTGTGTGTGTGTGTGTGTGTGTGTGTGTGTGTGTGTCAGCCAGGGAGGGGTGGGGCTATCGGAAATCAAACAGAGGCTGCTGGTGCTTCATGTACATCGTTTGAAGGCAGGCTGTGATCATTTGGACCACGAGAGGAGGAGAGAATGAAAGAGGGGGAGACAGCAAGTTGGAGAGAGATAATCAAAGAGATGCCTTCGAAGGCTGGTCACACACAAATGCCTTCCAGCCCTACTCCTCTGGACCTCTCTCCTTCTCCCTCTCTGTCCCTCCTTCCTTCCCTTTCCCCTCTCAGACACACTTTTATGCACCAGGCCACTACAGCTACAAAGACTCCCCGCATGGTCCTGGAGTGAACACTGGGGGGGTTGACAGAGGCATGACTGTGAACTGTATAACCCCAGAAGGCCCACAGATGGACAGAAAGACATAAAGAGAAAGAGACAGAGGTAGAGAGAGAGAGAGAGAGAGAGAGAGAGAGAGAGAGGAGGGAGGGAGATTATCACTTGAGGTTTATTCGTTTGGCTTGGAAGGGCATGAGAGGGAAAACGCAACACAGAGGAAGAGAGGAAATGACAGAGAGCGTAGCTTCAGCACCAGGACCAGCCTGAGGAGGGACAGCGGCCGTGACCAGATGTCAGTAGGTGTGTTAGAGTGTGTGAGTGTGTGTTAGAGTGTGTGTGTGTGTGTGTGTTGGAGTGTGTGTGTGTGTGTGATGCTTGCTTTCTAAGCTGCTTCCGGTGTTTCCTAATAGTTTCTTCATTGTTTGCAGAGATCTCAAACAAAGATATAACCCAGTCTTTAAGATGATGTGCCAATGGACTGGAGCAGTTCAACAAAGGTTTTGGGGAGATTAACCCTTTAGATCAGCCCTTTGTAGATTGTTCATTATAGCATTATCTCAAAAGTGAATTTAAAGTCATTTTAAATGATGCGCTAAGTCTGGCAAACTTACACTAAAAATGATATAAGGCAGTGTTTTTTAAAGATACTTTTTAGGGGGCATTTTGCCTTTATTTGACAATCAACAAGTGGAAAGACCTCAGACCACTTAGACACCAGGACGCCCATTTCACAGTGTTTTGAACTAGCGGGGACTACTTCCCTGTAGTAGGGGCTAGTTCTTCCCTACTGCCACGAGACTTTTGTTCCCATAGGTAGTGAACACGCTGGGTGATAGGAGACTGTATTAAAATGGATGAATCTACAGGCCATATAATAAAAAGGTCAGCCTTCTTACTTTGGATAAAGCTTGTCATACAGTATATCACTCAGTATGGTTTATGCTAAAGTGTTAACATGAAGTATGAGAGTAAACACTGTACCGGGGACACAGGGGTGGTTTTGATGTCTCTGATCACTTAATGGTTAAGTTAACGGACCGGCCAATCTCCCCAAAATGTCCAACGTGTGCTCAAATGTGAACTTGGAGCTTGTACTAGTTCTGCCTCTTTAGATTATCTGTATTTGTGTCCTTTGTTTTCTGTAAATCACCTGCGGGCAATCTTGTTTGTTAAAAGCTCCATCGACAAACTGGACTTGAAACTTGAACATTTGAGTCTCAGAAAAGTGGAAGGCTGCTTCTGTACTCGGAACAAAAATATTCATACATATTCAATATTAGAGATTGCTTTCAATAGTAATGAACAAAATTGAATTTGAATGCCTACATGCTGAGCCAAGTCGACAGCTGTCAAACATCTATGCATGTGCGGATAGATCAAACTATAAAGTCTCTCATGCATACACACACACACACACACACACACACACGGCAGTGAGACGGTTTATCCCACTAGTACAGGTCAAAGTCATCATGTTGCCACATTAATATGCATGTCATTCTCCACAGCTGGCTGGAACACACACAAAACACACATGCACGTGCACACACTCGCACACACACACACACCACACACACACTCCCCCCCCCCCCTCATCCCTTACACACACGGCAGCACACCATGCAGCCAATGTGTTAGCGCTGGCCAGCTGACAGACAAACACACTTAAACACAGATCAGAGCTGGGAGCAGCGGTGGACACACACAATCCGCCAGGCTGACAGGCACACACACACAAACTCACGTCCCGCTGCCTGCAGCACCGCAGGGCACCGAAGCCACATCTGTGCCCGTCTCAGACACCTCGACTGTGGGCTGCGGGGGTGAGAGAGTGCCCTGGGCGGCTGGCATGGGCTGGCGTGGCCCTGGCACTGGCTGGCGTGGAAGGGAACAGCAGCCAGTGGATGGCAGGAGGGACAGAGGGAAGGGAGAGATGGAAGGAGAAAGCAGGAATATGGGAAAGGGAGAGACAGAAGGATGTAGGAATGGATGGGGGGAAAAAAAAAAAAAGACTATAGGGAGAGAGAGAGAGGGAGGGATAGAGAGAGAGAGGAAGCGATGGCTTGAAGGACAGAGGGAGGACAGAGGGAAGGAGAGCTGAGGATGGGAGGACACGGGGAAAGAAGATGAGAAAAGTATGAAGGGGAAGCAGAGACAAATGGATGGCGGACAGAGGGAGGAGGGAAGGAAGGAATGAAAACAGGGATAGAGAGATGTAGGGATAGATAGATAGATAGAAAGATAGAAAGAGATGATGGAAGATGGAAGGAGGGAGGGGAGCCGGTAGTGCCCGCGGTGAGGACGGGTGCAGGGCACTGGCAGGTGGCACCAAGGCCAGGCTGTCCAGTGACCGTCAGCCGCACGGCTCTGTGTGTGTTTGCGTGTGCATATGTGTGTGCGTGCATATGTGTGTGTGTGTATGTGTGTGTGTGTGTGTGTGTATGTGTGTGTATATATGCGCGCCAGGGACAGAAGAAAGGCTCAGGCGCCATTTTGGCTCTGTTTGACGCTGGGCTGGGTACTGGTCTGGTGGCACAGAGCGGGCGGTGTGTGTGTGTGTGTGTGTGTGTGTGTGTGTGTGTGTGTGTGTGTTGCATTATGTTGTGGCATGCTTAACAGGATTAGAGGTGACCTGGTGAGGTCCAGTTGGTACCGGGACCATGGCACAGCGGCGCGCGTGTGTGTTTATGTGTGTGTGGCTTGTATAATAGGATTAGCTGTTACCTGGTGCGGTACAGTTGGTGTGCTGGTCTGAACTGGACTGGACTGGACTGGGCTGGGCTGGGCTGGGGCTGGGCAGAGAGGAGCGCTGTGTGTGTGTGTGTGTGTGTGTGTGTGTGTGGTGGCATGTATAATAGGATTAGGTACTACCTGGTGAGGTGCAGTTGGCGCTGGGCATTTGCCAGCTGTTCTGCTAGGCTCAGGGCTTCGGTCTGCCATTGGCTCCCGTCCTTTTGGACCGCCTCCAGATGCTGCCGACAGCCAACCAGCTCTGAGCTCAGCCTCTCCACTTCCTGTCCCGCAGAGACGGAAGGAGGGAGGGAGGGAGAGGTGAGAAAGTCTTTCACAACAACCCACCTTATGCCCTCTCAGACAAACACACCAGTAAAATGACCGAGGCTAATTACAACCTCATGTAAAAGCAGAGCAGGGCAACAATGTTAAATCATCCAGAATCCATTTAAACCAGTGAAATGTCCTGATAACTAAATACATATATAATACAGTACGTTGAAATATTAGAGCCATTCATATTTATAACATGAAACATGCACATGCCTGTATTCCAAAATGCACTACGAAATCTATTCAATTTAAAAGTGTAACAAAAAGGAAATCCCAACAACAAAACACAATTAATGTAATATTATTTTTGAATCACTACATATTTCATTTATCACTCCAGTTCAGATTAATAGGCAGTTCAAATAAATTGGGTTCTACCGTATTGTTAAAGTGTTTGACTTCACTTGTTACACCCCAAGAGCTCCGTAAGAAAAACGGTGACATTTTCAGCCACTTGAAAAATATCCAGCTAACTAACTGATCACTGACTAACTATCTAACTAAGTAACTGACTGACGGTAATTTTTGACTGACCTGTGCGGCTTTTTCCGTCAGCCTGGCGGTCTTGGTGCTGAGCTCCCGGAGCTCTCTCTCTGCCTCTTCTCTCTTTAGCTGGGCCTGGCTTAGCTGGTAGCGCAGATCCACACACACCTAGAGATGACGAAGGAAGAGTAGTAACTGATCTTTCCATTAATATGTATTATGCCCGTTGGCACCTCATCTGTTGTACCATTATCTTGAGTGGTCTTATGTTTTAATACTCAGACCCTGCCAATGATCAAGACGCATTTTTTCAAGCCATCACGGTTCACACTTTATTAACCTATTTGGCTATAGATTACCTCTAAAAGATTTTCCCTAAATATGTCATTGCCAGAATAATCGTGACAACAATTCCCCTGAGAGATCCCAAATTGTAACAAATGAAAGCACAAAGCAGATCACTGATATTTATAATAACTGTAATTATCAATAATTAACATTTAGAAGGATCTTAATAATAACTCTCTTTTTGCCTGCCCCCGTCCAGGAAGGTCAGAGCACAGGGTCAGATACAGAACAGCAACTGGAGCTGGTAGGGATTCAGTGTCTCGCTCAAAGACACGCGGTGGATGCTTACGGACACGGGGCATGAACCAGTTTGGGGGTCACCTTTACTACGATTTTACTACACCTTTACTACAATATATCAATGCACTAAGTATTTTCAAATAAAGGTTGATTAATTAACTTAACTTAATTAACTTAACATGGCCTTCCCAGAGCAGCCTGAATACAACATGCTGAAATAAAAAAGGCTGTGGTGCCACCCAGTGGAATTACAGAAGCAATGCAAGTGCTCCTTCAAAGCCAGACATGTCTTTAGCTGTTAGGTGTCAGTCTAGCAGAAAAGCATTTCCACTCAAAGCTAAAGCAGCCTAACTAATTGTTACGTATCATTTTCAATTGCAGTCTTTTTCACTCGGTTCAAGCAAGCTATGTCAACATCCCGATCCATGACCGCTCAATGCAAACTGGGAATGCTCTATTTAAAACAAGGTCAAACTAGGAGTAATACATACATCAGAAAAAAAGAGGACATAAAATAACCTCAATACTGACACTGGGTTGTCAGCTACAGTGGGGTCCAAAAGTCTGAGTCCACTACCAGGAACTGTTTGTTTTCATTATTTATCAAAAACGAACAGACGTTTTTACTCAGTTGATTATTATTATTATTATTATTATTATTATTATTATTGATGTTATTATTATTATTATTATTTAGAACTGATACAAATCAAGATTTTTAAATCTTTGAAAAATGCTCATATGAAATATATCTGAATGTCTTCGCACACCATTTGGTTTTATAAAATTATTGTCACACCATATATTTCATTCAGATATTAACACATGTATACTCTTCATACACAGTGTGAATTATTTTGGTCTTTTAACAACTTATACCAGATATTGACTTAATGAATATGGTCCTCTATGCGTTATTGTTGTTACTGCTAGTGCTTTAACTTTAATTATAAAGTCATTTAATTATGTAATATTGTTTGAAAAATAATTGACAAAAATTTTGTTATTTGTTTTTGATAAATGATTTGATAAATAAAAATAAAAAAAAGAGTTCTTGGTAGTGGACCTCACTGTATATTATCACGTTCTACACATTTCCCCCCCTCCCACACACACACACACACACAACCTGGGTGCTGTCTTGTTCCTGATTGGTCAGTTTGCGGAGGGTATTGTCCAGCTGATTGGTCAGTGAGCTCTTCTCCCTGTTGGCTCTGTCTAGTTGTCCTTCCAACTCAGCTACACGCTGGGAGAGACTGGACACCTGAGACAGACAGACAGACAGACAGACAGACAGACACAGTTCAGTGACTTACATTCATACAAGGAAAATGTCCAGACAAATACAAATGTTCAAGTTGTACTGTACTTTACAACATTAAAACCTTACCAACGTTAATACCTTACTAAACAAAGGCACCACACACATACACAACGAGTGAGTAAGTAAGGTTTACTGAGTGCGCGAGCTCCTCTTTCTCCTTGCGGGCCTCGCCGCGGGCCACCTCTCTGGCCTCGGCCAGTCTCGCCTGCAGGGCCCGTGCCTCTTGTTCTAGCCGCTCCCTCTGTCGACCCAGCTCCCTGGACATCTGCTCACACTGCACCTCCACCTGAATGCAAGCACACACAAAACACACACACACACACACACACAACAAAAATACATAGATACACACATTTACACAAAACTTTTCATGTACAACATTTCATAAATTAAAAATAATCAGTTTTGATGACTTTACTATTATTCTAAAATAGTGGAAAATTGTAAAAATAAAGAAAAACCTTTTCTATGAGTAAGTGTGTCCAAACTTTTGACTGGTACTATTAAAAGTGGGTTGTAACAGAGTGTGTGTATATGTGTGGATATGCAAGCATTTGTGTGTGAGGGCATGAAACAGCCACAGAGGATTCCCAATTTCAGAGGACAATTTAACCTCATGACTGAAACAACTTTACAAATCAAAAAGAGTGATTGAACACAGGCAGACTATTTGCTGACAGACCTACTACACAAACTTCACTGGAATTTTGGCTGGTGGCTAATATTAATTTTAAACCAAATAATGCTGTTGGGCTGCATATTTTCAATGCATGACATACATCACCGTGAGACAGAGCAATAAAATGTCAAGGAAAACTCTGGGTGCACCAATTCCTCCATCGGATGCCTTGCTTTAGAAAACGAAATGTCTAGTGTCTCCCTGCAGGCAGAGTGTGTGTGTGTGTGTGTGTGTGTGTGTGTGTGTGTGTGTGTGTGTGTGTGTGTGTGTGTGTGTGTGTGTGTGTGTCTGTCTGACCCTGGTCTTATGCAGGTTTGCTTCCTCAGCCATCTCCACTGCCTGTTTGACCTGAAGACAGGCTGACCACTCCCTCTGTTGGGCTTCCTGCTGGCTGGCCCGCACCGCACGCAGAGCCACCATCAACTCATCACGCTCCCTGTATGGTGGACAGACAGGTAAACACACACACAAGCAAAAAAAAAATCTATTCATCAACAAGAGCATGTCATTGCATAATAGGATGTTAACTAATCTTATAAAGTTGAAGAGGTTATCCATTGTGGCTGACTTGTGGCTGCCTTGCAGGACGTATGAATGAGTGTGTATTCCCCACTGACTTGGTGAGCCTGTCAATAGCCTGTATGTGCACGTTCGTGTGGGTCCCAGCCAAAGACCGCTTCGTGCTGGGCACACTTCAGGCACAATCCTGCCACACGGGGAGCTCCGTCAGCCTTCAGTGTCTCTGCAGCCTGCGCCTCCCTGTGTCTCAGGCGAGCCTTCACCTCCTCGCACTCCTTCTGACTGACCGACAGCTCCTTCCTGATGAAGGAAGCAAGTGAGGGATGAGGGAGGGGTAGGAGAGATGATAGAGGGAGATAGAGAAAAAAACAGGAGGAAGGAGAAGGACAGACATTATTTCTGTTTCGATGCTTTAGCAATAGTTTTTTATATTACTATTAATAAAGCACTTTGTTCTCTATTTCAAGTCAAAGTGATTCTTTGAGTTCTTTCTTTTTGTAAGATAGTTCTGCAGTGTAAAAGAATAAATGATAAATCCCAAATATATTACCGATTATTTTTCACCCTTGTTGAAAAAGCAGAATTGAAGGGGGAACTCTTTAGTGTACATTTGACTAAAGAGAAAAACTACGCTGGTTTCATAACTAGTGCAATGTACTGACCTGAAGGAGATGACCTGAGCCTCCAGGGTTTCAGTCTGGGCCTGGTAGAGCACCTTCAGCTGCTCCTGGTAAACACAATTTCAGAACTCACTTGAAACACAGAACTATCAATGAGATGACATGCGAATAAAATCCCATGGCTTTTCCACGACTTTCCAAAACTAATTCAGAGCACTTCCATGACCCAGAAATCTTTATTCCTTCCTGGTCTGTTGATGTTTTTAGGGGTAGACAATTTCTTGATAATCCCACCACAAAATTCCACAATATTTCAGTGGGGTATTCCATGAGATGAAATGCCCATCACCCTTACCAGTTCATTCTTCCATGTGTGGTTATCAATCCTGGCACGCTGTGGCACACTGTAGGCTGGTTTCGAGGTTATTTGGCTGTTGGCTGCTGTACCCTCGTTCACCTGAGGAACACATCGGGACAGATTAGGAATCAATATTCCCACAGGTGTCATTTCCGTTTTGTTTTATCTTATCTTATAATGTAGGCACCTTTATATAGGTGGTAAGATTGTACATGCATTCCACGATATCACACGCACACATAAATGATACACATATACATACCTACATAACATTATTCTCACACATGCACCACCGCTATCATTCATCATTTTCATCTTCACGTACACACACACACGCACACATGCGCACGCACACAGTACCGTGGTGTTTAGGATAGTGTATTCTTTCAGGGTTTCATCCACTGTTTTGGATTTGAGTTCTGACTGCAGCTTCTCATTCTCCACCACCACCACTCTGACCCGCTGTTTTATCCCCTGCAGCTCCTCCTGAACACACACACACACACACACACACACACACACACACACACACACAGTAGAAATGAATCACAGCTGAACAGAATAGACACATATACTTGAATCAGTACCACACACACACACACACACACACACACACACACACACACACACACACACACACACACACACACACACACACACACACACACACACACACACACACACACACACACACACACACACACACACACACACACACACACACACACACACACACACACACCTTGCAGAATTTGACCTCAGCTTCCAGGTGTTGGATGTAGTCTGACTGGTTGCAAATGATTGGGACCAAATCCTGAATGGCAGTCAAACTGGACGTCCCCTCCTCTTGTGCTTTCTGATAGGACGAGAACTGTGACAAAGGTGAAGTAACATATAGTAAGCAGTAGAATGACATTAGGGAAGGGCCTGAATGAATATCCCCATTAGACTATGAAGCACTTATCTTAGCCTAACAGATGTTTGAGTTACTGCAGCAACGACTAGGCTTTGAGCCCCTACTCTAACAAACTGAAATGTTTAGCCATGCAGAGCAGCGTACCTTGGAGGGCGAGTGTCTCTTTGGAGGAGAGAGAGGAGAGGACGTTTCTTTGTGTTGCTTCAGTAGAAGACTCCTCAGGTGATTGACTGGAACACCAACAGACACAGGCACATGTGCACACACACACACATACACAAATAAAAGCATTTAATTATAACTACATATATACTGTATGACAACAGCAGCATGACCAGGGCAACTATGGTGGTCAACTATCACTAAATCTCTACCAGCTTGAAATTCAGAACCATGGTCATGATTTTTGTTAGAAAGTATAACTTGTGCAGGCTAGGAATGATGTCCAGCAGATGTTCAACTAGCCAGGTGACACAGCAGACAAGTCACCTGCTTCGCTTTGTGTCCTTTGGGTCCACGCAGCCTCATCCGCAATGGCCATGGCGTTCAGAGGGCTGCCTCTGCTGCCCTCCTCCTCCTCCCCATCGGGGCTCTGCTGCTCCAGAGCACTGCTCAGCTGCTGGATACTCTGGTTGGCCCACTCTAGAACCAATACACACATGGACATACATCAGCTTTTTTGTCAGAGATGTAGGGTTAGACCCACTTAAAGTCTGTAAACCCACAATTTTAGGCTGACAATATTCCTGACATACATTTATAGTACATATCCTACCATGCAATATCAAACTGAGGTCTTTTAAAAAGGTCCCCTATTGTTTAGCAGGGTTACTTCGTTTCAGTTACAGGAGCTAGAGTATTGTGACTGCTTGTGAGGATTTAGTTGTCAAATTTAATTCAATTAAACTTTCAACTAAACTACATTTATTGCAAAACATCACAAAGAACCATATTCTTATCCTGAGCAACGAAAAACTGAAAACAAAATCCTGCCAACTGAATAATGTGGGACCTTTAAGGGGGAAAGTATGACATAATGTTGTAATTAGATTTCTTTCTTGCCTTCTGGTGATTAAATATGGGAGTTCATATTTACTTTCCCCACCTTTTTATTTACAACATCATTATTGGAAATTCATTACATTACATTTACATTACAGTCATTTAGCAGACCCTTTTATCCAAAGCGACTTCATGACACATTGCAGTCATGCCTGTCATTTATATAGCAAGAGAGCAACAGGTGACCTTTCTACCATGTAGCAGTAACGGTTATCACCAACAGTTGTCAGGATGATACAAACATAAACCATGATGTTGTAAACAACACCTGGCTGCTGGGTTTCATTCAGGGGCAACCAGCTACGACACGTTAACGTTGGTTAACGTTACCTACTCTCTCTTTAGTTCCTCTTATTCTTCTGTATTAGCAAACCTAGCCGACCAAAACGTTAACTTACCTCTCAGTTTCTTTTGGTAAGCACCCAGCTGCTCCGCCTCCTCCTCATCAGAGTCCAGTGGCTTCATAACTGACGTTGTAAGAACTGTAAGTTACTAAGTGCTACATGCTAGCACAACAACTAGCAAGTAAGTAAGCTAACAACAATAAACAAATCCTGCACGTCTTAACGGTCATCTATTCGCAAGGAGGTTGTCTTTGATTTGTCAAACCTGCGTGTCCAGAAGGCGGAGTTTTCCTTTCCTATTTCCTTAACTTCGTATGACCACAAGCGCACGGCCTAGCTTGGTTCACAAAACGAGCGCACCAACGAGCGACGAGCGACTCCTATTTCCGTAAACTCACGCAGCTGGAATCTCTGGGACCTGTAGTTATTATAGTCATAATTTGTAGTTCTCTGTTATGGGACGTCTGTTGCCGTGTGGTGAATATGGTATACTGCAACTATCTATCTATCTATCTATCTATCTATCTATCTATCTATCTATCTATCTATCTATCTATCTATCTATAAATTAAATTATTACTCATAGTACATAATATCAAATACACTACTACAAGTAAAAATTAATCAAATGAAAAGTGTACTGCAACTTGTTGAATGTTTTGCAGCAAAACAAGTAATAACTATATATATATATATATATATGTCTGTGTTGTTAGAAGACATTCATAAGTTTGATTGAGAAAATATTCAAACCATAATCAATCACATTTCATTTTTCACAGTTTTCTGGAAAACTGGGTTAATACTGAGTCTTAAAATATCCCCCTGGTAGATTAGATTAGTCAAAATGAAACTTTAATGATATCTGTGGGGAAATTGGGTCATTGCAGCAGCAGAAAATAGGATACAGATAAGAAGAGAAAAAAAAGAGAGGATTAAAATACAACAAGGAAGTACAACAAAAGAATATCTTGAACAATACAACAAACAAACAAAGATATAAGTCATCAGTGACAGATTTACAGGTTTACAGGCTTGGTTGATGAACTCCCATGTAGGACACTGATTTTCTGTTTCACTGTTGTTTGGCATTTTCTGATGTGCATATAAGGATATGCAGTAGTTGGCCATGTGTCACTTTCACTTCTCTTATCTTATCTAGGCAGTTCAGTGAGTCACTACAGAGCTCTCTTCCACACACAGAAACAGATCAGAGAACTGATAAAAGAAGAAATAGGTGATAACTTGTTGGATTACTCAGCTACACTTTCAAATGCGAAAAGGACCTTTTGGTTATGAGATCATGAATGCATGAACATTTACATTAAATAATCTAAATGTTGTAGATGGCACAAATAACACTTTTTAAATTACAATGTGTAACTACAAATGGTTTATATTTAATGAAGAAAGTAGTAGTAGTAGTAGTAGTAGTAGCACTAGTAGTATTAAACGTTGTAGTAGCAGCAGCAGTACAAGCAGAAGTAATATCATTCTAATATGTGTGTGGAATACACACACGTGTTAGACTACATGTTATACTTCCAAACCTTATACCTGTTATACCTGAAACCTTTCTCTATTAAGTCAAACAGTCAAACAATCAGTTTTTTGAAAAAAGTAGAGTGGTGGACTTCGTAATTGCCAATGGGTACCAGCAGATCTGCAGATCTGTGGCGTGTACCGTTGAATTTTGATGGAATTTTTCAAACTTTTAAACTTTTAACCGCTGCTGAAGCAAGCACACTAAATAGGAATAAAATGGGGTAAAGTTGCCCAAAAGCAACTGAGAATAATCAGATTACATTATTGAGTTTGAGCAATTCGGTGGATATTGTTTACAGACTCAGTACTGAGAGTGAGATTCTTATCTATGTGCACATGCACATGTGCACACACGCACTCAAATTCATTTGTATAATGATGTAATATAAAACTCCCCAGGTGTGTTTCATTTTTGCCTGGAATTCAAGGTTACATCTAAATTTAGGTTACAGAGAGTCCAGTGTAGAACACTCAGTGCTTCATGGACACATCTTGTAGTTAGTGTGTGTGTGTGTGTGTATGTACGTGTGAGTGATATGTTCCACAAAAGGGTGTAGCAAATAGCCTCTTTGTATTGCTGTTGCAACAGGGTCAGATGTAGGTTACCATGGATACACCCTCTTCCTTTTGCACAATAACAGACAACATCCTGCCTAATGAGGCTAGACTGTACTTTTGACTTTTGCGACAATTTAGTTCACGACAGAAGGGAGCGTGAGACAACAACATGAGTAGAAAATTAGCTTTCTTTAATCAACGGTTTGTTGCGGCAATTAAAACACAGGATCTGGGTCACGTTGATTTGAAATCAGAGGTGCCACTCTTGTGTAAATTTAAGCATAGTGTGGTATTGGTGCCCTGGAAGCCGTAACGCCAGTTCTCAACACAGGCTTCCCAAATGCACCATGGTTTGAGCAAATTGGTTTAAGCATTTTGATACTAGCTTCAATAGCCACTGGAGCCACACACACAGCATCTAACAAGTATTGTGATAGGCTTTACACAAAGGTGGCCACTGTGATCATTATAGGGGATGTTTTGGATTAGGAGGGGGTTATATAATCGTCCTCTGACCTGACACTAGACTTGAATCCAAATGATGTCACTTTACTTCATCTCAGCTGTTGTCATCTTAAATTGTATGTATGAATTGTATGAACAGGTTTATGAAAAGGTTTCCTATAATCTTCTGTAACTGCTCAGTACTGCAGGACTGCATTGTGCTGTATTAGGTAACTTTGTCTACGTCAATTAAATGTTATTGTCCTGTTGCTGAGCTCTCTTTTGTGTTCAAGCACACTGCAGCGTGGGAAAGGTGTTTATAATGTACCTACATTACACACTGTCACTAATGCTTTCCTCACCCAATCATGGATGGATAATAAACTGGATAATAAAGATGCACTGTACTGCGTCAGTGAAATACACAAAGGAATGGCGCTTATCTGCAAATTAACTGTTTAACGAGGGAGAGTTTGAGTTTGCATGCTGGGGTATTTCCAGGAAACCACACCACCCTAACAATCTAACTGTGGTATAGGCCTTAGGTTGATAAGAGCACCCATGCAAAACCCTGCACCTCCCACACTTGTTAAATGTCACCTCTGTAGCATACCTACCATATAGAAGTATCACCAATCCCCCACCATTCAGTTATGTGTCTCCTCACCAAACTCCCCCCTCCCACTGCATGATCCACTCTCCCTGAGAGACATCTGAGTGTGTGTCTTTTGTGTGAGGGTGGGGATTGCCATTTATTTCTCAAGCGCAGCAACCTGACATATTGCTAGAAAGAGTAGTGGCAAAGAAGCACCTGAGAAGAACAGAAACCTCATCATTTGGAGTTTGGTTTGGCGTGGAAATGTATGACCAAAAAAGAAAGCATGTGCAGAAACCAGGCCACAGAGAAGTTATCTGATGGCCTTTACAGAACTTGACTGCACATCATATGCACCCACTAAACTCACTGCACTGGGGATGGGGCAAATGCATTTCAGCAGAGCCAGTATTAGGCATGGGAGAGTGAGGCAATGCTGTAATAAGAGTGCAATGTTGAAATCTCAAAGGGTACACACGAGCATATCTGTATGTGCACACACACATCTACAGCAGCGCGCATGGCTCTGCCTCATACACACTCTCCAGTAATGCAAGTACACACACCCACACCCACACCCACACACACACACACACACACACACACATACCTTTCTCTCTCTCACAGCCATCCACACAAAGCCAAATAGACACACACCCACCCACAGTGACTTCAGAAACAAGAACCACAGTAGACTAATTTCAGATTTCTTAATAAAAATAATTCATTTCAGGACAACATATAAATAATTATTGAATCACACAATACAGATAATATCTTGATATGAATAAATACTTAACAAACAAGGCTTTTTTTCATACAATACCCTATTGTCGAAAGGTCACACAAAGAAACTTCCACACCGTTTGCATGTTTTGTTACACCTTCTGCTTTTACGCCGATGTTCTTTCTACCGTTGGAATGTCCCTAAGCGAGTCGGAGTACCATTCCTAAATGCCTCAGCAGCTTAGACAAGTCATGTGCAACTCTGTGATCCCGTCCCAATCAGGCTCCCAAAAAGCCCCGAAACCTTTGTTAAGGGGTCTTAATGAGCTGACCACTAATTGGCCTTTAATTGATTAAGGTTTGTCTAGAGGTGATTCAAGCACACAGAGATCTACGTATAGGCCGTCAATGCTTGGGCTGGCCGGACAGCTCTAGATACAGTTGAACGAAAAGGCAGACCGAGAGCCTGGCTGTCTACGCATTTCTAACTAGAGCCACAGATAGATATCTGCCTGCAGCAGTGGTTCTCAAAGAGAGAAAGTGGAGGGAAAGAAACTGTCCAATTTAGTTCATTTTGCAGTTAGTACAATCAGTGTATTTATGTTTCAGTGTATCTCTGGATAAATATTTCTACATATTTGGGTAAATTAGACAGAATCCGTTTGGGGTTGCTCAGCATGTGAAAGCTCAATGAGCCCTGGTGTGTAGTTACACATCATAAAGATTGCTAGATGTCTATCTATGGCACAGTAGTTAGCTCTCTAGAAAGGTCCAGGCCGGCCATTTTTAAGGAGGTAACAACAACTGTTTGGTGGATGATGGCACATCATCATTTTTTTTTTTGGCAGAAACAAAACCAAATATATTCAAATACATTAAAATCCGAAAAAGAAAAAACAAAACAGGAATGTCAGTTTTGTGTATTCCAGACGCACGTGTGCGCGCGTTTGTGTGTGTGTGTGTGTGTGTCTTGGAGATGAGGCATCGAGTTGGAAGGTCCTACAATGTGGACCGAGATCCATATTCACAAAGCATCTTATAGGTGGGGGCACTGATCCAGGATCACTGATCAGGCCCCTCGGGTCCATAGAATTTCAATCACTACTTAAAGGCAAAACTTATCGAGGATCAGCCCCAATACTGTGCTGTCAGCAACAGCACAAAACACATTCAGATAGACATAGATTGGCCAGAGCAGACAATGAGATTGCTGTCTGAACATCTGAAATTGTCGCCTTGGCACATCCAGAGGGGTGGAGCAGGAGGGGAGTGCGTTCCTCCACTGGTTTGTTTACCTTCCCATCACCTCAGGCTGGGGTGCTTACAATCTTACAGAGGTGTGTGTGTGTGTGTGTGTGTGTGTGTGTGTGTGTGTGTGTGTGTGTGGTTAGATTGGTAATGCTCCGTGGAGATTACACCTGTCATTATTTTCTCCTTTCTCTCTGGCTGGCAATCCCCTCTTGACAGGACTGGAGCTACAAGATCTATGTCAAGATCTGGGTGTGTGTGTGTGTATGTGTGTGCGTGCATGTGTATCTAGGTGCTCTTCGTCAACAGTAAACAGGAAAACAGCAACCAAGGCAACATATATGTTCTGGGAGGAGGAGGAGGAGGAGGAGAAATAAGAGGAAGAATAGGAGGAAGGAGAAGAGGAAAAGAAAGAGAATGACTCCCATGTCTACTGTGTTCTCTGTCTTGTGCCCGCCCACATCGCCAGCATGTTGGCTACAATGAAGAGGCTTGTGTTTCTGTACATGTAGCACCAGAACTAGCAGGGGCCTGCCCTGTCTGTCTCGCACTGTTCTGCAACATAGGGGCTGTTCTCTCTTTCCATGTCACTCGGTTCAAAATGTTGTAATTCACTAATTCAGTTACCATGTGACCACTGTTTACCACTGGTCACCGTTTAGGGTTTCCGTTTTTGAAGTATTTTTCGAATTTCTAAGTTTCACTACCTGAATTGAATAGAAAATGATTGTGTCCTTTCTTGTGTCTTACCGCCTGAGCTAACCACCTCTGACGGTGACAGAAAAGCTACTCAAACTGGAAATCAACTGATATCAACTGCAGGAAATTAATTCTCAATGTTTTTATAGTTTTGTTTTCAAGAGCCTTTTTTGGCCAATATTTTTGAGAGTGAATGAACGAGTGAATTTAGCGAGCCGAGCCCAACAACGGCGAACACAATCTAACTTTCTTTCTCTGGGATTGAAAATGCTTGCATGGTTCAAAGACATCAATTAACTGGTCCCCAACTGTATGCACCCCATTCCCTCTCCAATCCAGGCAAATTTAAGCAAATGTCTCAAGTTGGAAGGATGCATTTCGCCCAGATTTGTCACCAAGATTGTTGGTTTTGGCTTGATTTGGCCCCGTTTGGCTCACTTCTGTTTGTCACTAGGCATCCCCAGCTACTGCATCCCTCACTCTACAGAGCAAATGCTAGACAGGCAGACAGACGGACAGACAGACGGATAAGACAGACACACGGGGTATAGAATCCTTGGCTGTGGTCTAGAAAGCAATGTCAGATGCTTTTTGTTATGTCAACATACAATCATTTTGTCCGGCACGATTCACTACGTACCTCTAAATACATATTGTACACAAGAATTAAGTCGATTTTCTCTGACATGTAGCCAAACCTCTCACCGTGTAACTGTACATGCCAGATCAGATGATACTAATTGCACAAAGAGGTATTCTGGAGGCTATGTCTACTGCGATCACACACACACTCACCCCCCCCCCCACGTACACACACTCTCTCTTCACATTCTACATGGGGGGGTTTAGATTTTCAGGCCATAAGGTACTAGTTAGTCACTAGCTAGTTAGTTAGTTGGTTAGTTAGTATCAGAGGTGCATTGACTGGCATGGGGCGCCCGCAGCGGGGCAGCGGCTCTAGCATGCTAGCGATGTGTCGTCATCGTTTTTTTGCGTGTTGTTGTTGTTGTTTTCGTATGCGGTCAGCCACGGTAGATCTGTTTGAAGTGGTCACACTCGTTGCAGTAGCCCTGTTTCTCTTGGTTGGCGTAGTGGTCGCAGCCCTGTGTCCGGCACCGCTGCTTAGACTTCTCCTTGGGCGCCTGCGCCCGCCTGCCCACCTCCCTGCCCTGGCCACGTGTGTGGCACTCCGGGCACAGGTCCGTGCAACCCGGGGACACGTTGCTGCAGCCACTCCGCCGGCACTGGGTCTGGGTCTGGGTCTGGGTCTGAGTCTGGGTCTGGGTCTGCGTCTGGGACTGCTGGGACTGCTGGGACGTTCTGGGTTTGGCTGCTCGCTCTCGCTGTTCACAGAGAAAGAGAGGTACAGCAGAGAGGAAGAGGGGAATGAGAGGTAGATAGGAATTGTAACTTTTACTGAACCACAAAATCTTGGATTAAATCACTTTTTTTATAGTGGGATAATAACAACACAGAGGAGAAGAGACGCTGTGGCAGTGAGATGAAGTAAGAGAGGAGACGATATGCTTAGAGAATAAATGAGGAAAGAAAAGACACACAGAGAGAGAGGGGGAGACAGAGAAAAAGAACAGATGATAGAGGGGAAGCGGAGACAAGAGGGAGAAAGAGGCAAGAAGGTATGGCGGACACCTACCATTACCGGAGGAGGGGAGTGTGCCGCGCGAGGAGCTGCCTGGTTGAGCCGTGCACTTTGCTCTTTGACGTAGCATTTGTTACAGTAGCCCTCCAGCATGGCCTTTCCCACCGCGCCGCAGCCGGGCCCCCGACACCGCGAGGCGTTCTGGAAGCCTGCCTCCGAGCCATGCCGGTTCTGGACCGGGGCTGGGGGAGGAGTTAAGTCTGGAACAGACACAGGGGGCCAACATCGAAGTGTCAAAACCAATGCGCTGTGTTTTACAGTAAGCAATGTGCCACGTAGTTTTACATTTTTGTCAAGGAGAATTCTGAATCCTAAAAAACATTACCATGACAAAATAGTGCAGAAAGTACCCAATGACAAAAAGCACCAAAAATGAGCCTATTTTAATCTCACACAACAATAGACAATTTCCGAAAAGCAAAACAAACAGGAGAAAAAAAACATTCAGTGGCGAATGTGCATTGAGATTTGTTCTGGCCCCAGTTCTGAATAACCCTCTAGCATGAAAGACTGAAGTGTGATAGTTTAGTTCCAGGACTTACGGTGGTTGGTCTGATAGTCTACGTAGCAAATAGTGCAGAAACCCAACTTCTCTGGCGTCCCAAAGAACTGGCAGCTCGCTCTTTTACAGCGTCGTGCCAAGGGAACTTGCCAGGCTGAGGTGTGCCCGGGGGTTAGGGTGAGGCACGGCCGCTCGGCGTCCCTGGCCTGGCTCCAAGCCGACGACGAGGCCTCGGTCCTGGGGTTGTTCTGCTGCGGCTCTCCCTTCTCGGGCGCCTGCTGTCTCTGCATGCAGGGTGGACACAGGCCGTTGAATATCCTGAACACCTCCTGTCTACACATACTGCAGCGCTCCGTCTCCGCCTCGCGGCCCCCCCACTGGGCCCAGTCGGGGCCCTGGGTGGGGTGTGGGACTACGGCCCCCCCGTTGGGGCCCGGGAGTCCCGTCGCGGCCGTCCCGGCTCCGGGGGGTCCGTGGGCCTGCCTGGAGTTGAAACAACGCTCACAGAGTCCATCGTGCTCTACGCTGAGGGTAAAGAGGCAGCCGGGCGTCTTGCACTTCATGGCGTGGGTCTCGCTGTACAGACTGAGGCTGGGAGCGGTGGGTGGGGCAGAGCGGGGGCTGGATAACACCGCCCCTCTCCCGGAGGAGGAGGACGGCGGGCTGCTGCTTCGGGCTCCCCGGGAGCTCACCTCAGTCTCTGATCCCCCCATCACCCCTATGACACCTTGTACCCCTCCTCCCTTCGTCTGCACCACCCCTTCTATCCTCGCTCCTCCGCCGGTGGTGGCCTGTCTCTTCTCGAAGCACTCGTGGCAGTGGGGCTGCGTGTCCACGGAGACGTAGAAGGTGCAGCGAGGCGTGGCACAGCGTATCTCGATGAGGGAGAGCTGGGAGACGGAGAAGGGCGGCGGGCGCTGGGGCTGGGCGGCCCACGCCTGCTCCTTGTCCTCCTGCCAGCGCTGATACTCGTGGTTGACCAGCTGCAGGTAGTCCTCCATCAGGTTCATGTCTTCAGGGAGGTTGCCCTCATCCAGCCTTGGGATAGAAAGAGACGATACAGTCGTAAACATAAGTGCAATTCATTTTTTTAGTTGGATTCAGAATTTACATGATGATTCAACCCTTTCAAAATTCACTGACGAAAAAAAAATCTGTGATCATTAGCATGAAAATTCCTGAGCCAAACCATGCAACATTGCATGTAGCATGGCAGGCAGTCTTTCTCTCTTTCACTGAACATTCAATCCACCGTATATTTGGTATATTTGGGGCATGAAGTGTGCTGGTACCGTGCAGCGTTGATGATGCGCGTGGCGTCATAGCCCAGGCCTATGACCGGGATCTCTATCAGTAGTAGGTAGTCTTTCAACAGTCGGTCTTTCTGCTGCTGTTCCTTCTCCATCAGGAAGTGAACCTTCAACTCCTCGAAGCCGCCCCGTCCCGGGTTGATCAGCGGTACCGCTCGGATCTCTGGGAAATGCAGTCAAAGTTAATATCATGTCTTCACTCTAGTACATTGTGTAACCCTATGGATGTTGTACTTTAGCTGTTTTCTAGGAATCTCGCTCACACACACACACACACACACACACACACACACACACACTCACATACTCCCTTCATAGTACCTGTCTATCAGTGTTTCCTACCTGGCCCGCTGTCTTTGATGGTGATGAGGGGGGCAAAGTGCTGCGAGTCGTAGCCCAGCACTATGGGGTTTTTGTAGCACTCGGTAGGTGGCCAGTGGAGCGGCAGATAGATCCCACCCACATTCAGAGGAGAGAAGGAGGAGCCAGACTTCATACTCCTCACCACCTGGTCTGTTAAAAGATCAGCCATTGACGTAAGTTAGTGATTAAACCAAAAATCAACATTTCAATTTTTGTCTATTTAGTTATTTTCCTTTGTCAGGGCACTTTGTGGGGAAAAAAGTTTCTACATCTGTCCTTGAGCTACTTGACTGGCTTGTTAGCACGGATAACATCTCACTGAAATCAAACCTTTTAGCTTTTAATTGTAACTAAAAAAAGATATGAACCTCAATATGTCTGGGCACCCCTTTAAAACGTACACAATTGGTTGTTTAATTATTAAGTGTTTTGAAACAATCGCTACGGAAACTGGTTAAACTCATCCATCATTCAAGGAGAGCTTCTACATTTTGACCTTGTCCACAGTTCATAGAGCACAACATCCAACTCTACATCTGCTAACCAACATGGATGTGAGATGATGCAGTGAAATCAAATACTATGAACACTTGATGATACTCGAAATCCTGATAGAAGACCTGCGATTATGCGATGGAACAACAAATGTACTTGTGAGCCAATAAAAAAGTACCTGCGATGACAATGATGGGTCTGCGGAGGATGTTGGAGAGGATGAAGATGTGAATGTCCTCCAGAGAGTCAAACTGGAGGCCGTTGCTACTGGAGATGGGAGACGCCATCTTCACAATCTTTTCCCACTCCTCCTCCCAGTTCTGGGGCAACACACACACACATACACACACGCAGTTATACACACTACTGTGACGGATACAATTTTCATAACAAAACCATGTTATAAAATATTTCATAAGTAGGACAGATGTGTGAGAGGGAAGGGAAGGTGAAGGAAAAGACAGGATATGACCTAACTATACTCCATGGCTTAAACCATTCCAGCAAACACATTGTTTAAAACGATCCGAAGGCTGCATACAAGGATACAAAGAACATATTCAAGGACGGAAAATGTACTTTCCCGCTAGCTCATAGTTTGTATTTTTCATCCCGTGCTAGTACAAAATACTCCCCTCTAGCCAACATCTGAATGCAAGGTAATGGAGACGGCTTAACGGCCAGGCTAGACCTTCAGCTTTCGGGGCTAGCGTTTCCTTTCATACCATGGTGGTGTACCGGAGTCCGGTCTGGGTGAACTCCTGGGACTGGAGCAGCTCTGCCTGGAAGCGGGCTCTGAAGCTGCCGGTATCCGTCTCCTTCAAAACGCTGTGGAGGGCCTTCCTCAGCACCAGGTCCGTGTCCTGAACCCCCAGCATGTACTGGGAGGCGGCGTGGAGCAAGCAGTTTCCATCTCCTGTAGACGCACACACATACAATATTAACATCAATGGTAGCCGACTTTGTACATGGAACAAATGCACTGTGGATACAACTTTGTGGCTGGCGTGCACACACACATGCATGCACACAGGCACGTACACACACACACACACACACACGTACACACGTACACACAAGTGTAACTGGAGTATGGGGATTTCCAGGCTGCTGGGCTGGTTGTCAGGTAGACTATCTGGTGTCTAGACGATTATCTGTGACCCTCACATCTCTGACACTGCAGATGCTACACACACACACACACACACACACACACACACACACACACACACACACACACACACACACACACACACACACACTACAGAGAGGTAGGCTTCCACTCCCTGGCCTGAGAAAGACGGGCCTCAATCTACCTGAAATGCATCTTTGAAAAACAAAATGCCATTTTATTTCTCAATCTACCTTGAAAACCTTACAAAACGAATGGTCTCACTTCATGTCAAAGAAAATAGGGCTTTCTATATTCCACTAATGGGCCAAGCTGAGAGAGACAGAGAGAGTTTTTGGAAAATGCTTGTGTTTATATGCGTGTGTGTGTGTGAGAGATGGAGATGAGTAGCTGTCTGTGTTGCAACTAAAAAGCATGGAATTTTATTAAGTCTCCTATTGCAGCACTGGGCTTTTTTCTCATTGTGAAACAGGAGAGCCTGTGTTTGTGAATGCGCGTTGCTCTGAAATACCCTGTTGCCACACTAAACGCATAGGAATTTCCCTGTGCTAAGTTCTTCCTTTTGTGTGTGTGTGCGTGTGTGTTTGCGTTTGTTCCCCTTCTATGATCCCAACTCATCAATGCTACTCCACTGGCCCTGGACTTTCCACAGGGGCGGGGCTTGGACAGGATGGAATGTTGTCTCTTTGACAAGTGCCATCAACAGCCAACCAAGGCTTTGATTAATGAGCGCTGGGAGATGATTTACACACACACACACAGATGGATATGCACACTCACAAATATATGAAATATGTATAATTTTGTCCTCATCATCCTATCATATGTACACCTCTGTTCACTATTGTTCATGTAGCAATAGTCTATCTCCAAGACTATCCAAGACTAAAGTTAAGACTATCTCCAATAGTAACTAATGGATATAGACTATCTCCAATAGTCTTAATTTTGACCATGCGAAGACAGAATTAACCTAAAGTAGCTAAAGTTATGGTTACCCATTTTAGAAGTCGCCAGAAATATTATTTCGCTCAGAACTAAGAAGAAGTTAGCCTATAGCTACACCGTTCTTTTAGTTAGTCCTTTTCTAAGTGTCCTGTGACGGGCTCTGTTGCACCGGGACTTATCAAGATAATATTATCTGTAGTGAGAGATGACTGTTTTCTATCAGCTAAAGGAACATTCCACTGTCCACAAGAACAAACAGCCGCCTCGATTTCTCAGGCTAGCTAGATCTTGTTCCATTTTGGCACCGTTGCATCACGGCACAAGAATAAGCACACATGCACAAACTCACACATATACAGTCAGCTGGACATGTGCACACAGGCACAAACAACTATTTAAAACCCATCCGGTTCTTGAGAATCTTGGCTCCAAACTGAGATGACTGTCTACCTTTGTAGAAAATAAAAGCCTGTCTTCTGGTCCCGTCAGTCTAAACACACACTTCCTCTCCGGTAACCTGGAACGAGTCCTGCCAGCACACCAGTCCAGGACCAGACTTAATCCACATGTAGCATCCATCCAGGTTATGCGTAGCATGTATTAGCAATGTTGTGGCTTCAAATGGGGCTCAAGATTGTGTTGCACATCGTACCCTATATATCTCTCTTTGTCTACATGCTATCTAGTGTGGCAGTTCTGAGTAACATTACACCTTTACATTTTCAATATTAAATACTGCAGATATGTCATCTAGTACAGAAAATAAATATAAGTTAGCTATAAATTTGATTGAATACGACATAACTCTAGCCCTAAAATGATCTTAACTCTAATATGCTTTGTCAACGGATAGCTCTATCTCAGAGTAGGTTCCTAAAGCATGTATGTGCTGCTGTTTTCAGTGTGACATAAAATAGCTCAAACAATCAGCATGTATATACTGAAACCCTGTCTGGCCCTGTACTTATAGGGCAGAACACTGGCAGTTGTGTGTGTGTCCTCTCTGCTGCTTTGAGTCAGTGTATTGGAGCTAAACAATTCCTTCCTTGCTTGTTGGGGACACGTGACAGACATGGGACGCTGTTTGGGAAATACCCATGGATGTAACCTAGACATTCATTGACAATTTCAATACCGCATGTCTTTAATGGAACTTCAGTGGAACAGTGGCAAGCTTCAGGAAAATGATTTATCATTATTATTGTGTCTGCGACAGTGGGAGGATTGAAATGGGTCCTGGATTAGGTGCTATATTTTGTTAAATTCACTTACATAGTGACCTGAGAAATTGGCTTTGAGTTACGTCCCCAGCAAAAAGTGTGAAAATCATTGCTCAAATGGGCTTGGATAGTGATCTTAGATGAGTGTTCCTACTCTCAGAAGCTTAAAGGGTAATTCCGGGATTTTTCAACCTGGCCTCTATGTCCACAAAATCCATGTCCATTTTCATACCTTTAAGTAGATCCCAAAGGTTTCTGAGTTTCTCCGGTCCATCGGCTCAACCGGCAGTCGCGTAACGACGGCTCTATGGCGGCAACTAAAAGTGCTTGTTTTTGTCACGGACAGGCTCAGATTGTTATTCGTGTTATTATCCAAATGTCTGACAATATTATGGAAAGGGTCGCTACAGAAACAGCTCGGAAAACGACGGTGAAAAGGATAGAAGATAGTTTATGGAAGCGAGAGGGTGAACCAGCTGCTGCAAGTTCTAGCAGTTCCTCTACGTAAACTCAAAACTCGTCTCTCCGACTCATGTATCAACCTTAATTTACATATCAGACATTTGGATAATAACACGAATAACAATCTGAGCCCGTCCGTGACAAAATCAAGCACTTTTAGTGGACGTACTTTGACCGGCCGTGTATGCCTTTACGGATTACGTTGCCGCCATAGAGCCGCCGTTACACGACTGCTGGTTGAGCCGATGGACCGGAGGAACTCAGAAACTTTTGGGATCTACTTAAAGGTATGAAAAGCAATTTTGTGGACAAAGAGGCCAGGTTGAAAAATCCCGGAATTACCCTTTAATATGGCCAGTTCTGACTCGAAATTGGTGTCATCTACAGACTTCTGCTCTGTGTCTGTCTGTGTGTGTGTGTGTGTGTGTGTGTGTGTGTGTGTGTGTGTGTGTGTGTCTGTGTGAGCTCCAGTGACTCAGCAGCAGTCGGTCAGTCCTCTGTGCATGTGTGTGTGTGTGTGTGTGTGTGTGTGTGTGTGTGTGTGTATGTGTGTGTGTGTGTGTGTGTGTGTCTCGTCCGTCCTCTGCTCAAAGTCACGTCTGGGTCCTTCGGAGTTCTAGACACTCTAAACTCTTGTCTCATCTATATGACATCATCACTGCAAGCCAGGAAATTCCATCCAGGTTACTGGCAGCAGATGCCCGGAGTTTGTCATCAGGCAGGGGTCTTCCTGAGGAGGAACCAGGTGTGTGTGTGTGTGTGTGTGTGTGTGTGTGTGTGTGTGGGTCTATGTGTGCGCACATGTATTACAGGAACCCCCTTAGTCATCAGTTCAGTAATGTCCCTCATAAAGAGTTTCACAATTTACCAAACTAACACGAGTACGTAACACACAAAAGCCGGCAAGTGTCTCATCTATCCGGTAACTGTTCAAAAAGTGTTCCTATGCCAAATAAATTATTTCCTCTGGAAACTCATATGAAGCTTGTAACTTGTGATTTTGATTTCCTGCTCCTGCGGTTAATTCTATAGCTGACGTTTTTTCTTCAAAGTACTTTTTTTTCTCCCCCAATCTAAAAATAGACCTATGTCAGATATACAGATGTGTTCGGTTAGCTACGATACAGTAAGTAAAACAAGCAGTGACAGTAAGACAGGATGAACTAGGCTCACATCTTCCATGAGCTGAGATTTAGGCTAAGTGGTGATATTGGCAACTACTATGAAAAGAGAACCGACAGACAGGTGGGGAACTTAAGCTAACTAGCGGTTTGCGAGATGAATGAAAGATCCAACGACACTCATTTTACACACACACACGCACGCGCGCACACACACACACACACACACACAGAAGCAGAGGGGATGTACCCCAACCATCATTAGGTTGTAAATGAAACCCCGTGGAAATAAGAGTCTGAAACATCGTCAACAGTAAATAACAGTCCTGCGAATGACGCCAGAGAATTTCCCAGTGCACGGCTGTGATCAGAAGTCAACAGGCCCATGGCTGAATATTTGTCTACCATGGGATGTTCCCACATTAGGACATCCACGCAACAGAAAACATGACTTAGCAGCGAGTTGACTGAACCCGACTGCTTGGTTTGGCACGGCGGTGTTTGTGAAAGCGGAACCCTTGTCTCCAGTTTGTTGTCACTTACAGTAATCTGGGTCATGAGTAATGTTGTCTGAGAATTTACATTTCAAATGGAACTGACTCACAAATACTGAAACAATATAAAACTACCACTGCCAATGACCCAGAAATCAATGAACAAATATTGCTATTTGGTTCTGTGACCAATCTTCTACGTTGTTCCAGATATCTAACTTCATATTTCATTGCCCCAACAGCACATATTACTATTGGTCCATAAGTGAAACCTCCTAACACATTCCAAGTGGGATAACATCCCAAAACCTCACTGCAACCCATCCCACCTTATGGAGCTGCACCTCACCTAATCACTTACAAGAACATCCTGTGTACTGGTTTCACTGAACAGTTTTAGTACCACAGAGTCATATATAAAGTTTCAGAGCCCTTTTCACCCCAGTAAAGAAAAAATAATCTTGTATCTACACATCATCACCAGTCCTCTTACCGTTGGTGCGTAAGGGCACCATCTTCTTGACCTCGCGGCACCAGTTGAGCTTCTTCTCCTGCTCCAGGGAGGCCTGCATGGCCCGGTCCAGGATGGCGGCCTGCACAACCTCCCTGAAGGCCTGCGGGAAGTGGTTCATGGCGATCATCTCTAGGGTGTAACGGTGCATACCCCGCAGGTGGTGCACCTGGCCACCGCTGGCTGCCGGCTTCACCACGTCGATGGGCACGCGTTGGCGGATCTTCACCGCCTTCAGCAGGTTGGAGACGAACAGGAACTTGGGGAGGAAGTTCTGGCCCTGCGACATGGCGGAGGGATGGCCAGATGGATGGATGGATGGGGAGGAAGAGGGACGAGGAGGTGGAAAGGAGGAGGCGGAACCAACCGCCGACGACCAAACAATGTGGACCTGGATGGAGAGAAAGGGAGCGAAGCTGTTATTTTGGGTTTGATAGTAGAATAGAATGACATAGAATACAACAGAGGTTTTCGGCCTTTCACGGACTAAACCGTTTTTTACTGGTGGGAAAATTTCAGTGGAGATTCCCCTTCTCTAATGACAGAGACTCTACATCTAAGACAAGGTTTAATCTACAGTAATTTCTGGGAAACCACCCCCCACATGGAATCAACACAGCCAGGCTGTATTGTGCTCTTTCATTGACGATTCCGGTGGGCCAATGGTAAACAACAAGAAATCTTTTGTATTCTTGTTTTTTTCCCCCTGTTGATGGTTGTAAGACTTTCCCCTGGCAAGGCGTTCCGGTGTCTCACTGGGCTCAAAGCCCTCCAACAATTAACTGGTGGTTTCCAGACCAGGTCTAAAGGCCAACCAGAGCAGAGGCTGGAGGGAAGGTCACACTGTCTGCTCCCAAGGCCCACTCAATCACCCACACCCATCTCTAGAGGGTGAAACAGTAGGCCTGCATTAAGCCTTGATCTATCTCTACCATGAAAGTACACTTGCGCAATAAAAGGGAGTTTTAAAGAGCCAAGAATACACACAGGAAGTAGAAAGTGATGGTCAGCAAATAGCCCTGGTGTTTTGCTGACTTTCTAACTTCAACAATAACCTTATAGCAGCTGTCAGTGTACATTGTTTGAGGTGACAATACCATAATACCTAGCTTATGGAGGCCTCTGCAGCTGTGTTCAGTACCCAAACAGCAGCAGGTGCCACAACAGGCTAGGCCATGCTAAAGGGCTAGTCAGTCACAGGGACTTGTGCGTGTACAACAGGCAACAGACATTTGGGTGTCAGTGACCATGTTGGTGGAAGGTTGTGATCGCTGTTGTGTGTGCGTTGGCACCGCTGGCAGACTTTGGGCAGACAGACAGACAGACGGTGGCACAACGGTGAACGCTGCGGTTTAGACTGTCTGGCTACACAAAAACACAATAACAGGAGACTTTGCTGACGTCCAAGGCTTACGTAATTCCAATGACAACTACCTTTGAAACAATGTAACGTTCAGACGCGCCTCGCGCCGCGAATATCGATACAGTGTAGCGGCGGCGATGATACATTTTCCTGTGGAAATGCCCTGTTATCGCTCGAGGGTGACGTCTTTGTAAACAATGGCTGTCAAAGCCACTGTCGTGAGCAGGCTTCCAGCTTTCCTCCATGTCCCCAGAAACACGACAATACATTACCGAAGGCCCAAACGTGATGTACCCACCAAGTCTCATCATCTGATCAGACGTGCCGTCCACAAGGGGAGGCGAGAGGAAAGGAGGACGGGGTCTTACCTGTGTAATATGTCGGGGTAATAACAAAGCCCTGCTGGATGCTCAGGCTAGTCCTCTCTCAGCCACTTCACTCAGCCTCACCGCAGCGGTCCTCGGCGCCATTCAACCTTTTCTTTCCCCCCAGTATCAAATCAGTTTTGTTGCCTTCGCAATCCGCCGAGCCTGTCAAAAGAGTACATGCGCGTCCTCCAAGCTACTTAAATGTTGCAAACAAGGAAAAGCCCGAAAGGGGATTTCCACACAGGGACTTTCCACCCACCCATTTCCCTCTCTGTCTCAGTCACAACCCTAGGTAGTTCAGCTCTCTACCACTAGGGGGTCTATCTGTCTGACTCAATACTGAAAAGCATATCCCACCTACTGTGCACAAAGGAGCGTCACTGAGGTCGCGTCATATTCTATTTCATGATACAGCCCTAGAAATAAATCATTCACTTGGAGTAAGCCGCCTATTCCAGAGTGGCACAATGAATCAGGAAAACGAAAGATAAACTGTTCAACTGGCTGGATGTATGCATGCATGTATTTATGTATGGGTACAGCCATTGTAATGATAATGTGATACTTTATTGATACCCTGTAAGGAAATTCTCCTTTCCCTTGCCCCCTCTGCACAGAGCTCAGCTACAGAACAGCGTCCCTGGAGTTGGTAGGTATTCAGTGTCTTGTTCAAGGACACTTCAGGAGGACAGATATTTGCTGGCATAAGACTTGAACATAGAAGGATAGTCTCTAACCACAAGCCCACCTTGCTGCCCCCAATGAAAGGATGTAGATGCTTCCACTGTTAATCTATTTCTGTGTCTTTCTCTCTCTCTCTATGTTTCTGTGTGTGTGTGTGTGTGTGTGTGTGCAGACACAGGCAGACAGAATGACCGATGGCTGACAGAAAGGTTGAAACTTTGGAAGTCTACTCTACCTTTATCAGATCAGCTCACGACACCTGTGTACATTTGTGGTTTCCAATGGTTAACAAGTGGTATCATCAGCTCAACACCTCCAGTGCCAGGGCCACAACCGTGCACCAAAGTGCACCGACTTCTTTATTGTGGTGTGATGAAGTACAAGAAAAAAAAACAAAAAAACAACAACAATTATCTGTCTTCCAACTGCCACCCGTTAACTTGGTGATGAGAGGTGCGTACGTGTGATAGGTTATACATTCAAAAGAAATGCTTGATAAAGTTAGATCGTATGCATGAAAAATACCAGATAAAAAAGGTGTGTGCATGTGGAGAGAGAGAAAGAGACTGTCATTGTCTATGTGTGTTCATAGCCCATGTCTGTGTATTCACAGTGATGCATTTTATAAGTAATTCACTATAGACTAGATTATCATATTTCACTGCATTACATCTCATGGTCTCATTGTAGGATCAGTCAGAGGTAAGAATGAGAAAGAACATACCTTACAGTCTTCACGGTGTTTCTTCCTGAGGAAATGACATCACGTGGTGCAGGTCATGTGCTTTCTGAAGTTTTTGAATGGGTAACTTAGTTGACAATGATTTCTCAGGCATACATTCAGTTTGTTATTTTACATCTAATGCTTGGTGTATTGGCAATGAATGCCATGATTATCTCCTGTTCATGAAAGCAAACATTATGAAAAAATGACATGCTCATTGTTGCCAAGTGTGCATGAGTCTCTCCAGGACCCACTCAACCCCCCCAAGGACCATTATACCTTCAATGCCCCAACGTAGACCTACATGCCGTTCATTAGGCGTGTCCTGGAATATGTCTCTCCTGTCTGGGCTGGGCTGATCGTGGACGTGGACAGTCTGCAGAGAAGGTGTTCCTAAATTATACGGATCCTGGATGACTCAGTCCCTAATTTAGAGTCTAGGATAGCAGGGGCAAGAGGATGCAGACTTTAACTGATCATAACCACCGTCATGTAAGAAAAGGGAGACATCAACCAGCAGCTGTCAGTCACACCAAGAGACACCAGTTGTCTTTTCTTCATCAGCAGCAGTCACAGAAACTTAATTTTACTGCACTTGTGGTCAATTAAAAATGCTGATATATGTTGCTTTTTTTTATTGTACTTTATTCTATTCAATCTATAAAACCTATCTCATGTAATAGCACAGTGAACTCCCTGACTCTACTCAAAAAGATAACTGGAATTGGTGACAAAATGACAATTATAAACACATCAGTTAAATCATTGGCAACAATATAATATATTATCTATTAATATGATTGATTATCCAGGTACATTAATCCATAAACCTCAGAATACATACACACATACATTTCTGTCCTCCGGAGTCATACGTCTGTTACGTTCTGACAGTCTGGCCAGTCCCTCAGAGTGACTTCTAAACCCAGATTCTTGACTCTGAGGCCCAGAGGCCCGGTGCCCCGTCCCGGTATGAGGTGGCAGAACAGGGGGGAGAACCCCGGGGAGAACTGCGCAGGGGAACATCTCAATGTTCTGCTGGAAAGCACCTGGGAGGTGGATCGAAACCAACTCCCACTGAAATCACTTTGAGTCGGGGAGGGAATGATGTTACCTTCACATCGTTTCATTATTAATTGTCACACACAGTTTTTAGTCTTAATATTGGACGCACGCTTTCTAAAGGTTCGAGTTATTTTGGAGAGTGAAAAGCAAACTGAGCGTCTGTGTGACACAAGCGAAGAGCTGTAGAGGATCATTTACTGATCAAGCCTGACCTCTAGTGGCTCTCACCCAGAAACATGCTGATAGAGGGGGATCAGTCTGTATGGTGGACCTAAGTGGGGAATGGTTCAACATTTACACTTGTTATGATCCATCTGTAATATTGAGGACCTCAGCGCAAGGATGACCAGGTCATTTTGAGTCCACTTGGTTATGTGATTGATGGACATCTATAGTATTTTCACAATAAGTGGATATGAAGGAAAGATGTCTGCACACTTTGATCAGTGTTATTCTCATCATGTATCACTGAGTTTCTAACAATAACTCAAGAATAATCTATCAAAATTACACTGAATGTCTCTCATTTTTAAACTATGTTCTACTAAACTATTTTCAACTTCAGCACAGTACATTCACCTGCTGAGAGGTTGTTATTACCATCTACAAAACCTGTCCTATGAATGTAACAGTAACATTAAATCAGTGAATTGTACCAGTGAACGGGTGGCTGGTCACCTGGTTGCTATATAACAGTGCTTTTCAGTGGGAGTGGCTCAAGTTCCTTAAATGTGCCTTGACAACGTAACGTGGAATGAACAGGTAATCAGTACGTACGTCAGTTGAGTTGGCATGAGGACAGGACTTTCTGTTCAGTCGGTAGTTAACTGGGGCCGATCCCTCTCTATGTCTCTTTCCCTTTCCTTCTCCTCCCCCCCTCCCCTCCCGCAACGTCTCTGTTTTGTTTCACCCTTTACCTTGATCCCAATCTCCTGTCTCTCCCCCCCCCCTCTTGTTCTCCCTCTCCCTCCTGCTGACTCTGCTAGTTTCCCTATCTCCCTCTCTTTCCCTCTCTCTCTCTCTCTCTCTCTCTCTCTCTCTCTCTCTCTCTCTCTCCTTGCACTCCCTGGGAGGTGAAACTGGAGCTGTCAAGGCATGCTGAGGAAAGTGAAATTCTCACACCGGCCCATCCCAGGGTGGGGCCCACTGGGTGTGTGCGCCATAATAATGCATGATTCACATCTGTGAGCGTGTGTGCTTGTGGGTTGTTTATCAATGCTATTCCTTTATATGTCCATGGGAGTTTGCGTGTGTTTGGTGACACCACCTATTAGGATTGTAACAAACACTTGTTGGGCTGTTGTATTGGATCAACAGTTTGCATCATGCAGAAACAAATGGCTCCAAACTTCTAAATGTACTGGGGTCAGTTTTGATATCCAAGTAAATTTGAGGTGTTTGCTTGAGATCAACTCATTAGAAATAAAAAAAATAATAAAAAAGAAACAAATGATTCTTACATCGGTTCATGTTAGCCTGCAGTGACCCTTCAAAACTTTTTTTTTCCAACAGAGTGGAGGGAGGACTATATAACACACACACACACACACACACACACACACACACACACACTCCCCCTCTCCCTTTCTCCTATCTCTGATATCTCTCTCTTCCAGTTTCCCTTCCCCTTCTATCCCCCTCTCCCTCGTTGCTTTTTACAAATTGGTCTGAGGATGTGACTTCTTCAAAAAAAAGAAACTCTTTATTGCATAAAAATACACAAACTGCCAAAACAATCAATTCAAACTACAGCAGAAAAACAGTTGGGTGATCTCCAGAAGTGGATGAATGTGAAGACATTATCTACCATGTACCCTTATTGTCACTAATGATGATTGATGAAGCTGGTTTTGCAGACACAGCTTCAGCCTCATCCCCAGCCTGTATACATAGGCCAAAGCCCTTTTTTTATAGTAGTAAAAAGCATGTTTTTAACATCTAGCCCTAAAGAGAGCAAAGATCAACAGGCCTGAGTCTGACTTTGACCCGCTGCCTCTGATAGTGGTGTACAAAAGACAGCTTCCAATATCTCTTCGGATAAAACTACCTTTCAAGCCAGATGAAAAAAGATGCATTTTTCACACGTAGGTAGATTTCGCAGTTTACCAGTCTAAGACCAATGATTATGTCCACTTCTTCTTTTTTCATTGTAATCTAAAAGTCACAGACAATTAACGATGACCACATCTCCTAGGTTTCAGCGTATGTCTGTCAAACCAGTCCAACGAGTCGTGAGTCATTTCATAGGGCGTTTGGTAATTCACTAATACAACATTGAAACAAGTTAAGGCACATGTTTTACACACAGTATGTCACAAGATGTTACAGCGAGGTCTCAGTGTCTCATCGAGCCAGTAAGCATTTAGTCATGTGAGGAATATATTAAAACCCATGGAAGGTTTATGGGCGTAAAATAATCTTTCAAAAGAAGAACTCCAGTGTTTAATGGTTTATTCTAAAATTGTGCCATATTTGTGTCCATGTGTCCAAAGCATTTTTACACCTAAATCAACAGCATTCCATTTGTCATTTGACATCTATTGAGGTGTAAAAAATACAAAAGGAAATAACAATTTTAGTCATTGAACATGGACCCGGTCTGCTCTGAGTGCATTCTCCATGGTGAATCCTCCAAAACCATAGACATCATTATTGATCCATGTTCCACATCCAGTTTGGATCGTTGAAAAACCCGTGGCCTTATGCTAGTAAGGGTGGATGATCGCTATAACCTTTTTGAGTATTCGCAGAAATATTTTTGCCATCCCAGCCAGGGTTTTCCAGCAAAAATGAGGAAGAGGAAGGAACACAATGACATCATGTACAAGAATGACAACTCTGATCATACGTTTCACTCTCTACACCTACAGATGATACTGTACTAAATTATATGTTCGGAAAATCTTCTTCTTGATGTGAAAAGAAGAACCCTGGGAAATTTTGCGGGGAAAATGATGGTGTGAGATCGTCACCCAAACCAATTTTGCCTGGAACTGGTTAACTGGGTTGGGATTTTGTCAAAATCATAGTTTTTTTTAACCATTGGGCGATGGAGAAAAATTAAAATACACGGTCTTCATCCTCAGTATCACACCACTGTTATCTACCCATAAAGTGAATTATTACTAATGTTCATAACAGATACAGAGACAACACAGCAAACACCCATAGTTATACCCTTTGGTAGTGAGAAAGTAAAACAATAATTAAAAAAAACACAAAAAGAGGCAAACATGTCCAAATGCAACCAATGAAGTATATGTACATTTACTTGTATAGATTATATTCAGCTTCTGAATCCATCTCTTTCTCTGCTTTTTCCCTTATGTACAGCACCATACAGAATACAGGATGCATTTAGGATATTTGAGAAGTGAGAAAATCTAATTATAACATACGGGACAAAATCTAATAACCCAGCATGACTAATAATTCCATTTCCATCTTGTGCAGAACTGGACAGCAGTCAGACGTTGGAACCAAGTTGTTACAACAGCGATAACATAAAATCACCTTAAAGCTATGCTTTACAGAATGACATCCCTTATGTTAAGTGCACTTGGGTGATCTTGCATTGAAAATTACAGGTAAAACCTACAGGCAAAATGAGGAATATGTGAAAAAATACTATGGTAGAAACCACGATTAATGGGGCTGACTGGCGATGTTGCGATGTCCAATCACAGTCCAATTAAGCGGTATCCCTTAGCGGCTTTTCCACCAAATTGAACCGAACTCAGTCACCATACCTGCTGTTGGTGAAATGGGAACGATGTGGACAGGAATGTTCAGTGGCCAGCACAGCACAGCACAGATTCAGCTCAGAGTGAAAAGCGGCAA
Source organism: Hoplostethus mediterraneus (assembly GCA_034670385.1). NCBI lineage: Eukaryota > Metazoa > Chordata > Actinopteri > Trachichthyiformes > Trachichthyidae > Hoplostethus > Hoplostethus mediterraneus. Next base: position 444,590 of record JAXDDW010000022.1, on the reverse strand, counting down.
AGACTGTAATTGACTATGTGAGGTGGTTTTGTCACTAGGCAGAAGAATATATGTATTTGGTCTTGGCCAGGCCTGTCAGCTCATCCTCATAGCGTGGCATGCAGCAGAAGAGGATGGCGCAGCCGATGGTGAGGATGGTGGCACCCCAGCCGAAGCCGTAGGCCCAGGTGTAGTCGTAGTGGCCCTCGAAGATCAGCTCGTTGAACTTGACTGGGTAGATGATCAGAGCGATGAACTGGAGAACCACTGGATGGAGAGGGAGACAGGAAAAAGGTGAGGACACATACAACCGAATGATGTTGAAAAGTGGAGACACACACACACACACACACACACACACAGCGCATTGTTTCCTTATCTGGAAAATTGCCTGCTTAACTAAAAAAATAGAAATACAACCATCTGTCCTTATTGCTCAGCACCCCAAAAAACACAACTACCATTACAATTACAGCATAATTGTCACATACAACGATGATTTATATCCATTTAAGACACATTCCTCAGCTCAAACATCTACTGAAACCTGGAACTGATCCTGGAATCTATCAGAACAATAAATACTCCCAACCTCCACATTCATGAAATATGACACATAAGTGAGAGAAGCACAGAGAGCCAGCCAGAGAACATGACAGACAGACAGACAGACAGACAGACAGACAGACAGAGCGGTATATATTACTGAACAGCTTCATTCCCAAATGAGATATGAAACCATTTGAACATTCTGTCTCCTCCTCTGGCAAATTGATTTCTGTCATCATGAAAGTAAAACTCACTTTGAATTATGAAGTTATTAGCTGGAAAAACTGAAGAGGAATGAAGTGAGATGTGGCAGACAGTTGCTTCAAACAGACAGACAAATTGACAACACAGACAGCCGGACAGACGGAGCAACTCTTCCGCTAACAGAAGGGTGTGGGAACTAATTTCACATAAAAGTGCAATAGCTGCGTCAACAAGTCAACGTATGTGAAATCTAGATGCGTCAGGATGAGATCAGCGACTATGAAATGCAATAGTGTTAGTAACAGTCGTAAACATTTCCAGACAACCATGTTCCAGAAAAAGGTGTAAAGTCTGATATGTCCTCCTCCCCGAACGCCCAGTGTTTCATCTTTCTGTGTTGGTGACTGACACACGGTTTGCCTCGAAGCAAAGGCGGGGCAGGCCGTGTTTAAGGTGTGCTCCTTTATCCAGAAAACATGTCGTGGAGTTCACCCGCGGCGGTTACACTGTGTTTGATCTCATCAACAAAACCTTCACAATTTATGAATCGTGTTTGAAAGGCAACCCCGGTGTTAACGACATGCAGGGTGTCACTCTCTCTCTTCGATAATAATTAATATTAGGTTATTAGGAGAACGAGCAAATTGGATGAAATTGTGAAGCTTACTTGGGAAGGTTTGTCTTTCTATAAGGTTAATTCATTGTTCCTTAATAAATGATCTAAAGAAGAGGAAGCGGACACTCTTCATCATAGTCATAGACAAAAGGGAAACCTCACAGGGTCATATTACACTTGAATCAAATGTGGGGAGTTTAGTGGACTTTCAATAATGATCTGAGAGGACTTATATGACCCACAGGTACAAAACACAGGTATTGTTTGTGATGATTGCCGTGCAGAGGTGAGGTGAGGCTAGACTGGGCTCAGCAGCGCGACAGACAGCTAAGTGCAGCAGTAGCGTAATATTTTTTTCTTTATTTTCCCTTTTTCTTCCAAGAGTCTAAGCGACTCGTTTTGTGCCGCCCGCGGGGAGCCGAGTGCCACATTTTTCTGTCGCTACAGCAGCAGTGTGAAGCAATTACGACCTAAATTTAATCCCCACCAGCACATTTGAAGCATTCATCTATACAATGCCCTTAAATTATGACCAGGTCTTTTACCTGTTAACTGGGCAATCAAAAGATATTGCTAGTGTGTGTGTGTGTGTGTGTGTGTGTGTGTGTGTGTGTGTGTGTGTGTGTGTGACAGACTATTTTCCAGACCCCATTAGACATTTAAGTTTTGAAATACGAGTTAGGTTAAGGTTGAGGTACGGGTTGAGGTTGAGGTAGCGGTGACGATTAAAGGTTAAATGGGGATAGATGTGCGTCAAGAATAACAACATATCGTTAGAATGTGCGTGTGTGTGTGTGTGTGTGTGTGTGTGTGTTTGTTTTCGTGTGTGTGTGTGTTTGTCTAGCTCTGTCCTATGATCTCACACTCACAGTTGGGTGAGTCAGCATGCTCTCAACATTCTGCTGTTCCCATGGTAACGTCATACCACAGAGCCCGCCCTCCCCTGCTCTCTCCCCCCACCCCCCCCCCTTCCCCAGCAAGCACTTCTCAGCACTTTCTCCACACCCTGCCTCTCTCCCTCCCCTCAGGGTTCATTCCCTCCCCTCCCCCTTTCTGAAGAAACACTGGGTCTAAACTCTTCCCTCCCTCCCTCTTCCTCCATCCCACTTTCACTCTTCTCCAGATTGTTTGTCTCTTGCTTAAGACTCACACTTGCAGTCTGCCCCCCCCCCCCTTCCAAAACCTGCACACTGAGATGCAATGAGGAGTAAAATACTAAGGACCTTTTGATGACATTTAAAGTCTTGTATTGTCAAATTTAATCAAAATCATCTTGTTTCATGGCTGGACTGAGATCAACATCAGACATGATACAAAACTGATCTAATGATGGTGATTAAATATAACTTGGGACAATGAAAATGACGAACTTATGGGTTAGATTCGGTGTGAAGCAGTTAAAACATTGAACCATGCAAAGCGTATACAGTGCAGGAATAAACATGTTCCCTCTGGCTGTGCTGTAAAAGACCAGAGGGGCTGTTAGGGTTCATCTTACAGGTCAGCGTTTTGTTTTTTTAACTGCAACTACTGATAAAGCCAGTTTCTAATTCCATCATATCTCTTAATACATCCAGTGATTTTGGATGCCATGCTGCACTCTGTTACAAATTCCTCTGTTACTGTGTACAAACTGTTGAGGACTTTCATGGCCTGTGGGAGCCTGTGCTTAATCTTCTCTTATTGTCAATGCCTCCTATACTCTACTTTAAAAGATTCCTAATTCACTTTCAAGTGAGTAGTTATGTTTTACAGAATTGTGTGTTTGTGTTTGTGCGAGTGTGAGCGTCTTACCAACAACGAACAGCAGTACTCCTATCAACGGCAGCAGAGAAATGTTGAGCGTGCAGCACAGAGCCACGCAGGAGATGATGAAGGCGATGATGAGGATGAGGAGGCCGATGATCATCAGGGCAGCCACCGCCTGGGCCCAAGCTGGAATCACACACACACACACACAAACACACATCAGTTACATATGTCAAGGCTCACACACACACAGACGCCCCTCCCATCTTTGCTCACTTCTACCGTGGTTTCTTTTACACCCCAAGACGTACTTTTGATATTTGTGAAACCTGATTTGTTCTATCAAACCTTTATTGTTTTGATCATTTTGTAGTAACTTCTGGAAATAAGTGAGTCATCTACTACGCAGACTATCAGTCTGTGTTGCAGCCCTTATGGCGACTTTCCAGTCAACTCCAGCCGTCTCCCGGGGGAAAGGCAAACATGTAACACCACATTCCAAAAGATTAGAAGTTGAATGCTGATAGAGAGAGAGAGACAGAAAGAGATAGAGATAGAGATAGAGAGAGGTTGGGTGCTACACACACCCAACACACCCTAAACAACTCTCTCTATGGTAACTTTGTTCTTTATAACTTTGTACTTTTTTTAAATATTTGTCCTTAGCATTAGCGTAAGGTGTCGGAGAGACATAAGAATTTCATTGGCAACTTTGCTTTCTTGTGAATGTTGTGCATATGACAATAAAAAACCTTGAACCTTGAACCTCTCTCTCTCGGTCAAATGGCATTCATAAATACATGTGGTCTCTAGAACCAATAAATCATTTCACTTCTACCCCTATATTTTTAACAATGCACATTATTTAAACCACACATTGTGAACTTTTGCACATACCCATGCACACATATATGACACATATTCTTTTTACTTTATTGTTATTATTTTTCTTATCTGTTATAATATCTTTTCATATATTTTAGAGTGAAATATTTATATTTTATATTGTAGTCTTTGCCATTTACAGTACTTTTTATTTATTTTTTTACAGTACTTTTTATTCTTGTTTTTTTTATTCTATGTTCATTGTTATGCACCAAAACACCAAGTCAAATTCCTTGTATGCAAAAACATACTTGGCAGTAAATCAGTAAAAGATACTGAAGTCTAGAATAAGCAGCTCCCATCACGTGTGGTTTGGCCTCAAAACTGCCAGGAATGTTTTGAACTGTGAGAACTTTTCATTTCAGATCTCTCAAATGTATGGTAGGAGTGAGTCTTCACACAACCTCCTAAGACATGGGGGGGGAAATGCTGCTGTTAAAAACACAATGTGTCTCATTGGTTTCATGAGCCCTATACACACAATTTACTCTTCACAATTTACACACACACACATACATACATGTGAATAATTGAAGGTGTGGGCTGTTCTCTGAGTTAAAGGTGCTCCAACCTTTAACTCAGAGAACAGCCCACACCTTAAATTATTCACATATATGTATGTGTGTGTGTGTGTGTGTGTGTGTGTGTGTGTGTGTGTGTGTGTGTGTGTGCAGCAAGTGTCAACATGGCGAAACAAAGGCCTGAGGCTCGGGCGGGTAAAGTGTTACCTGAATGCTACCTGATCCTGTGCGCGCACACACACACACACAAACACATGCTCACACCTGACTGGTACAACTGGTTCAATTGTGTGTGTTAATAACAGTATCAATAAAAATAAAATAAAATAAAACATTAAAAAAAAAACATTTACTCCACAGCTCTTCATACCAAGGGCATATTTTCAGCTCAGGACCCAAATGCTTAATGTGGCCTCATCCTGGGCTTCAAGCTTGATAAGGATATTACTTCAGTTTATCAGTTTTAGTGTGAGGACCCACTAGAAACACGATCTGATCCACAGCTGAAGAAACACCTTTAAAATTACAAAACTAAAAAAGGGCGATGTGGAAACACACGATTAACCAGGTACTCCTGTTTCTAAACAAACATGAGTGTATATGTAACACAACGTACTGGAAGTAGTATCGTGGTATCAGTTTTACCCTGTGAGTCTCTGCCCTACCAAGTATCACAAATACAAATTAATACCACCAAGAGTCCATAGCAAACAGCACTTTTATGGTCAATGTATCCTATTCAACTTTGACAATGAGATATATATTAGTGCCTTAGTGCATTAACGTCACTACTTCAGCATCTACGATTTCAGCTGCTGTAGGTTTTTGTTCTTAAGGTCACAGAGAAAGGGAATTTCTTGCTTCTGTAATTCGACGTACTTCTGTCTGAAACAGGATGTCGGGGTGAGACATAACGCAGACAGGGACTGTTCAAAATGGTCAAAAGTTCAATTTTATTTTTACAAATATTAATAATCCAGATTCTTCAAAATGAATCATTTCACGTCACGGGTGTCTTAGGACAAGGAAGCAGGGTTTTCAGAGGCGAGCACCTAAAAATACACCACCGTATCATGTTGCCACTCGTATTACTTGTGTTGTCCTGTTGTAGATCATAGGAGAGGCGGATTATTCAAAAAATCGATGATGGATTAATTGGTGGGAATGTTTATGTACGCCTACACAGCAACGCCGTGAAGTAACGAGTAACTAAATTTTCCAGGAAGTAAGAGTAATAGGATTTTGTAAGAAAAACATATTTAAAACACGTATTTGGTGTACATTATGATATTGTGATTTAGCTAATAACTGTTTTTAATTAAGTAAGTAAGTATCATGCAACCATACTAAAGGTTTGTTAGGATTATGCCTGTTTAAGATAGGAAATATCACTCTGGGCCCACTAAGGGATCCCCTCTAGCTTCATAGGGGAAATTTGGGTTCATAAATAAGACAGTGGTTTTGATTCCATCTAGATCCAGGCGACTATGTGAATCTCAAATGGAAAATAGAGCCTGTACACTCAAATTCTTTAACACTTAACTGATGAGCCTGGGGCCTTTCTGTTCAGTCAGATGTGTGTACTACAGTTAGCATGGCTGTGCACAGACTGTGAAAGGGACGGGGACAGTCCTGGTGCCCCAGTTGGCCATGTAAATGCAAGGTCTTGAGTTTGAATCCAGCCTGGAACCTTTATCGCTTGTTACCCCCCCCCAATCCCATCCTTTCACTGTCTAATAAAGCAGAAATGCCACAAAAAAATAACCTTTAAAAGGACATTTTCTCAGAAATGCTACATTTGTCCAGAGGCTTTGCTTTAAATCTGCTTTTAAAAACTCATTTCTGGTGAGTTTTGTATCCATTCAAAGGAGAAAATGCAATATAACTTCTGACCTCTCACGAAGATTAACATGTAATCCAATCTAAAAACGACATGTATAAAATGAAAAGCGATATGAAATTAAACAACTTTGAAATAATCAGAATCAAATAGGACTCTAAAAGTAGTTTAGAGTCCGAAAACCAAAGTAGTTTCTTTGTTTAGCAGCTTCCATTTTTATTTTCCAGCAACTATACTTATTTGTATACAATTCAATCAGTATTTGAAGGAGGAGTTTCTGCTCCTGGAGAGGTTCGGCATGTGCACCAGGGTTGAACAGTCTACATATAGTGGAAATACTATGGTATGAAAGCCCTTCAGTGTTAGTTGATGCCCCTTTAGAAAGACTGTGTTGGAGTTTCAATCTGAAAAGGGCACCTAGACAAAAAGAGCAGCGGAAAGTACCCCGCCCCCACCCCGTGCACGTCTATGGATAGCTGTACAAGTATGTGCTTGCATGTGTGCATATATTGGTTTGGTGTGGGGGGATGTATTGAACATGAGTGTGTAGTGTGTGTGTAAGTGTGTAAGTGTGTGGGCTGTGTGTAAGAACTGCCTGTTCCCGTCACTCTCAGTTAATGCCTTCCAGCCGTTTACCATCTGTTTTCCGCTTCTGATCACAACAATTTAAGATATTAAAACTAAATAAACACTCTCTTAATCTCCCAGGAAACACACACACACACATGCACACACACACAAACACAAGCCTAGACCACAATTTTATCAAGATTATACTTAATTATACTTAATTACGCCATTATACTTCATTCGGAACACACAGAATAAAGAAAATAAGACACACACAGCTATACACACACTCACCTACACCATGTATTAAAGGAGAAGGCAGTATTAACCTTCGTGGTGACAGGTGTGTTTGTTCTGAGACTGCGGAGACCTTTCGAAGGCTTGCCGGTGTCAGAACAGCTCCGGTCCGAAAAGTACAAGGACAATATTCATCAAACCTCTCAGAATAAACCTCTCACACACTCAGCGGGGGTCCGCCCTGTGCCCTGCACTGTACACGGGTAGATTTTAATGGAACACCTGCCGAGGAAGCAGCTCTCGGTGCTGGGAACACAGATGTCAGTATTTTAACTCATACGGTACCTTGGAAAATACACGTTTCTGGTTCCTGCAGATACTCCAGTAGCTTGGATAAAACTTCTTAACTTCCCTGCATAAAAACCCTTCACATGTTCCAACTGGTCAACTGCAGTAGGTGCCAGTAGTAAATACTACACACATGCTTTTTGTACTTTTCCTTACTGACATGCTAAGACTAGTACTACTTCACACGTCAGTTGCTGTACCTGGGAACACGGTGACTGTTCTCATCCGTAAAGGGAGTGTCTTTAGGCCTGATGCCAATATCTCATCCCACACCGATGTACTATTCTACTTATGTTTGTTTGTTTTTTTTGTTTTTTTTCCAAGTGTTCTGTCCACTATGATAACCCCATAACTACTTAGGATAGAGCCGCGAAACAACAAACGCTCAGCGGGGCCGTAGGGCGAAAATGAAACCGTGACCCAGATCTAGAAGGGCTTTGGTGTTGGCCGACACGCGGGATGTTGAAACCTTCTGACCATTGTGTTGGTTCTTTATTTAACTACTGAAGCCCCGCCTACATAAAATGCTTTCCGAGGAAGGCCTGGCCAACAAGGCAAGAGCACATCAGACGCTTCAGACAAAGAACAAAACCACCTAATGCAAAACATCAAAATGCAAAATACCAGGAAAAAAACACACATATACAGTAACTGACAACAACTTCTAATGGTGCTTTCACTACTCGTAGACCTGAGCTAAGGCACGGTGTTCATGACAGGAACTCAACTAACTTACAGCAACTAAAGACAAACTCACTTAGTTGAGTTCACTTTATTTAAGGCTGTCAAATGGCCGACGCCAGGCCTTTCCACTGCTCCGTTACGGTGAAACAAAGTGCAGAGGGATGTCTGGACATGAAAAAATACCATAACAACAAAGTCATACCGTTTCTTTCGATAATTATATACCCAAGCACACACACATGCACACGGGATACACACACTCAAACAATGAAACACAAAGTCTCACAATGACTAATTCTAGGAGATTATATCATAAGGAGATGATCGTCTAATATCAGAACGACTTTAATAAACGGACACTTAATTATTTTGCACCTGAGTACGCTACAAGTTTCTGGAAATGTGCCAGAGTTCGGCAGAGACTCGTTTTCATCTGTAGCCAATGAGGATGACACATTGATACCATTCAGGTTATTCCATATTAAGTCTGTAGTAAATGTAAAAGCTAGGCTACAGTGGCTATTATGGGTCTGACTCAGATGAACAATGAACAGTATTTATACCATTAACCAATAGTGTGTCCTCTATTTTATATATATGTTATATTCCACTGATACGTGTGTGTGTTTAAGCAGTGGAGAGACACGTTCTCTCAGCAGGGGGAGAATGCAAATTGGTCAAAATGAGTGGTGATTATGATGGTTTGATATTTGAAAACTTCACGTTTGTCAGGATTCTTGATATAATTACACATCTGCGGCACATTCCCTTGAAATGTCACCATGTGTGTCAAGACTCGGATACGTTTTGCAGACCGCAGTATGAAGCGATTTGCCATCTGCTAGGATAGACGGCTACACTCTATCCTGATAACAGCGACAATAACGTCTCTGTTCGTGAGTGAGGGAGTGGAACACCACAATCCCCCCCTAGACGCCCTACCTGGCAAACTCTGATGACAGAGAGAGAGAGAGAGACTCAGAGAGAAGAGGAACATGTCTGTTCAACGTTATTGTGATACTTATTGTGTGTGTGTGTGTGTGTGTGTGTGTGTGTGTGTGTGTGTGTGTGTGTGTGTGTGTCCTTGATAGGGAAACAAATTAACAGTTCGTCTATATATAACCAAACCTGTGTTAACATGTCTGGCAGATAGGCAGCCATCTTGAAATCAGCTCCTCAACCTACCGCAGAAATATATTACATTCAAAATCAGCCCAGGGCGAGTTTGGCTTGGGAAAGTTTTGAAACTTCCTGAATGTTTGCACGTAGCGTTTTGCTGCACCCAAAAGAGAGGTTACTGTCTCCAACCTTCATTTGTTTTGGGAAACTTTATAGCCTGAATCCACTAAAAAAACACTAGTAAAACACTAGTACTGTAGGACAATGACTGTCCTCAACATATTCACAGAGCTCAGATAGTTTATTAGTAGTAGCAGTAGTAGAGGTAGTACTGGTAGTTTTAGAGGTAGTAATAGTAGTAGTAATAATATTATATTAATAATATTATATATTATTTATGATTTTTCTGATAGAAAAAGTGTTTTCAATGCAAAATTAAATAATAAAGTAACAACAAACAAATGTCATGACAGTGTTGAAGTGTTAAAGGATAAAACAGAAGGAAGGAAGGAAGGATAGAAGGAAACAATGGAACATTGTTCCTACTGTACATCCTGGCAACAATAACTCAATTTCACATTAAAATGGAAATGCTTGATGTTCTCCAGCTTTTAGAAGAGGATAGAATCAGAAATAGATTCAGTAAATATTTTTCCAGGAGGGTAAAATTGTTGCCGTATACCGCACCAGCATGAAACTTTTCCTTTGTTTTTCTAAGCTTTTTGTCCAGGTCGGGAACTGATACGGGAGAGTTTATCAAAGTAAAGACCAAAGTCCAGTCCAGTCTGACAGTGTAGGCCTCCCTCCCTCCCACTAGGCCTGTGGTATTTGGCAGGAGGAAGACACCTTCAAGTTACAGTGGCGTGTAAATGTTGTATTTTACACCACTGCAATACTGCAGCAAGTCATGATCTGACTTTTGAATAGCCTGTAATGAACTAGTATATGAAGTAGACTCGTAGACTAGTAGACTCGTTACTGGACAGTCCGCTGACACCATTCACCACCGGGATACTTACTGTACTCCATAAGCGACTTGCAATCCCACTGGTCGTTCCTGCCTCGGCACTGGTCCCACATACTGGCGTAGTGCGACTTGGCGTCCTCGTCCTCGACCCATCCCGACGTAGCGGCGATGGCAATAATGTCAAAAATAATGGCGAAGAGCAAGAGCAGGGGCAAGATCCACCTGCATCTCGGGTAGGCGACCCCACAGCGAAACATGACGGGCGATCGGTGTCTGGAGCTCCGGGTTGTTTGTGAGAGAGCGAGAGAGAGAGCGAGAGCGAGAGGGAAGCAGCGGCCAAACGGTGCGGCGGTGCGTGCGGTTGTGTGCGCGCAGAGCGATGTGCTATAGGTGTGTCGTCTGGTACCTTTCAACGGCCGGGTTATAGAGATTCCGCCCCACCCGAGAGTGTAATGCAGTCGAGTCAACAGCAACCTGTTTGAGGACCTGTAGGGCTGGGCTTGTCGGGCGGATGAGGCTCAGTCAGACGGAATCAGGCCCAACCCAGTGACTGTTTCATATTACACTCAGTAACAGACGCTGTAACTGTTTAGGTGCCTCTTTTAACCAGCGGTGTCTCGGTCCAAGTCTGTTTTCATGTATCACTTTTATTGCATCAGGGGATAAATAATAAATCCTATTGGTTATTGTGAGGTTATTCTGCTGTCTCGATATGGCAGAGGTACTATAATGAACTGTGTGTGTTTGTGTGAGTGTGTGTGGGGGGGATTCAGAGACAGAAAGACAGGGCGAGAGACAGAGCGAGAGAGACATAAAAAGAGAGAGTGAGAGAGCGAGCGAGAGAGTGAGAGAGGTCTGCAGTACATTATATCGCCGCAAGGTGGCAGACCAGGCTGGCTCCAACAGCCAAGGGGACCTATAGCAGATACTGTAAAGAGATATAGGTGAGCGGTCCTTTCATATCCATCCAACCTCATAGCATTTATTCCATGTAAGTCAAATAGAGTGCGTGCATGAGGCACGTCTACAGGCTACAATTTTACAAAGTGGCATGCTGTCAAGTTTATTTTACAACCCTTTATCACAAACAAGCCTCAAAGGACTTAAAGGGTAATTCCGGGATTTTTCAACCTGGCCTCTATGTCCACAAAATCGCTTTTCATACCCTTAAGTAGATCCCAAAAGTTTCTGAGTTCCTCCGGTCCATCGGCTCAACCGGCAGTCGCGTAACGGCGGCTCTATGGCGGCAACGTAATCCGTAAAGGCATACTCGTCGGTCAAAGTACGTCCACTAAAAGTGCTTGTTTTTGTCACGGACGGGCTCAGATTGTTATTCATGTTATTATCCAAATGTCTGATATGTCAATTACGGTTGATACATGAGTCAGGAGAGACGAGTTTTGAGTTTACGTAGAGGAACTGCTAGAACTTGCAGCAGCTGGTTCACCCTCTGGCTTTCATAAACTATCTTCGTATACTTTTCACCGTCGTTTTCCGAGCTGTTTCTGTAGTGACCCTTTCCATAATGTTGTCAGACATTTGGATAATAACACGAATAAAGCACTTTTGAGCAGATGGACCGGAGAAACTCAGAAACCTTTGGGATCTACTTAAAGGTATGAAAAGCTATTTTGTGGACAGAGGCCAGGTTGAAAAATCCCGGAATTACCCTTTAACATGCCTGAAACAGAAATAGGCCTACAGGAAAAGACACACCCCAGACACTATCTACAGGCTTATTTGTGTGAGTAAGAGAAGAGTATGAATGAAAAAATTCTGTAGAAATGACTGCAGGACTTCCTGTTCCTCTCCTATATGGAATACATTTGTCAAGTCAAGTCTAGTTTATTTGTACAGACCTTAATAACGGTTACAGTCTCAAAGGGCTTCACAACGGCCACATTATGAAAACAAGAGATGACGGCACAGGACATCCCCCAACGTTAGAGCCTCACTGGGGCCAAGGAAAAGCTCCATTGGGAGGGGCTCCTCAGAGAGGGATCCCTCTACCAGGGTGTTCAATGCAAGACATGCAATGGTGGACAAAAGTGGACAAACAAAGATTCAAATGGAGCGTAAACAAAGTACACAGACTAAACACGATAAGGATCTGTAGTGGGGCGGCAACAGCAAAATGATGCCCCAAAATAAACTTCCTCACCAACTCAAGGACATTCGTTTTTTTCAAAATTATTGCTGACACAGAAGTAAAGAGTTGTTTTATCTATCTTGAGATGTCTGCTTTTACAACAGTAGCGTTTCTAAGAACATATTAGCATAGCATTTGACAATAGCCTGTCATTCAAATACATTGATCCACATTGACATGACAAGAAATTTCTATTAAAAAGATAGGAGGAAAATATTTGTATACAAAACGTATATGACAAAAACAGTAAAACATACATGTATAAAAAATACTCCTCACACTTAAATCGGACTTATTTTTGCCTATGCAATTGTAAACAATTCAAATGTATAGTGTGATGAGTTCAGAGAACTTGTGCTTCAGGGAGTCATAATACTGATTCTTTGGCATTTTATATCCTATAATAACTTGAGAGTTTTAAAGGATACAAAACTCTAATGGTGTTTATTACCTGGAGTAGGTTCTGCACAGAGATAGAGGGAAGGTTTTAGCACATCATGGAGCTGCTACCATCAGCCAAAGCTGGCTAGCAGTAACAGTCAGGAGGCTGACGATACTGATGTCCGACAGAATCTCCTTGAGTTAACAAATGTTTTTTTTGTTCTGTGGTGAGCATAGGTTTATCCTTTTAACACGATATAGTTCGAGTAGTACAAAACAGCATACGCCAACATTTAGAAACTGACACTTGCCTTCCTTATTTTTGCCTGTTCAAATGTCAAAAATAATCATCATTTGTGGTAGCTTTCACCATAATTGCTAGTCAACCATGTATTGCTAGTCAACCAACATTACGGTATTTTTACAGCATGTTTTAACTTCCTCTCCAGATCAAGACAGGAAAATCAATCCCTTCTAATCTCTACTCTTGTCACCAACTCCCCTTCCTCCCATGCCATCATTTTATAGCCCTCTGTCCTCCTCTTCCTGCTCTCCCCGGCACTCACTTCCTCTCACCAAGACCCAGGGCAAAAAGCACTGATGGAAAGCTCAGTCAATATCCAATATCTGTTTACATGCCAGCTTATCAAGATCATTTTAACAGTAACATTCACTTCCACACCCTTTTTCCTGTCGGGCTCCACTTCTACTTCCTCTTCATCTCTTTGCCTGCTATCCTTCATTACAACATCACATCAATTATCCAGTCCAATCAACCACTTTCGCTAAGCTAAACAGTAAGGTCACTTATATAAACTATTAAATGCAGGTTTCCGCTTGGTACATTCACGCACACGTTGTAACATTTAACGACCAGATCAATTTGTGTGGTGTTTTTACTTAGTTGAGGGAGACAGACTGAAGAGAAAATGGCAGTGAGGTGGAGCATGAACTTCAAAATGGGTTGGATGCTAGGCAGTCAAGTGTGGAATGTGAACTTTATCCCCTTGGTAGTGTCCCCTTGCTAGTACAAGAAAATGTTTTCTCACCGTTTTCTTCTCCCAGTGGTGCCAATTATTCACAATCAACTGATTAGACTAAACTGAGATAACGGCATCATTAGGAGGAGGAGGAGACAACAGAAAGCAAACATTTCTTCAACATTTCCTCCTCCTGTAACAGATCCTTCCTTCTTCATGGGACGGCAGTACCCTCATCAATGCTACTGCTGGGAGGCCTGAAGTCCTGGCATATAACCACCAATCTGTACAAGTTCAGTATGATCACCAGGAAGTTCTTGATGGCAAAGAAGACCAGCATCTGGTGGAAGACATCGAAGTAGGTCATGACGACGAGCCGGACCACTAGGAAAGGCCCATCGTGGATGAACAGGGCCTCCGCGATGGACCAGATGTCCGTGCTGTGTTTGGACAGTAAGGAGACCTGCTGGACCCCCCCCTCGCCCTCACCGTCTGCCTTGGAGTTCACCACTATAGATATGAAGAGACAAGAGAGGTGACATCAAAACACATATCGTATGAAAACCTTTTGCATCAGATCACTCGCTCACTTATTGTGTTCATAGGCATTTGAACATGGATATGATGACATGATCACACTGAAATTGTTTTTTAAAAGGAACTAAGCACTAAGTTCCAGTAAGTTCCAGCTAAGTTGAATCATCCATTTGTGAAATATTTCTGTTGTAAACTATTTCTATAACTATTTGTCTTTAATCAACTGTCCTTGGACCTCCACCAGAACAACCTCTTGGACCCTCACCAGTCCGGGTTCAAGGTGGGCAATCTACACGGTCACGGCTCTTCTCTGATGTCAGGACAGCAGAGACGCTGCACATCTTCAAGAAACTCTACCCTGACCCTTCCTCCTCTAGAAACACTACCCTGTCCCTTCCTCCTCAAGAAACACTACCCTGACCCTTCCTCCTCTAGAAACACTACCTCGACCCTTCCTCCTCAAGAAACACTACCCTGACCCTTCCTCCTCTAGAAACACTACCCTGACCCTTCCTCCTCAAGAAACAGTACCCTGACCCTTCCTCCTCAAGAAACACTACCCTGACCCTTCCTCCTCTAGAAACACTACCCTGACCCTTCCTCCTCAAGAAACACTACCCTGACCCTTCCTCCTCTAGAAACACTACCCGGACCCTTCCTCCTCTAGAAACACTACCCTGACCCTTCCTCCTCAAGAAACAGTACCCTGACCCTTCCTCCTCAAGAAACACTACCCTGACCCTTCCTCCTCAAGAAACACTACCCCGACCCTTCCTCCTCAAGAAACACTACCCTGACCCTTCCTCCTCTAGAAACACTACCCTGACCCTTCCTCCTCAAGAAACACTACCCCGACCCTTCCTCCTCAAGAAACACTACCCTGACCCTTCCTCCTCTAGAAACACTACCCTGACCCTTCCTCCTCTAGAAACACTACCCTGACCCTTCCTCCTCAAGAAACACTACCCTGACCCTTCCTCCTCTAGAAACACTACCCTGACCCTTCCTCCTCTAGAAACACTACCCGGACCCTTCCTCCTCTAGAAACACTACCCTGACCCTTCCTCCTCAAGAAACAGTACCCTGACCCTTCCTCCTCAAGAAACACTACCCTGACCCTTCCTCCTCAAGAAACACTACCCCGACCCTTCCTCCTCAAGAAACACTACCCTGACCCTTCCTCCTCTAGAAACACTACCCCGACCCTTCCTCCTCAAGAAACACTACCCTGACCCTTCCTCCTCAAGAAACAGTACCCCGACCCTTCCTCCTCTAGAAACACTACCCTGACCCTTCCTCCTCAAGAAACACTACCCTGACCCTTCCTCTTATCGCTTGCTTATTTGTCTTCACTTATTTGTCTCATGTGTTTAAATAAAAAGTAGGTAGCTAACTTATTGCACTTTTCTTAGCTGCTCTTAGATGCTTGTTGAGGAAGGAAATGCACTTCCGATTCCTGGTGACTAATAGTTCGCTTGCCTACTTATGTTGAATGCACTTACTGTAAAATGCTGTGGATAAAGGCATCTGCTAAATGCCTGTAATGTAATGTAATGTAACTTCTGCTTTCGGGTATGAATAATTGAGACTGTTAGTGGGGTGTGTCTTTTCTGAGAACAAAGTGCTGCTTTAAATCAATTTCTAATGATTAATCTGACCTAATCTGTTTATTTAGCCAACGAATAACACTGAATTTCTATCTAAAAGACTTGACTTGATAAATCTGTATTTCAACTGGAGTCAATAGAGGACACTTGTCGTAAACTCTTTCTTTGAGGTTCAGGAAGTGATTTTTTTCTGGGTTAATAATTGGCCAAAGGTAGAGATTGCAGAGTAACTGATATCATCTCAACTGCTGTCCATTGTTTACTCAGAGCATTGGCTGGGACATGGATGACTTGTCTAATGTTTTTGCCAAGTTCTAAACAGATTGTTTAGATTGTTACAGACTGGGTAAGGTTGTGTACAAAAACACTGGGATGTGACTGTTTTAGGAGTAAAGTTATTGGTTGAGTGTGACTCATGAGAGTACACACACACACACACACACACACACACACACACACACACATACACACTCACACACACACACACACAAACTGACCGGCCAGATGTAGGGGGAACTGCAGCATGCTCCAGGTCCATACAGCTAAGATGATGTAGACCAGCTCAGGGCTGTTATCTCTGGGACAGACACATGGAAACTATAGTGAGGTTCAGTCCTGTGGGCTCAGATGAAGTTCAGTTGATATCATGTCAACCTTGAACTGTATGTGTGTGTGTGTGTGTGTGTGTGTGTATGTGTGAATCTTGATACTGTTGTGTGCACGTATGTGTGCTTTTGTTCTATTGCGTGTACATTTGTCAAATAGGTTTTAATGTGTCACCATACTTATATTATACTTATATGTATAAATCTGGACAAACCAATTCACACTAATATACACTAATAAATATACAGTTAAATAACATCATCAGTCACCCACTTGACATCCGACAGTGTCTCGCTAGTAAATTCCAGGATATCTGCCGCCGTGCCGACAAAAATAAGCAGGAGCTGAGACAGTTCGTTGCGTGTGACTCCGCCTCCTCGGGGGAGCAGCCACTTTCCCACGATGAGGAGGATGAGCAGGACCTGATGGAGAGCCAGGATCCAGTCGTTGGGACAGACCTTACCCAACAGCTGTTCAAAATGCTAGAGGAAGAAGAGAGGAAACAGCTATTGTGTATTTTGTACGTTTCATTTACAGTATTTCTTAAACTACGACGATAAAGTAAGATGCAAGGCAGGTCTGTTTTAACCCTTTTTATGGTCCGGTCCGGTACAGTGTGGTACGGTATGGTCCGGTCTGGTATGGTACAGTATGGTACGGTACGGCCCAGCACATCTACAACTCATTATTTCACTATGAGGTGTTTCTCTTGGTGCAGTGGTGGGTATTTGTTTAAATCAGTGGAAGACACGGGCTGTCGTTTTCAGTGTGCCACCCTCACCTTCAGGTTGTTGTGGGAGGTGTGGTTTCCCCGCGTCTCGTTCAGACGTATCACTCTGCGCAGATTTTCCCAAGAATCAAGTTTCTTGCACTGAAATGAGAAAATGGAAGTTGTGAAGTCAGCAAAGTCTCAATAATCTGGAAATCTGTCTGTTTTTGACGCAGATAACCCTTAAAATCGTGACCTTGAACAAAAGTGACCTTGAACATTGACATTGACAGTGAAATTGGGCAAATACTGATTGATTGTAAATGAATGAGTGACCCCCCCTGCCCCCCAACTCCCACCCCCATTTGTCACAGTTTGTTTTGAAAGTATGAGAAATGTTTTAGCAATTATGCACTGAACAAATGTTTTTGGTTCTTGTCTGGAGTACCTGAGGGTTGCCGGCTTTGTTCTGCTGGTGGTGGAGCTCCAGAATCCAGATGGAGGGAATGATACTGATGAGAAACAGAAGGATAGCTGGAGAAAACCTGGAAGACAATCAATACCACATTATTATCAACAGAACTTCACGAAGAAGACGTACAAAATGATGTGATGTGAAATTTGGGCTTGCATAAAACAAACATTTGCACAGAGGGGAAAACGTAACTTTGCAGATTAATTTCCTATGACACTTGATAGACTGGATAATAAACATCATAATTGGGTCATTATTATCAGTTTCCAGTCCGTTTGCATGCACACAAGATGGAGCACACCAAGGCACCAATGCACAGCGAATCATCACAGTATAAAATATGACAACCACAATGTATACAACGTCAGGATATTCCAGACCTCTGGCTCTTGCGATTGAAGGCTTAATCAGTAAAACAAGCAATCCAAAAAACCATCTCTGTAGATTATTGAAAAGGGGGGGGGGGGGGGGGGGGGTCATTATATATTAACTGTCTTTCTTCTTCCATATGGCATTGATTTTCATTACACCATAAACAAAAAATTCAGCTGCCATTAAAGCTTAATCTCAAATAACCAGAAATGTCAACAAAATAAACCACAGGATATTGTTTGACTAAATCGAGTTTAGGCATGGAGGAAGATGGTCTTTAGTTAAACAATAGAAGTGGGACAAGCAGGATACCAATTTTTTTTTTTTTGGGGGGGGGGGGGGGGGGGGGTGGGGGGGCGAACAGGGATACAAGGAAAAAAGAAAGAAAACAAAATGAACAAACTTTTGTTTTGCAACACACATTAGTCACTAGGTCAAAAACTAAACCCAGACAGTCGGCTGTATCCGAAACGTTTTGTGATGCAATGTCCAGCATATTGATATCAGTTGCAACACAATTACAAACACTTACACACACACACACACACTTACCATTTGTAATCTTTTCCTTTTCGCCTCTTCAACGTAGTGATCATCTCAGCGACAAGGGGCAGGAAGAGGAAGGTCAGAAACCAGTATGTGTTGTCCTTCTTCATGCATGTCACTCTCCAGACCCCCGCCAGTGAGATGAGGATAAACAGCGCTCTGGTGATGACCGCAGATATGAAGCTGACCAGAAAGACCATGATGGTTGCAGGTCCGTGTTATGACTGCGCGTTGCAGCTGAGAGGGGAGCTGTCCCGTTACTCCTGAAAGTTCAAACCTCACCCGGCGGTTGCGTCAATTAACTTGGACGAAGCCCCCCCAAGTGTAGGCCCCGCCTCAGGACTCGAGCTCAGACACAATGCGGGTCAGTGTTCGGCGCTTGCCAAGAATTCCGGACATCATGCTGACAATTCTATTGAAATCTATTTTTAAAATCTGTCCCTCACTGCCAATTTGCACTGATTTCATGTGGTGTACTTTCTGATCTTTATGTTGTCATTTCATTTTCATTTTATTGAATCTTTTTTTTTTTTTGTCTTTTAACGTGTATTATATTGTTGTTATGTTTTATGCGTTGATGCACTTTGCAACTTTGTTTTGAAAAGTGATTTGCGCGATGAATGACATCATGAGTCCATCACGAAGCATTTCCCTAAATGTACAGGAGAGGGCAGTATTACAACCTACAATATAACAAGCTGTCTATATTTTCAGTATTAGTACTGCCAGTTTAGCCTTAAAAGCCTAACAAATCAAAGCTCTTGGCAGTGTGTAGGATGTAATGAAACAGATGGAGTCCTGGTCACGGATCAGAGACCAGCGATGCCCTCTATATTGCTGCTTTGATCAGGACTAATACCAAGCTTGTGCACATTGCTGCTGTTTGCTGTGTCAGCAAAAAAAACGAATGAATTCCTTTGGGCTGTGGAGTAAAGTAGAATGGACTTTTATACACAGCAAACTTTCCAGTGTTGATTTTTCGGTGACAGTTATTTAGAGTGGAGGAGTGTTGACTGGAGTGTTGTTTTATGGAGCTCTGGGGGAGGACTGTGTTACATTAACTCTGATGGGTGTGGTCTTATATAAACACTGGCATAGCAATATTTTTATGATTAGTATTAGCATGGCCAGTTTTGTTTTACAAGACTAACAAGGCTAATCCCATAATGACGCCTATTTAATGCAGTAAAAGGACAGCTATTCTGACTTACACTATGATATCTTTTTTTTGGTAAACGTGGCAAATAAAATGCACACAAATATAATTCTGGATGCAATAACCTGAATTATGTCTGTATAATGCAAGCAAGCATGCAAACTATTACTTTTATTGTACATGTTTCTTTATATTATTGCCTTTTCCTCATCACTGGAGATAATTAAAAATGAGCCTAGGCCATATGGAAGTCAAGTACAAACCCTAAATCTAAACATTTCTTCATCATCAGGTTTTGAATCAAGTTGTCCAATAAAAACATTATAGTTGCATTTTTGTCTAATCAAATTGAAATGGCGTGTATATAATAGTATTTCATGTATCTTACCATCTCCCATCCAGCTAAATTATACATCAAGTCAAAGTCCACTTTGGCTTGCTAGATCTAAAACACATTGGCATGCACATAGACACGTGTACATGTACACACACACACACACACACACACACACACACACACACACACACACACACACACACACAGTAGTGCAGAGCAGTGATCTTTCTGCCCTATTTGGCTGCATGCTGGACTGAGCTGTATTCAGCCAGCCAGCTAGTGCAAGGGAAAGGAAACAGTAGAAAGGCCGTGACCTTGGAAAGGAGATTGACATTTCCTGTCTTTGTTCCAAATTGTCCATCATCATCCCACAGTTTGCATCATGTGAATTCACAACGATAATGGCAGACATTTCAAAAAGTAGGGGAGAGAGTATCCAGCTGTGTGAGGGGGAGTTTTGTTACATTCTGCATCAGAAAACTTGTGGTTGTGTTTTCACAAAAAAAACAACTGGTGTGTCTAAATGTGTCCCTCATGTTTGTCCTGTTTCCTGGATTACAAATAGTTTGAACTCTTCTATAAACAAAGGCTCTGAATCCAAACTCAAACCAATTTTAGCATCAGTGTTCCCTCTTGACCACAAATTAGTCCTTCAGAGAGGGAGAGAGAGAGAGAGAGGGGGGGGGGGGGGGGGGACAGATAAGGGGAGACAAGATAACAACATATTCAAGGCCTGTTTTCTGTTGTGCTGTTCCAGAATCAGCTCTTGCCTTGTGTAGGTTATAATGAAAGAGATGGCAGAGGGGGCCTGGCCACTGATCAGAGAGCGATTATTCCCTCTATATTGCTGTTTTAATCAGTACTACTGCAAAGGGCATGTAGACTGCAGTGGTTTGCTGCGTCAGCAAAAAAAAAAGACTGAACTCCTTTGTGGAGTAAAGTGGAGTAAAAATGAATAGAATACAATAGAATACAATAGAATAGATCTGACTAATAGTCTACTCTAGAATTGAACAGAACAAAATAGAACATAATAGCACAGAGTACAGCAAGAATCTGTATGAACTGTGAGAAAAGCTTTTGGATATATTTACTTGCATGCTACCAATGATGATGGTTTTTACTTTTGTGTTATTTATCTGTTTTGTCACAAAGCAATGTCTTCAACCAGCAGCTTTCCTTTCACAATGCTTCTTTTAATATAGAAGAATTGTGTTTAAAAGGCCAAACTGCACCAACAGCCACACATACGTCTCTCATAACTGTCTAATTAATGATTGACAATGTAATGTTCTACTGGAAATGACCCTAATAAGTAATCCAGTGTAATGTAGTGCTCATCAGCTCCATGTAATGACTACTACAGTCCAACAGGTGGCACCCAATACCACATATTCCAGCAGCAGAACTCAACAGCGAAGGTGAAGGGGCTGATGAATGTTACACCTGAGTCAACCTGACATCTATGCTAATGCTCCAAAGGCTCAACACAATAGGAAAGATGAGGGTGGGGGGGGGGCTGCTGAGGTCTGTTAAGTATTAGCAGTCATTGCATCATGCCGATGCTGATTTATTTTTAGAGGGAAAAATATTTTGTTTCAACATTATATCATTTCCACCACTTAATGGCTCACATATAACTCACATTTTCCAGAGGACAGTCTTCTATTTCCGGCACGTTGCCCTGATGAATACCCTTTTAAGGAGAAAGCGCTGAATCCATCTCTCCATTGTCTATTCATTTCATTTCGTGGCAGACGACCCTGCATGCAAACCATGTAAAAGACGACAGGAGTGGTTTCTTTCCCAAATATTAACTTTCCTTAAACAGTACAAGTCACGGGTGAAGCAGGTGGTTAAATGGTCGTATTCCTCTGGCCTTGATTCTCCCCGTTTCCAAACACTATGTTTCAACTTTAGAGCCTGCAGAGTCACACATGTCAGGCATTTGCATGGGAGAAATTGGACTTAAATGGGTAACACATGACTCATTCTGTCTCAGCCCAACAGCTGCAAAAGGCCTAGCAGTTATTGGACAAATATGATTTGCCTCAGAGCAGAGAAAGTCTTCAAAGCTTTTCCGATGTGGAATTTCTGACGTAAGCTGAAAAATAAAGAGATATTGAAAGGGATTTAGTGTGAAACATATTCGGTTTCCTTTAAACCATGTCATGAGTGTTCATTTTCCTTTCGCTCGCTGGATTTTTTCTGACCTTAACTTGACAACTGTTATGAATTCTGCATTAGCAATCAAAACAAAAGACTATTATGCAGCGCAGGGTTGGGCCGGGTTGCTACTTGGCTCATATTCCCTGTACAGTAAACAGCCCACAGATGTTTCACATTGATATTAATGTAACCTTAATTTGCCCTGTGTAGAAAAAGGCCAAGCATAGCGTGGGGATTAAGTTCTCAGCCATGTATCACACACGGCACAGACAGCAATCTCATTTAGCTTGAGTGAAGTTTACAGTGAGTGGGTTTTGCATAGGTCATTAGCTGTCTCAAAATACCCCCCTGTCACCATAGCAACTTCAAGTGACTCCTAAATTGCCTTATAAAATGAGATAAATTATTAATGCTGAGAGGAGTTTTTTAATATGTGTGCTCAGGCACTGGGCTCTTAAAAAAATACTGTATTTCCGTCTCGTCCGCTGCTGTAATGGAACAATTCAGCGGTTGTCAGTCATGTTTCAAAACGCATCCTTTGTCTCCATTACTAGTGAATAGGACCATTGCTGTGCCCCCGATTTATAGATAGAACACAGATATTGCAGGCACAACACGACAGCATACACACCCTAACCCCTTCATGCCAATGGGATACTTGGTGTCGAATTTGGAGTCGGTCTAAAATGGCTCCACTGTATTTTCTCACATACACATAGGTATTTGACAGATACGCAATACTCTCAGCCCAGATGGGAGGTTGACGTGCATCGGTGAATAATCTGATCATAAACGGCCGCTGACATTTATGCCTGTTTTATAACAATTCAGTGTTTGGTGGGGGAAAAAATTGCAACGGTAATGCCTTATACAGATGGCGAACGCTAAGGTCACCGCCTTCATCGTCGATGACAGCTTGACCATCGCGTGTAATAACCTGACTGATGTTTAATGCATTACACAGATCAGGTCCTCTATGGATGTTTTCCCTCTGATGTGGAGGTGACACAGTGACCCCTTTGCTTCAAAAAAGAATATACAGACGTTTACGATACAGTGGTGTTCACTTCCCTGCACTGAAAACATCCATAGCTAACAGGCAGCTGTAACTCAATCTAGCAAAATGCCTTTTCAATCACCCTCATCTTTTATTGTTGTATCCATCAGACATCTACATAAATGCATTATTCATGGGTCTAATCCCACATTCAGATGGGGAGATATAAAGTGTGTGTGACTGTGTGTGTGTGTGTGCCCTGATGTGTATGCAGATGGCAGAGGGAATGAAGCAGCCCTATTTTGTTTGTGGTTTGCACATTTCTGATTCAGCTGAGCACCCTCCATCAATGAGGCACATTTACATTTGCTGCGGCGGTAATAACCTAAAAACCCATCGTGATGTTAACACTTGTACACACTTGAATTCACGTTACCCCGCCGCATGATTACATTTGTGTGACGCGCAATAAAATGACTCACTTGACATTATCAAACAATTCAGCCGCAATAGTGGGCCATGAATGTGAAATTGTGTTTCGCAGGCAATTAGTTCATTGTTATAGCAGCCATTCAGACTGGGCCAACCCAATGTTTGCCTTATGAATTATGATGACTAACATGCATACAAATATATATTAGGCATTCTCAATGGGCACAGACACCAATGAATAAAATAATGTCTCTCTCTCTCTTGGAGAACGAGGGTACTCGGTTGGTGAATGCTGTAATAGAAAAGGTGGAATCCAAAAACCATAAATTAAACATGAAATATGATGTTGAATCAGAAGTATGAGCGCGGTAAGTAAGATAAATAAGAATGGTTTTAGATAAGAACAGAGAATAGAAATGTGTCATGTTGTTTGCAGAGCCAATATTGTGGACAGTTGTAATTCAATGAAGCAAAGCAGTCGCCAGCATGCAGCAGCTGTTTTGATATCACAGTGACTCACTTCTATGCTATGTCAGGTAATATTCAGCCATCAGCTAACATTAATGGAAATAATCTCCTCAAACTCGCTTCAAATGAACTAACTTCAGTCCTAATTAAAAGCCCTTTTAATAAAGTAATTGGATTTTTTTTCTGTGCATGTGCCGTCCACTGTAGGTGGACTCAGGTATGATTGAATGGGGGAAATGTAAGCCCATGTTATAATGAGTCTGAGGGACTAAAATTAGCTCAGTAACATTACTCAGATATCCTGTTACCTTTCCTAAAGTCGTCCTGCAGACAAGACCATTGTCATGTGATTATGCCAGCACAAAGACGCAGGTGTAATGTTACTTCTGAAACGTGTGCCCATGAACAAATTCACCTGATGGATTTTTAATGGCGCAGGGCTTTCCATTGATGGCAGATGGATATCCACCACATGCATTTGTGCATGTGGAGTGCAAGACAGAGTATAACTATGTTGCACTAATTTCTCTGTAGATATAATACCTGCCAGTGCCATGAGAAATGTTGAACATGGGTAGCTACATCAGATAGTCTAACATCAAATCAAGGGCTTTTATTGTGTAAATCAAAGTGTATATGCATCATACTGCTATATATGGCAATGATTACAATTCTGACAATTTTCCCTTCAAGTCATTTCTTTTTATTTATTTGATGACTAATGTTATGAACCAGAGGGCTTTAGGTGTCTTTAAGTTTATTTGTATTAGTTTCTCCAGTCTGTAGGCTGTCTGTGGGCTGGTTTCATGCCCACGTGGCCCTGCGGTGGTTAAACAGTTAACATTTCCAACTATTCTAACTGAACGAGCCAACATGTGATCACAATGTAGTAATATGCTGTTTTAATGGCGTTTGTATTGCCTTGCTGTGGTTGTAACTCTAACCCTGACGCTCCATTTTGAGGTGGTTTTCCAACTACATTTGTCGCTCCCTGCTGAGGCTGCCTCAT
This sequence comes from Hoplostethus mediterraneus, assembly GCA_034670385.1. Taxonomy (NCBI): domain Eukaryota; kingdom Metazoa; phylum Chordata; class Actinopteri; order Trachichthyiformes; family Trachichthyidae; genus Hoplostethus; species Hoplostethus mediterraneus. The sequence goes on along the minus strand of JAXDDW010000022.1, from coordinate 419,392 downwards.
TAAGTTGAATGTGGAAGTAAGTTTTTACCACACATCCCGTCATTGTGCGTTTCTGCTATAGGCAACAAAGAAGCATATATCCTCTTGAAAAATATTTATTCCCTCTATTTCCCCTAATTAGGCCTCTTAAGTCCCTTTACTCACGAAAAAAAAACTTTGTTGGTTCTCTTGTCACCCGTGCAGCAAAGGGGTATTAGTGCTGGAAAGAATAGTTCTGTGTCAGAGCTCTGGAATAGAAATGAGAAATTGAATTTATTCATAAGAGAGCTTATTTCACTCAGCCAAGTACAATGCCCTGATAAACAAACTTACTAGCGGTGTACTGATTGCAAAACGAAATTGCTAGAGTAAACTGAGCCTGCAGTGGAAAAATGTGTAATAGTCACAACCCACACTCTTACTTTCAAATGTACTAAAGGGGATTTTTGCTAGTACTTTTCTGTGTGCGTATAACACATGTTTCCTAACAGTGTCCCTTTGACAGGTCAATATTCCCACAGTGTATTCCTGAAGCCAATGGCGTGTCCATATGTCCCTGTGTGTGTGTGCACTTGTATCATATCATTATTGTATTGTTATTGACCGTCCAGCTTTTGAGTTCCATCACTTACCAGCTGCACCCTGCCTCTGTGTCCCATCACGTCCTTGTTATGACCGCTCTGAACAAAGATTTCTCAACATGTGACTCAATTCATATGATTCACATCATGCTGTGTATTTGCATCAGAATGTTGCTATCACTGCTGGGCTCTGACTATTGACAAGCAAGCGCTTTCAATTACCAGATAAGAGTTCGAGTAGCGCCATTGATTGACCAGGGACTTCATTATGCTGGCTGCCATTAACAATACAACCCCATTGATTCAGTCATTGAAATGGCTTTGGGAGAAATCGGGAAAGATAATACTAACACCCGCGGTCTGTATTGGATTCAGTCAAACCCACACTGCAAGAAACCCGCGGCACTGCAGCCCCCAGCCAAGACAATAAACCTCTTTGTTATCCACCTTTAACACAAAGGCAATGCACTAACAGTAAGCCGTAATATTTGTGTACAACTGTGTTCTCTGCATCTCAGAGTGGAACAAAACATACCCTAGGCTATTTTGTTATTAGAACTTGATGCTCTATATGATTGTATTATGTATTATGTATTAGATTGTAATTGGGGAAAGCAGCATATGAAGTCACCAATTAGAAATATAGGTATGGACAAAATTGCCTACAATAAGCTGCTACCCATGATCTCCTGCTTCCAACCTGATTTGCAGTCAAACCTGCAAAGCTCTATTCTATTCTATTCTATTCTATTCTATGTGTCCATGCAACATATGGACATCAAGGGTGGAGCAGTATCTACCCCAGCCTAATTGCCATTGATTCTAAGTACTAGAGGCAGGAAAACCCTCGACTGGATGTGAATCAATGCGCCTGTATGCTCTGCCCATCGTTTCAGGAAAAGCGTATTGCGTAATACTGTACTTGAAATAGCCGGTGTCAAAAGTATGTCGCTGTTGCATGCTCTATGATCTGTGGCGGATAAAAGCGGGGAGAGGGTGGGTGATAGTGGTAAACAGCACACCGCTGTGGACTGGAGGGGTATTTATCAATAGATGAATAACCCGATTCATGACGATACCGATACAATATTACACACTGGGACTTGAACGGACATGCAGCCTGCTTCTGTTCTCGTACTATTATAAATATCATGCAGTCTATTTGTGTGCTATTGTGTTTATCATATAACTTATGATTAATTGTTTTCATAATAGCTTTTTAAGTCATCTCCGTTTATAATGCATTCTCATCCCAGAGAATTACAGAACCTAAAGAGAGATCTGACAGTGAAAATGGATTTCGTCGTGTCCAATATACATCCCGCTGTCTTGACAAGGTCAGCGTAGCTTTTTAACATGATTTATCTCGGGATAATGGACCGCCTCATGAATCCTATCTCGTGACGCCCGCTTCCTAACTCGGCCAATTTTCTCTTTTATGCTTGCCTCAAAATATAAAGGCCCCAAAATATAAAGGCCATTATTTTTAGTAAACCCAACTTGCACGCCTGCGCTGCGCCATAATGCATACTAAGTTCTGCTCAAAGCAAAGCCGCTACCTCATGGGTCCCACATTGCCTTTTGAGGAATCATTTGATAGCCCTATTAACTTTCATGTAACATTGTTTCTTGAAGGCATCCACGGCAAGCGCCCCAGTGTCATTACTGTGAGAAATGTGCTTTCATACTGAACGTCTTTTACAGAAGTCCTGGAAGGAACGTACTGTTAGAAATCCCGGAAACACAATTTACGGGAAAATATAAAGCTATTAAAGGCTGTGGATTTTGGTCTACTGGTAAGGTCTGTTTTTATACACTAATACCGTTAAGCTATGATTGGTAATTCTTGATATTATGATCGTTATATCGTAATATTTTGTCTATATGTGCAATGTAGATTGATGCACAGGCACGAAATTCATTATGACACATTTACTTCATTAAATTTATAAGTAGACTTAAACAAACCTTTCCTTGAAGTCCATTTCACCGACTAAATAATTTTCTACGACTCTTTATCCACTACAAAACAATGTTTTAAACTCTACACAAGATATGGCCCTTACAGGACCTTCGGCAATCCATTCAAGCCAGCAAGTTTGGAGAGCGTGTTGAGTTTAATCAATTCATAACGTCGAGATGGAGCCGAACTCACTGAAGGTAATGTTTGTTATCAACCGTCGATTTATTTCATTTTGGCATTACGCTAATCGTTCTGCATTCAAAATTGTACTTTTGTACCTCAACCACAAAACTTTTACATGTTTCATTTTGTGTGACCGCATCTATGTCATATTTTGAACATCTAAAAATAGTTACATGATACTAAATGTGTGTACAAAACAGAGATTTCCCAGCGTAATATTTGCAAACCGCGCGTAATTACGCGTGGATATTTGTGTTGTTTATGTCCACTTGGCTGGGATTTGTTTACCAAATGGGGTTATAAACCATTCATTAATTTCTCTTTTGGTGTTTTTTCTCAACAGTGGGTGGGCTCGTCTTGCGGTTTACATGGACCATATATATTCTACAAAGCCTTTAAATTTAACCGGGACGGTAAACCGAGGATTCTGTCTCTCGGAGACTTTTTCTTCGTCAGATGTAAACCGGAGGATCCTATTTGCATAGCGGAGGTTCAGCTGCTCTGGGAAGAAAGAACGAGCAAGCAACTTTTATCAAGCTCCAAACTTTATTTTCTACCCGAGGATACTCCCCAGGGACGGACAGTCAGTCATGGAGAGGTAAGGGTAATAATAATAAATAATCATGTATAATGACTTGTTTTCATGCGTGCCTCTTCGTGTTCTCTCATGTTCATGCGCATTTTATTGAATAGCATCTTTATTGCATTAAGTGCTGGCAGTGCCTGTATGGCCCCCCTCTGTCCATGTGTGACACAGGCATTCATAAACGCATGCATTGATGTTATGGAGCAGAAAACGAATTGACCTACAGCGGGATTTGCTCTCTAGTTTTACTTAGCCTATTTGTTCATTGTAGTTTCAACTGCTGAATGTGCACTTGTCCAGCTGCGGTCAATAAGGCTGCCGCTGCGCTCTGTGGGGTTAATTATATTATGGAGGGGAAAATCCGCAAGAATCCAGCGCGTAGGCACTCATTTCATTTCTTCACAATACGTGTCAAATGCTGACATATGGGCGGAAATTGCGAAATGATAATGAATGCGAGAGATCAAACTGCCTCAGATTGCTCGGTATGATAGTTAGATATTTTGTAATGCCGCTTGCCTGCTGATGTTGAAAGAGCCGAGCGACTCCGTCCTTAAAGCAAAGCCAGTGCCGACACGTTTTAACGACTCTGCATAATTTGCATGGTTTTCCATGTGGAAATTTTCATCCTCTCAATAATGTGATATTGTCAGCTCACATTTGCTACACCACTTAAAACGCCTCTCTGTTACATTACGCCGTTGTTGGCATAAGCAATAGTTATGATTGACTGTAGCCATATGTGGCGCTTGTGATCCGGTTACATCGCTCCGCTGAATGACATTACTTTGATTAGTTGGTGGGAATGCTTTTTTCTCACTGGCCGTAAAGCAAATGATCATTTCTTGTGCCGTCATTACTCCTCATTGATATTCCCCATCGACCGACAACAATACTTTAATTACTACCCTCTTCTTTTGATCACTCGTGGTTAGATGGAAATTATTCTCTGCTGCTGTTATATTGTTTATAGGGAAGGACAAAGCCGGGTTTGTACTTGACTCTTCCGCTGATGGTTTACTTACATTCTTTCCTCTTGAGTAATAGAGTGGCTATCACGTTTCCTTTTCATGAGAAAGGTGGCTATTTATGGCCCGCTGCTCAGACAAGCTATCATGATGGCAGAATTCTCCTATCAACGGGTATCATCTCCTGAAACCCTCTCGCTTTAGCCTTTAACACGCTGCAATTATGTAGTTACTTTGGGTGCATGCATAGTCGATTCAGAGGCCATGCTTGCGCAACGACATGTCAGCTCCGCCCCTTTCCCAAAGACTTATTTGCATTGCAAAGTGCTTACATTCCAGTCCATTGGGTATCTGGAAAAGATTATATTAACTATCAAAAGGGCTACATAGCTCATGTAAATGAAATCTCAAAGAATTTGGGAAATAAATATAACACAGAGGAAGATACAAGCAGTGCAGTCCAGCTAGAATACGTCTATTTGATAATAGAGTATAAACTCTTGTGGGAATTTCATACTGCATGAATTATGCAGCAACTTGCATCACAGGAAACCAGCCTTGTATATACAAGTACTGTTGTCAAGTACAATTACTTTGAAGTTGCACTCTTGATTGTAGAATAGGTTAGACTATAAAATAATATAATTTGAGGATGTTTAAGTGCAATGTAGGTACCTGCAGGCTGACCCCAATTAAAGGGCTTGTCAAACCTCATGCTCTCAGCAAATCGGCCTACTTATATTACACAGTGGAAATTACCCTGACAACTCCAAGTCAGTTTATGACCTTCACTGAGCCCATTCAGATTCTCGCTGACTTTGCCCCATAACACTAATCTGCACTGCATGAGTCAGCTAGGAGTGCTCAAAGATGCAACCCATAATCCAAAAACAAGCAGGAAGAGTAAACCTGCCTCACAAAGCTGTGATATAGGACTTGGATTAACTACATTTCAAAGCCTGGGCTCCAGGTGACAGTTTGTGATGGGCATTTTTAAACATACTGTATGTGTTATTTTTAATTGGAAACAATTATATAGGGAAGCAAAGATTAATGAGTTGAGCTACATACCATTATACATCTGTAATTGATTGACTCCAAATCAGGATCCTAGATTAGCCTGATGATTGTGGCTTATGCAGATATGGTCTTGATGACTTATGGCTACCAGGAAGTGAATAGTTTTTACAGGCTTTAATCACTGAAAAGAGCGCAGTTAAAGCCAATTTTTCACAAGCTCAATATCATTCAGATTCCTGTAATTCATTCCTGGATCACATTCTCTTGCTTATATCTGAATATTTTCACACACCATATAACTGCAACCGTGTCTGACATTTGACATATAAACAGCTCTTGCTATTTTGCTCCCTTCCCTGTGAGATTAAAGACTACATGTGGGTATGGTGGCTACGGCTCATATCTTGTATCTGGAGATAGCAATTATCTTAAGCCTGAAGCCAATATCCTCAAAATACTGAAGGCGCAAGTTTTTTCAAGACATAAACATCAAAACGACCTCTATTGAACTGGTTCACTGAAAGTGGATTACTGATTCACTCATGTTCTCGGTGCTGAGCTATGATGTAATTGTATTTCTCGGTTATTTCTCAGGTATTTGTTTGCTCTCCCGCCCCTCTTGCGCTGTGTTTGGATATGTATGGCAGGCAGTGACAAGAGGAACCAACCCATGACCTACTGTGCTTGTTTTTCTCCTGTGGCAGGGTTGGAGGTCAATTCCTTTTAAACGCAGCCAGCTTTGAGTGGAAATAGAAATAGCCATTTAGTAAATAAAAGTAATTAAATATCATGAGTTAATGGGTTGAGCACATCCAAGGAAATATAGCAATCTATTTTGTTTATCCAGGGTTGAAAGAAAGTCATATTGTGAGTTAATTATTAAGTCCATATGTGGGGGAAGCTCTATTTTTCATTGTATCTCCACCTGACAAGCAGTGTTTACCCCCACCAGTTGAGCTCTGCTTGCTCTTTAAACAGGCTTTGTGTTGGGCTGCTCACCCATTATGACAAACCCTCTGTTGGGGCCTCTGCTCTATTTGTCCGCCTGCAAACTGCCACCAACTAAACAGCCACATGTGTTTAAAACTCATTATTGAGTGACACGTTATTTCGCCTCGCCGCAAAACAGCCCGATCCTCCTCTCCTGGTACTGTTTGACTGGTTATAATACTCTCTGTTTTTTGGAGTCCCAGTCCCATTCCAGGAGAGCACCGCTGTAGATAACAGCTCACTGCACAACACCCACTTATTGTGTACTCGGCAGTTAATTGCTTGTGCTTATCTTATATACATCCCACTTTACTACAAACACGGCAAGGTGCTCTTAATGGAAACTCGCAACTGCAGAGAATATTTCTGGATCATGTTATATTAATGTGCTATTATCATCACCTCTGATTTCATCTGACCTCTCTTCTCCTCCATTCTGTCCCCATAGCTGACAAGGCTTTGGCACACATGCACGCACACACACACACACACACACACACACACACACACACACACACACACACACACACACACACACACACACTGACAGGCCCGGGACTGCAGCAGTAGGCCAGTATTGATTGCTGTGGAAAACACTTTGGCATGTGTCCAGAGCCATCTCTCCAGTACATGGCAGTAGTCCATGCATGTGTTCCAGTGCTTGGAAAGCCAGCTTGTAGGGAAATTAGACTGTATTCATTTGCTGCTTCTTTGATTTTTCCTAAGGGAAAAACCTTGAATGGGTAATTCAGGCGTCGGGGATGCTAGTTGAGTTAAGTCTAAGTGGCCCAGATATGCGAGCAGCGTTTTGAGGGTTTTTCTGCTGAACGACTTCAATGTAAATGTGATATGGCACATTTTTTTTTGTACAGTGGCATTTTCAGACATCATACTGGTCCCTTGTCTTGGCCAGTGTGTGCATTATACCAAATCTCCCCATTCATACAACAATGGCAGGAATTTGAGAGGTGGGGGTTAGTGTGCATGTGTGGTGTGCGCGCATGTGTGCCTCCTCCTGCCGCAGAACAAGTCATTAACTCTGAACACTGCCCTCCAGTGAATTCCTCACCATTGCTGAAATAGCATGTAAATTATTACCAGCTTTTTAGGATAGTGTAATTTAAAACCCTTTAAATGGAATACCCTGGACTTCAAAGGCTATAAAAACCCCACTAACATTTCCCATTGGTTTAAGAGTTGTCATTCCTATGCTTCACAATCTTTTGATTGTTTCAACCGAACTGTTTTGTGACTTTAGCAGACTAAGTAATGACATGTTACAGCAGCGCCTGGTTTGTCAACACATGAGAGGCTTTTGGTGCTCTTTAGATTGGTTTTTCCACTTTGTCATTGACAAACCACTTGAACAGGCAAACATTTGCCTTGATGCATGACTCCAGTGCCCCCAGCTACAGTGGATCGTTATTATAACCTTTGAGGAGAATGGAGCCACAGATGAGTTGCTCTTACTGAATGCTCCAGCCAATATTTTTCAGTCTTTGCTGTGGTTTCTTAGATGGAGCACATGAAATGATAATAAAATGAAAGTTGAAAGTTTTTTTTTTGCACATTTGCTGAAATACATCTGTACAGAACAGCAGCGATTCAAAGGAGCTGATGCAGCTTTTGTGCGGTGTCATCTTACATGATGGATGCTTTGCCGACTTTAAGAAAGACTTTGAAAATGCCTGTTATCAAGCTATTTCTGTCCCTCATTATATCGGTAAACAAACGCTAAGTTCATGTATCACCATAGCTCATGTACACGTAATCTGTTAATGGAATCAGTGAATAAAAGATGAGTTCAGCACCCTGCAGATATTAAATTGACTCTCTGCACATGAATAAACTGCCTATATGAAGTGGCAGAACATTATGTACAATCATTTTCACCTTTTAAATATCGCACCTTGAACTCTATCGCGTCTTAACTCAGTCTCAAAAAAAACATATTCTGATTCAATTGTCGCTGGCTTCCTCCCCAGAGCTCCTTTTTAATTCCCAGATAAGTTTGTTTTGGGACACTGAAGCCAAGGTCAGTCATGGGGAGGAGAGATAGATAATGAACTCATATTGTGTTTCATTCTCTCTCTCCTTCTCCCTCTCTCTCTCTCTCTCTCTCTTGCTCTCTCTCTCCTTCTCCCTCCCTCTCTCTCTTTCCCTCTCTCTCTGTCTCCTCATTGTTCATGTCACCATGTCCATTACTCAATTACTAATCTCCTTTGGCCCCAGGAATTCCAGTGTTGACCTCTCTGAGGCAGCAGGCTGAAACCTTCCCAGCATGACAGGAGCACTATGTGTGTGTGTGTGTGTGTGTGTGTGCATGTGTGTGTGTGTGTGCCTATCCATAGTATAGAAAGACACCCACCCACTGGGAGTGCTCCCCTGACTCCCAAGCTGAAAGCCGCGTCCCAGCGATGTGATGCTCCGCTGTAGAACGGTGACATTCAGGAATGTCTCCCTTACTGTTCAGAGCATTATGGGATATTTCAGGGATCATTGTTCCTAATGGGATCACGCAGTGTAGAATTGGGAATGTCCCTTTCGCTGTTTGCCGCCAGTACAGTTGTATCCATAGAAATTGAATGATATGGATTTTAGTGAGTTTAATTTCAGCGAGAGTGCCGGAGTATTGGGTTCCTGGAACACAGCTATCAACAGTTCACAGTTTTGGTCCATTATGTGCAGTCATAACAATAAATGTGCTCAGCAATGTTATCATGCCGCTGCAGTAAAAACATGAATTATTGATCGAGGAATGCAGTTTTGAATGTAATTTGTTAATGTGTTACCTTGCATTTTAACTCATAACATCATTCTAAAAATGAGCAGTGAGGCTGCATCTATCGGCATATCCGAAATGACGGTGACACAATAAGACGTGCTATGTACTGAAACCAAAAAGCATTATGAACGCCTTGATGCTCTTATTATGCATCATAACGCTAGTGAAATGACACCAGGCTGTTTGTGATGTTGCTGATGTGGCGTGTCACCCCTTCGCTCTGGGCTGGCAGTCCCCTGACCTATATTATCAAGTGGCCTGCTGGCTGTTTCTGCCTGTTTGCTAAATTATCAGCAGCTTAACTCAGAGTGACAGCGCAGTGTGGATGAGCTGCGTTTACAGAAGACCGAGACCCCAAAGTTTCCAAAGCGTTATCTTTGAAACTGAAAGTGTTGGAGCTGAATATTATTGGAAGACCCCCCCGCTGTGCCGTGCTGCTGGATAAAGATATCCCAGCATTGCTTCATCTCGCTGAATCTTTCTCTTTTGTCCTTGTTTATTCTTGTTTTTCAGCAGAGATACTTGTGTGTTCACGTTTTTGCACCGGCACTTCGGGCTGGCGCAATCAAATCCTGTTGTTAGCTCAAAGGTGATCACTTTTCTTTCTCCACCGCCCACTGTATGGTTTTCAGAAAGGATGACGTGTATATTCTGTGTATCTCTTCAACGTTTCTCGATATCTCAAATAGTGACTTGTGCAAACCTTTCTTGGGTGCCTGCCTGCATGTGCTGCACTGCACTGCAGCCCATACACTTAACTTTGCCATTCAGCCAGTGTCAGTTGTCTGGTAAAAACAGTTTATGGCACAGCTAATGGATATAGCCTGTTTTTAGATTTGTGGCCCTGTTCATAGACTGATTATATTCTGGACTGTGTTGACAGCCGCTGAATTGCTCTCACCTGTTGTGCGTAGCTCTCAGGCTGAACAAGTCCCCAAACAGGATCTGTTGACACTCACACAATGCACCGTGTCATTCAACTGATTGATATAGAGGGGAGTAGTTGTGTAGCTGTTCCACAAATATGTTTTTAAGGTTTTCCCCCATTGTTTGGAAAGGATCTCGTGTGCTATTGAAGTTTGCCACCACTGTTGGAGACGTGCATTCAACACAATCACAATATTCCATGCGTTCTTTTTTGTTTAGATTGAACTGGAAAATTCCACCGTGAGATTTTTGATATTGTTTATGTATGTGCTGCCAATAGATTGCATCAAAGCAGAGCAGCTAATTCAGAGGGGGTACAATGTGTTTTTCTGACTGCAGGGTGAATGCTATTTACTGTTGCTCTACATTATTCAAATGGCCTCCTTTTCTGAAGGGAGGAACAGTTTTTCATTGCATGGAAAGCCGGTTACAACCACCCGCCACCACTTGACAGCTGAAGACAGCTCATTATAAGAAGACCGAAAACCCATGTTTGATGTTTCTTCTTAGTGAGGGAGGCACAGCTATATCAAGCTATCCCTCGCAGGCTTTTCCTTTATAAGGAAATACTGTCTCCAACTGGTTGGGATTTGATATGCCTGTAGTTGCAGATTATGAGAGAACTGAATTGGGGTAAATGTATAGACAGTACACTGGCTGAAAGGATCTGAAAAGTCGCTGTGTGTTTATATTGGATTGAGAACATATATATATATATTGTGTGTGTGTGTGTGTGTGAGAGAGAGAGAGAGCCAGAGAGTGAATTAAACAATAAAGAATAGAGATACATAGGGAGATAGATAGATAGATAGATAGATAGATACAGACATACACAAATAGATAGAATAGTGAATGAGAGTGAGATGCCAGTGTATATAATATATTGGCTGTTTGAGGTGAGAGTGATATGCACCAGCAGACAGATGCCTGGTAAATGGTAGACCAAGGTAAGCAGCAGCGAGCGAGCGCCTCTGAATGCCTGCAGTTCTCCTACATACACATCTGTCCTCCAGATTTCTCTGGCTCTGTAATAGCCATCTCCCAGCACACCACTCCACTCTGCTGGTAACAAGCACTTCACCCATTAGTCCTTCAAATGGAAGCACATTTAAACACCTCTACTTCGGTGTTTTTTTTTTCTTCTGCTGGACTCGTACTTCTTCAAATATGAAAGTTATTTTGAGGTCAACCTGGAAAAAAAGTTGAGAGCTGGAGAGGAAGCAAATTGAACACAATGTTGTTTTCCAGCCACTTCCACAACAAACTTCTGCCCGCGTCTGCGCCTTTGCTATGGATGCAGTTTCACTCATACAGTAGTTTCAAATTACTTTTATTGTATTTATATATTGTATTTCTTTACATTTATACCCTCATTATATCACATTTCTGGTACATACTGAGGTAACTAAATGAAGAAGGTGAATACTTTGCTATGTATCCCACAGTTATTTGTATTTCATGCAGCACCTCTACACTTTCTGGGACCAGAACCAAGGTGAACTGGTCGTCAGTGAGCGCAGCAATCTGAAAATGAAGCGTGAAATCAGTTCTGTTTTACCACTAGTTAACAACGACTCAAACATCTACATCCACATTGACACGTGATTTCATAATAACATTCAGTAATCATCCATATCGTCCATTAACGTGCAGCTGCAAGTACGATGCCGCTTGACCCACGTAGCAATGTTGTTGTTGGTCCAGATTCCAGTCCTGTTTCTTATTTTCTTATTTCTTATTTCTTATTTCTTATTTCTCGACCCCAACCTTGATCCCGTTTGCACATGTTGTGTACATGTGCTGTGTATGTCATGTTTATGTGTTTTCCTGGGTGTCTGTCCACCCACATTCCCCAGATGTCTTTTCAAACGGAGCCAAAGAAATAACCCGCGACCTCGACAGACGACGGGCTCTCGGGCATCGGCACGCCCCCGGTGTCGCCGCGGCGACCTGAATCCCTTCATTTGCGTCCGTTTGTAATTGTTGTTCTGCTCTGCCTCCTTGCAGCACGAGGTAATCGCCGTGTCAGAGAAGGTGATCGTGCGGTTGGAGGACCTGGTGAAGTGGACGGTACCGGACTTCTCAGGATGGGCCCACGGGCTGAGGGCCGAGCCCCTCAAACCCTCCGTACTCCGGGAACTGGGGACCAACGGGAGGCGGGAGGCCCTCCATCGGTACCGAGAGAGCACCCTGACCAGCGGACTCAACTTCAGGGACATCCAGAGGGAGAGGGCGCAACTAGGTGAGGACCAGCAACACCTCTGGGTTATTTTTAAGGCGTTTCGGCTTCACTAGATTGTACGAATCCACCGGGACGGTGTTTTTCATTTTTTTTGGACTGCTGATTTTGAGTGTTTATGCATTCATGTACTTTCTCTACCAAAGAGCCGTTCGTGTTTATTGTCCTTTGGTTGGTTTAACAAGCAGTGTCTTGACTGGAGTAATTCATCAATTTGTGGTTGGAATTCCTCCCATTATAATGAGCTGAGAATAACACTAATAGAAGCAGGCGAGAGGTAATGGCAGCTTGTTTGCCAGCACATTACCATAATACACTATTACAACTCTGTTTTCTTAGTGTATGACAAGACCGAGACAGTGCGGCATAAATCTCATAATTTAGCTGGTAATGTCTTGTTATATTTCAATAATCGAGTCATAACAAACTGCAGTCCGCTGCCTCTCTTGCCTCCAACACCTCCATATCTGTCTATTCGGATCAGAATCGGCTTTAAGGATCATTATCGTATGCATTGAATGGCGTCCTCGCTTGTCTGGTGTAATCATCACCCGCACGGTACCAGTAAGTGTCAGTGAAATGGCTGATTCTTGCGCTGTTCTTGGGTTTCACTGCTGCATTAACCATGAATCAGCCCCAACATAAAGCTGGATGTCTCTCTGGATGAGTCATCCGAAGCCAATAAGAAACCCTTGTATTTGAGCCGGAGAATCAGAAAGAACATAATGTTCCCTTTGAAGCTGTTTTCCAGTTATTTGCCTCCCTTTCACATGGCAGTGATGTAATGCCTGTGTTGATTGTAATGGCATAATGTAGCTTAGCAAGCGTCTCATGTTAAAAATACAGCCGCAATTACAATGGGTATGAGTGTGCATGCTGGCTCTCTCAGCCAGCGTTTCAGCCTTATGCCTTCAAATGATTCTCCATCATTTGTTTTTATTAATCATTAGAAGTCTAAAGCCTAAGTGGAAGTGAAAATGCAAGAGGCTTATAAATGAACAGCCTAATTCTCTGTAGAGTAGTGTAGTTTGTTGATGTTTGCAATGTTTTGCTGCTCGGCTCTTCCAGGAAGAGATGCTGTTGTGTGTTTCTCTCTCTGAATGCTGTATTGCCCTTGAATACACCCTGGACATTTCTACAATCTCATACACAAAGAGGACAAGAGGATCAATATTGGATGCTTTGTCGTTCTACTCTTCCAGGAATCAATAGAGTTTGATTGTGCTTGTCTGTGTGCGTGTGTGCGTGTGTGCGTGTGTGTGTGTGTGTGTGTGTGTGTGTGTGTGTGTGTGTGGTTGCTTGTCTTCATAAATGGGCGTGCCAGCCTGCTTCTTAAATGATGTTATGTTCCATATCATGGCCATCTATAAACGTGCCATATAGCAGCGAGTTTATAGATTTATCTGTTGTCAGCGTAATGACCTAGTGACGACGCTATTGTTTCTGAGATGTGTGTGTGTGTGTGTGTGCGTGTGCGTGTGCGCGTGTGTGTGTGTGTGCTAATGAGCAGAGCTGCTGTTAATGACTCCATCAGGCTGTTTCTAAATGCACTTGTCACTCCGATGGGACACTCCAACAGAGAATCTGCCCACTCAGCAGAACCAGCTCAGGCTCTGGCAGGGCATCAAATGCACGCACACACACACACACACACATGCACACACACATGCGCACACATACGCAGATGCACAAAATGCACGCTACACACTGACAATCTGTGGTGTGCGTTCACTTTATTTGTTTGTTGCCATTTATTTGTTTGTTCACTACCTCTTTGGCGTGTGCCAGTTGTTGCTAATCTAACAAGGGATAGAGTTTGGGCGAGAGAGATAGAGAAAGAGAGAGAGAGAGATCACTTATTCATCAAGGGAATGCGTGTTTCTCTGAGCCGGGGTTTGAATAGAAATATGAATTATGCCACTGCAATGTTTCTGACTGTTGACATGAAATATTAATATTTTAAGAGCAGACATAAAAATGCCCTTTAAGCATTATTCTGTCACGTGTGTGTGTGTGTGTGTGTGTGTGTGTGTGGGTGTGTGTGTGGTCAGAGTTTCGACTGACGGGTTTTGATTTGTTACGACACAACGCTATGTTTCTTTCTTCAACGCTGTGTTTGTACACCGAAGAGCCCGAAGCGCCTGAAGAGCCTGAAGAGCCTGAAGAGCCTGCCTGCGGTATTACCTGAATGATGTATTCTCCAATTGTTATTCCCAGGCTGATCTGTAACTATGTCAGAAGAATTGGATTGTTCCCCATAACAGGATACTGCAGCAGTACCACAGGCTTCAGAGAAAACCCATTGTGAGCTAAAGAGCAATAAAGTGTGCCATTGTTATTGAGGGAAACTTTTTTTTTTTTTTTTTTTTCCGAGTGTGTATCCTAACTTTTCCTGGCACGCTGTCAATACGAATTAAGCCCACTGTTTTGCATTTGTCTCACAGGCAACATATGAAAAATTCTGCAAGACAAATGTTCCTTGAATGGCAGAATCACAGTGGTATTGTTCTCGCTCTACGATGCGTGGGGCATCGTAGTTTGGCGAGGGGAGCGAAGCCCCTTTTTTTTTTTTTGCTGTCCTCAGAACAGCATCGGGGGGGCGAATGCAAAAGGCGCTCGCACAAAGTAAAGTAATTAATTTGAGAAACAACTGACCTTCCCTGCAATCCTGCTGCATCGACCACTGTGATTCACTTAAAACGGCGAGGCAAGAGAGAGACGACCGGTATCATAATTCAAATGCTATCTTGGGAGAAGCAATGCAGTGTTTCAAAGGCTGCCTGGCATATGATGAGCCTGAGAACAAAAGGAGAAAAAAATGACCTCAGCAAAAAAATGGTAACGTTTCATCCATATTAGGGCCGGTAACTCACATTTTTGAACGTGTGTGAAGCATGTGAGCAATATGACGTTTTGTATTTTCTGCAGTCTTACTTCATTTGTAATACGATTCGCTTAATCAGGTGATGCAAACTGTTTACTCAGTTTATTTTATATTGGAGTGAACATTAGGGCTTCTTTTTACAGTGCAATCCACCGGGGATGGCTTGCCAGGGAAGTTTACATTCTGTCCCTCTATCTCTCCCCAGAGGACTGGCCTGATTTTTTTTTTTTTATTTTTTTTTTCCCGTTGCTGCCTGACGAAATTGGTTTCTGGTCGTATACTACGAGGCCCGGGCATGGGAGAGCTGTATCTGCTGATACAGTTTGTTGGTTTGCGCCCGGGAGAAACAGAGAGTAGAAAAACACCCACAAAGGATGGGTCCTCGCTCGCAAAAAAAAAAATAGCTCAATACGCTTTCTGTCTTGTCGTTCTTCAATCCGAGCCCTCAGATCGGGAAGCCGGCGAGCAGATTCTGACTTGCGATGATGCGGGGGATTATGCAAGGTCATAGCTTGTGACTCCTGCATTCAAAGAGATGGTGTGACTGACTCCTGCCCTCACCTCTCATCTGTATCTGGTTCATCCCTCAGCGTTTGAAGGGTCATTTGACTCTCAGGGTGAAAAAAATATCCATGCCAGCTGAAATAAAATATATAATAATATCTAATAATAAAATCTACTCCTTGTATACTTTACATGATATATACAGTGTGCATTATACAAGCCAGATTCAATACTGCGTGCATCATAGTTACCTAACACTTCACTTTATGCGATAACAGCAGAAATTACATCGATTTGACTTGGAAGATGCAGGAGGCCAGCGAGGCACGGCGTTATATCACCGCACTTCAAGAGAGCCTCGTCCACTTGGGGATGGAAGCACTGTAGTTTCCCTCTGATGCAACGTCTGATCTGTATGCCAGCCTTGGCACATGTACCCGAGTTGATATCCCGACAATATTTCAGTCGGAACATTTCAATTTGATGTAGAGGGTAGATGCTGTCCCTCTTCAGAGTCTGTTCAGACCGTCACAGAATGTTTATGCGGGTAGAGACTGGTGATAAGGAAACAGACAGATGCTGTCTTCTCATGGTTGATTTGTCTTGGTGACAATGCAGAACGCTATTTGGGACTTTCAGTCACTATCACACACTAAAATGTTTTATGTTTTGACTACAATGTGCGAAGGGATATGCGTTTTTCTTGGGAAAAGATAAAGAGCGGCGTCGGTGTTACGAGATGTTACAATAATAATGTTGCGAGAGAAAAATAATCACTTTTGTTTGTAAAAGTGTGCCGTCCTCCATTCAAATATGTGGCAGATTGTATCATTTACACTTGTTTGCTTTCCGCCCCTCAGACATATTTGCCTCTCCCTCCTGCGATTTTCAGAGAACTAATTCTAGAAACTGTCCAGAATCCCTTTGAAGTAATTTAATGGAGTGTTTGTATTGATTATGTGCCTCCTCTCTCTCTCTACCCCCCCCCCCCCTCCCTCTCTCTCTCTCTCTGGTGTTTTTTTGGGAGGGGTTTATTGTAGTATCTTCTTCATTATGCTCAGACCTGTAGGAGAGAGAATCACAAGCTGTTTTCCCTCACTGATCTGTTCATATCATTAATTCCCTTCTGACTGGGGCCTGGCCGGAAGCCAGAGAATTCTAAATCTGTAAGCAGTAAATTGTGTGGCGGGGTGGAAAAATCTATTAGATGTTTGAGCATGCCTCGAATTTGAATGGAGGAGAGAGAGAGAGAGAGAGAGAGAGAGACCACCTAACACCCAAGCCATATCCTGTTATATTGTAATCAAATTGAGCTTCTTCGGATCGCGATGTTCATTAATAATTTGTGTTGTTTTATTTCTGGAATGTCACATAATGTGGGTTTTTTTTCTCGACTGAGCGTGGGAGGGAGGGGGGGAGGGAGGCGGGGTTGAGTGGAAGAGGGAACTGGTGGACGGTTAAACAATGACAGCGGTCTCGGAGGAAATGAAGAGCGCTGTCTCTCCATTAGTGGAGTCTGAAACAACAGTTCTGTCTCTCTTTTCTCCATTAGTCAGGTCTGGAACAACAGAGATGCTATTGATGTGACCTCTGCTATAGACATCTTCAGTGGAGAGTAAGAGAGAGAGAGAGAGGTTCTTCTTTTAGAAAATGATTTTGTGTCTCTCCCAAATATTTCCTAATCTATTTATCCTGTGTTCAGTGTTCTTTTGTGATAAACTCTGAAATAATACGCGTCATGAGATCATGAGGTCTTATCTGAGAGAAGTGTGTTGATTTGGGAATATTCACTGTGTCTTTTGTTAAACAAATTGCCTGCCAGTTCCTGTTATACTATGACTCATACTTAAGTGTTAACCAACCACCAGCCTTTGAGCAGAGATTTCTATATTCATCTTTGTCAAAAAATGATGCTCATTTCAAGTATTACAGCAACATAAATATGTCAATGCAAAATTGGTTTTCGCGTGTCTCTTCCTGTATCTGATCTATTTCCACCCGCTTTGAGGAGCAGAGACACGCGGCGCTACAGATTCACATTCTGCTTTCAGACAGATAGATATGGATAGGCACCAAGTGTTGCCGTGCAGCTCACTAGGCATATTAGGCATCACAGATTGTACTTTTAATAACTGCATATTCTATGAGCACGCCGGTCCATCTGCTTTATGAATGCATGTAAATCTGTCCTCTTCTGCAGGCGCACATCAAAAAAAAGAGTGATAACTTTGCCATTGACTTGCAAGTGAAAATTCAATCAAATCGAGATTGGGAAAAACACACACTCACTCACAAAGGGGAAAATGGCATGGTGGGGGGGCGTATGAATGGCATGGGTTTAACTGTTCTCGATAAGGGCACACAAAAGGACTTTACAGTATTGTGTTATTTCTATTATCTTGCACAGTTGAATCTAGATTTGTGGACACAAGTCCGAGCTGGAGTTTCTGTTATGGCTCATAACTATTGCCATTACTATCAAATATAATTCACTTTGATGTACAAACTCAAACAGACATTGTTTGAGTTCATAGTGCGTTTCCAATTTAACGTCAGTGTAGCAGATCCAGTCTCTCGACATCACAGACTAGATAGAGTCTTAGATCTGTGTTTTCTTGCTTTGGATTGTGTTTATGACTGAGCTGTCTAAGGTAATAAA
This sequence comes from Hoplostethus mediterraneus, assembly GCA_034670385.1. Taxonomy (NCBI): domain Eukaryota; kingdom Metazoa; phylum Chordata; class Actinopteri; order Trachichthyiformes; family Trachichthyidae; genus Hoplostethus; species Hoplostethus mediterraneus. The sequence continues at coordinate 401,124 of JAXDDW010000022.1, read as the reverse complement.
AATAACATGAATTCTTTCTGATGATGAGTTTTTCACGCGGTAGTAAATTGGAACAAATGAACTATTACATTTAAGTACACCTCAAGAATACAGTGTGCTGGAAAAACAGACCTGCGCCAAGACAGCTCTAACTGCTGATCCCAGATCAGCTTCTCAACATCCACTTAATATCTGTCATAATCTGTAAGGCAGAACTGATCACTGAGCCAGACTGTTGGAAATATATGGAAGATAGACTTCGAGCCATGTAGAAATAACAGTGTTCATTTCACAGCACTGGGGTAATGCATTTTTCCCGCAGTGAAAGGTAATTGCAATGGGGCTTTGATAGATTCCAGACCTTTGTGGGAGCAGTGTACATGGTGTGTGTGTGTGTGTGTGTATGTGTGTGTGTGTGTGTGTGCACATACTTGCTTACCTACATAACTGCTCATAATATTTTTATTAGCAAAAAAAAAAAACTCCTACAAATGACATAATTTGTATTTGTAGAATATCTCGATTCAGATGGCGCGGTCTGTTTTGGTTTCTCTGATTTATTAAGTGGTGGAGCAGTTGGAGGGAAAGCCGCGGCTGAAAACAATAGATCATTGATGACTCTCTGTCCTCTTTCCCAACCTGTCAGTCCATTTCCTTGTTATGTTCTGGCCTGAGGAGCACTTGGCAAAATGAGAGGCATTCACCCAGTCTTGTTATTTCCCTTGATTTTCCCCCCTCAGTCATAATCTAAGCAAAGCAGTTGATTCATTTGACATGTCAAAGTTCACAACAGGCTAACCTCGTCTTTCTCTGTCCTATTATAGACGCTACTTCCCTTATCATTATTTGATATGTGACAGACAGAAGACAGATGAAGCTGAGAGCGGTCTGACATATTGAAAACATCTTTTGGTGTACTGACCAGTGTGTTTATTTATATGTACTGTAGATAGTTGTCAAATGGATTGTGAGTATGACCTTCTGTTTGAGGCATAGCTGTCTTTTCAAAGGGGTTTGTCAGAGAACTCCCAAACAGATGACTGTGGCTTGTAAAGGCAACAATTGTGAGTGTTTTTTTTGTTTGTTTGTTGGTGGTACCATTACAACGGGTAATCACAGCTAATTGCGCAGCCATATATGCTTGAGAAAATCCTACACATAGCATTTCTGGGGGTTTACGTTCGCATCTGCAACACCGCTTTATATCCACGACAGCACACAAACAAGCAATGTGAACAGATGGCACTGTTTTTTAATGACATATTGCTATCTCTAAACTCTCCCTGTAAGCCACAGACTAAAGCATCTCCCCTCGGGGAAGCGTGCCAGCTCTAGTTGTTATCGTATGCCGCTAATGTCACTCTTTTCTTTGCCACATTGTCAGAGCCCTTCAGCTAAATAAATTTGATGTAAATTGAGTATTGTGCTGGATGTAATTATTGAAAAAGGTTCCAGTTGGCTTAACTCTATGGGCTGTTTATTTAAAGCCTTCCTCCTCCATACAGATCTGATGATAGGGAGAGAGTGAGAAATCGAGGTTCTTATATAATGACAGGAATTCACAATGGAGTCGTGTTGAATGACAGACCCCCCTCCCCGACCCCCCCCCCCCACCCCCCCCTCCTCTTTCTCTCTCATTACAATTTTACCATTGGGAAACATGCCTGTCCCAAATAGCCCCTAGTGTTATTCTTTCCTCTTTTTGTCCCCTCCCCTCTCCTCTCCCCCCCCTCCCTCCTCCTCTCCATTCTTTTACTGCAAACATATTAAATCATGTTTCCTTTTTACGCAGTGTACGCCCTGAGAAATCAGTCTCAGTTGATAATGGGGCCCGTCTTTGAGGAAATACACACGGCAACTTTGATCTGGAATGACATGTAATTCCTCGCCTGACCCAATTCCCAATCTCCCGATAAGATGGTTTCCCCCCCCCCCCCCCCCCCCCTCTCCCTCTCTCTCTTTTTCCCTCTAACCTTCCCGCAGAATTTTGCTCAAATGGGAACTCGCTGTCCCATTAAAGATACATTTAAAGCCAAACATGTCATCCATTTCATTCTGCAGGAGGAGGATACGTTGGCGGGGGGGGGTAGAAATGCTGTCTACTAGAGGCTAAGCCAAGGAAACACTCTGTGTTTGCCTCTCTCTCTCTGCTCTCTGACAACCTCTGAGATCCCCGATCACAGCTGCTCAATTGAGTTTGTGTCGGACAGGGCTGCGTGACAAATGAGAGTGGCCGTCATAGCAGATAGAGTATCATCACCTGGGTGTAAGAGCTTTTAGGCCCGCTGGTGGAGTGGGAAAGAGGCATGAAGAGGCTTTTTTCTTCCTCTCTTTTCAATCATTTGTGTAGTCAAAAGGGGACTGGATATCTGCAACCAAAGATACTTGATTAAATTTGCTCCCAGTGGCATTTGCACATTTCGGTTCTTGCAGAGCAGCTCTCTTTTTTTAACTCGCGGAATTGACTGCGCCAAAAGTGGATTGACCCCCCGCACCCAGCAGTAGTCTTTCATTAGTCAGGATGTAGCTGGGGACCAGACAGTGAATAGTGTTTAGGGCCAATCCATCACAACACAAAAGGAGAGCAACATGTTGACTGTCAGCCCGGCTCCTCATAAACCTGTTTCTGCTCTTACAGTTTTCCCTTGTCAGCGATGGCGGCTGTTGGCCTATGGCCCCGTAGTAATCATGGTTTCAGTTCTCCGCCGCTATGATTGTAATAATTCTTAGGAGCCACAGCTATAATTTCATCTGGGGCATGAAAGGGGCCCGTTGGAGCGCTCCCATTTGTTACGACCCCCCCCCCCCCCCCCCACCCCCGTTGTTTTCTGATGGTCAAACGAACCAATTTGGGTTTTTGACAAGGAGCCCCTCTGAATAATTCCGTCATGTAATACAGGACCTATTAAACGCAAACTTTTCAATCTGGCAATCAATAAGGCAGGCAGCTTACTCTGGCCCCGCGCCAGACGCATTAGGGCTGCTAGCGATGGTTGCTAGGGAGCTGAGCCTGCTCGGGGGAAAGAATGTTTAATGTAATAGAATCACATAAATCAACTGAGGGAAAGTGCTTGTGTTGTTTATTCTCTCTTCTCTTCTCTTCTCTTCTCTTCTCTTCTCTTCTCTTCTCTTCTCTTCTCTTCTCTTCTCTTCAGTTGAAACCATTTGATATGGGTGTGTGTTTTTAAAAATGTGGTGTGGCCATTTTTTTTTTTCTCCCCCCCCTCTGTCAACCGCAAGAACATCTGGGATGGAATTAAGCCGAGGGTAGTTGAATTTTGTGTGTGTGTGTGTGTGTGCTTGTACGAATGTGTGTGTGTGTGTGTGTGTGTGTGTGTGTGTGTGCTTGTGCTTGTGCGTGTGCGCGTACATCCGTGTTTTTGTATGCATAGCTGCGTGTCCTCAATCCTCGCGCTGCACACTTGAATAAATTGAGGTGAAAATTATATAAACGTTTCTTTTTTTTCCCTTTTTTGTCACAGGCCAACGCCCCGCCCCGCCGAAATGAATGAGGCACTTTAGCGCTTTACTATAATTAAGAGCAGGAGCCAACATGCATGGAGGGCTCTCTTTCTCTCTCTCTCTCTCTCTCTCTCTCTCTCTCTCTCTCTCTCCCCCTCCCTCCCTCTGCCCTCCGTACAGTTTCAATAGAACATTTCCTCTGGGTGTTAGTGCCCTTTTGTGAGAATATGATTCCCTTTGAAGAGTTAGCACACAGACATGCCTTGTGAATGTAAAAGCCCGGTATCTCTCTAAGAGCTGTGTGTGAATTTGCGCGTGCATGTGCATGTGCGTGCGTGTGCGTGCATGTGTGTGTGTGTGTGTGTGTGTGTGCACGGGGCTTGCAGCTGATATCTTGAGCAGAGGAAAGGCGAGTCAGTGCCTGTGGGTGATGCGATGTTGATGACTGACGGCCACTGAGTCATTTGCAGACACAGTATGTTATGTTATGCAGCTCCATTAACTCAATATGAAAACTGATGCAGATTCTTACTCCCGTTGGACGAAATAAGCTCAGTATTAGTGACAAACGGGGTGATTTCAATATAGATTTATTGATGGAGCATCTTCTGCATGATTAATGGGATTTTTTTTTTTATGACAACACAGTCTAGCTAGCAATTAGTGAAATGTTATAGCACGTTTTATATCCAGACAGTGTAGTCATTCACAGATTTATCAAGGCTATGAATCACGCAAAATGAAATTTATTTGTTTCATTATTTCATTTAATTTTCTCTCTTCATAGCGAACACAACACTGCCGTTAGCGAAAATGCAATTCCATTTTTTGCCCCCCCCCCCCCCCCTACGCATCATTTCCATTCGGTGTCATTGACAGATGCTGTTCCGTTTTATTTGGTCAGGTTTCAATAACATGAAACCAATAGCGAGATCGGGCGCCTGCTGCTGCTTATATAGCCCCCTCTCAGTGTCATGTCCCCTCATTGAGAAGTGTGGATGCAGCAGGAGTGCGCCAGAGAGAGAGGGGAGAGAGAGAGAGAGAGAGAGAGAGAGAGAGAGAGAGAGAGGGGTGGGGGGGGTGAATCAGAGATGTGTTATATATTATGAGAGAAGGCTAAATGGAAACAGGGCAACCTCTGAGATCAATACAGAGCACAGGAGCAGAAAGCCTGGAGGATGGAGAGAGAATATCAAACGAGGACCTTTCTCTCTCTTTCCTGCCTCCCTTTCTCCTTTCTGTCCTTCTCTCTCTATCTCTCTCTCTATTTTCTCCCTCCGTCCTCCCTCTTTCTCTCACACTAGTGCATTATTCTCTGCCCTTTTTTTTTTCAAGGCTTTGAGACATGTTTACTCTAGTAAAAAAAAAAAAAATCAAATATGAAAGTGACATTATTGGCTCTGGGTTACATGCTTTGCCATTTCTCGCCAACCCCACAAAGCAGCAGGGGGATCCAGTAAATTCTTTGGCCGGGCTGATAATGTGGAAATGTTGACAACAGCAAATTTGAGCCGAGTGAGTGATTTAAGGACTACAGCGGGTGACAGATAGCAAAGGGGAGTAATGGTTTTCAGCTTTTTCCCACTTGTCTGGGAAACAGAACTAGCAATGAGCAACGCTCGCCTGAGAGAGCCTGTCGGAAGCTCGCGGACAGTTTGGATGTTTTTAAGCTCGGCTGAATGCGAACGACACATCTTTCATTAGTCAGATTTGGTTGCTTTTCTTTGTTTAGCCGCGTGTAGATCTGCTTTTAACTTCCAGCGTGACAACCGGATTTACGCTCCGCTCGTGAAACCGTCACAGAAGTAATGGATCTCAGAAATACAGCAGTACATCAACCTTTTTGTCGGAGCTGCATGGTTAGAAATTCAGCGCCGTCGATGATGTTTCATCTGAGCAGGGTTAGGGTTATTACGAGTTTGAACGGAAATGTAACAAAGACATTATTCCCTTGGTATAATTACACAAGGGCTTGTCCTCATCATACCCATTTCCACTCCTTTGCCCCCTGTACATACTCCTCCTCCCCCCCCCCCCCCACACCGTTTTCCTCTTGTGGAAATATTAAGGAAACAGCGAGGTCACTGAAATATCAAATATCAGATCCACCCTGTGTTGCTGAATACATAAAACAAATGTATCTGCCCCAGAGTTTTGTCATGGTCTTGAATTCTGTCATCTCAAGTGTTGTACACATGTATTATGTTGCATTTACTGTATTGGAATAGATTGAGATATAATACTGCTACAATACTAATATACAGTAATGTATACAATACTGATATACAGTACTGTAGCTCATATCATGTGATTTACAAGAAAGAAAAAGAGAGTCTAAGAAGGAAATACTGCAAGGAGTTTTTGTTTTGTCTGCTGTTTTATTTCTGTGGATTTCTATGGAAGTGAGTCAGAAAGCTCGACTGTAACCGCCCATTTTTCCCCCCCACTATTTTGACATTGTTCTTTCTATTTTGACATTTAATTAAAGAGGTGCTGGGAAAAAAAAAAAAAAAGATGTTATTGCTGCACTTGGGTAAATGATGTTTGCATGTTTTTGTCTTCAGACAACACAGTTCTTGTCGAGTTCAACTCCGTTTCATTCGTCTTGCCTCTGTCTTGGCCCCTTGGGTCACATTTCATAACACAGTCCTCCCGAACCACCGTGGTCACATAGTGTTACATTGCGTCGCTATTTCAGGCCAATTTTGGTCAACGTCTGACATCCTTGTAATATTTGAATGAACAAAGATAGGCTCAGTAATGTCTTGACAGTAATGTGTAAATGCTGTGTGATTGATGTCATTTCTGAAGCAGTCCAAGTTACATATTTGAGCATCCAACACATACATGTAATCATATTTATTTATTATTTGTTTTATTTATTATTATTAGTAATAAATAAAACAAATAATAAATAAATAAATATCACATCACTAGGGGTTGCTAACCTAATGCACAGTAACTAGGTGGTTTAGATTGTGATTAGATTGTTTACTAGGTGGTTTAGACTTATTACATAAGTATACTATATTTTTGTACATTATACTGTGTTATACTATATTGACTGTTGCATTGACTGAGAGGTAGTAGTGTCAGCTGTCCCGTGGAGCATTTATGACCCTGACACCATTGCAGTTTATGAGGTCAGGGGCTTTACGACGCATTCTCAAAATAATCTGCTGCACCACAGCTGTTTGATCAACACACTATACTGCTGCCCCTAGAGGACCGAGCGAGTGAAGGGGGGGGGGGGGGGGACTGAGAGAGAGAGGTAGAGAGAGAGAGAATAAATAGAAGAAGATCCTGAGAGAGGAAGAGAGAGAGAGAGACAGAGAGAGAGAAACAAATTGCATAATGTGTCTTCCAGCTCTCCAGCGATAGAGCCAGGGCCCCGACCAATTAGACTGCTTACATAAAGATAAGGACGTCCTTTATTTGGAAAGGTCGGGCTTTATGAACAAAAGGAATTTTAAGTATACATACACTCAATGTACATCACACACACACACACACACACACACACACAGCGCCGTTGCAGAGTTATTAGTGCCCCACAGCTCCCTCTCCAAATTGAATCTAATCAAGTGAAATGCTGCGAGGGTCCGCGGCAGAAAGAGCAGGTCCGACGCTGACCGCTTACAATAAAATCCCTGACATTTGGAAACAAAGCCCCCTCTACCTAGCCGTAATTGCATACGACAACTGCCGCAATCTTTGATGAATGTGTGGTGTGTGTGTGTGTGTGTGCGTGTGTGTAGTATGTTGGATCACACTGGTTGAATGGTTTTAATCTTTCTCTTTTGAAGTGGTCGTCATTGGAACACAGTGGAGCTAATTACGCTGATTGTACTGAATCCAGCTGCTGTAAATATGTTATGAACGTAGACCTGTCCTGTTCCTTCTGCCCATTTTAATAATGTAATCTGTTGCTAGCAGAAAATTGACACCAAAAGGAAGAAATTTCTTTAAATAGACCTGTTACGCTGGCCAGTTTTGCCAGTGGGAGGCAAGGTGAAAGGCTAGCTAGTTAGCCTGATACATTAACACTAGCCATGCTAACGGGTACTCCCATCACTGTTACATCCAAGGACTTTATCTGATTAATGTAAAAATCTTCTTCAAAACCACCTGGCTCTGCTTCATCACCATGCAGATTGTTTTAAAAGCTTTTAGGGAAACATTAGCGTTGGAAATTCAAACGTCAGTGTACTAGAACTAATGAATGTACTGGATGTATCGCCGACTTCAACTCTCGGTAGCGGTGCACATGAGTGGTTTGCTTAGATGTTGCATTCTTCCATCGTCTCACCTCTACTCACACGACATATAGCAGAATATAAAAAATATGTTGTGAATGGATTCTCAGGGGATCCTTAAATGACCTGTTGACCGTATTGGATCATATTGGATTCTATTGCATTGTATCATATAAAGTCACCTCATATTGTTTTATCATATCATAGTGTATCATTTTGCATCATATGTGTCATATATCACATATCATTTAGATTGCTTCTTTACATCTTTATACTGAGTTATAGTTATACATAGGTGTATTATTGGTATATATATATATATATACTGTAAAGCAAGAAAGAAAACTGCAATGTGTGTGTTCAAAATCCACAGTGAGGGTTCTAGCTTTTTTTTTTTCCTCTCATAAATGATTTGATAACTTATTTGTCTAGCGGGTATGAATGGACCCATAGCTTTTGATGGATCATAGAGTATATTGCAACAAGGTCAGCAGTCAGGTCGTAATGCTTCGAAAAGCTTTCCAGCCAGGCTTGCTTGGCCAGGCTGTGAATGACCACACCACACACACACACACACACACACACACACACACACACACACACACACACACACACACACACACACACACACACACACACACACACACTCTGCCTGCAGGGAGACACTGGACATTTCTTTTTCTAAAGCAAGGCATCCGATGGAGGAATCGGTGCACCCGGAGTTTTCCTTGACATTTTATTGCTCTGTCTCACGGTGATGCGTGTCATGCATTGAAAATATGCAGCCCAACAGCATTATTTGTTCTACTGGGTCTCTCCTGCTCATGTCCACGGACTTCCTAACTGTGTGTCTTTACCTCCTCTGTTTGCAGGCCAGGAGGAGGATGGGCGGAGAGTTCTGGTGCTGAGCTACCCCCAGTACTGCCGCTACCGCTCGGTCCTGGCCCGGCTCAGGGAGCAGCCGTCCTCCCTCCTCACGGACCACACGGTGCTGGCGCTGGGGGGTATCGCGGCGTTGAGCGGCAGCACGAGGATCCTGTACTGCCGGGACACCTTCGAACACCTTGCCCTGCTGCAGAACGAGAGTGTGTGCGATGAGTTCGGTGAGTGTGGAAAGTTGAGCGGATCAATTCAGATCGGTTCAGATGAATAACCACATCGGTTCTTTTGGAATTCCAACAGGCAAAATATTGGCGGTTTTGCAGTCAATCCAAAGCATCTGGAATGTTACACATCACCTAGAAAAAACAGCCTCTACTGTCCAAACTCTGAATTTAAGTGTACACTTAAAACTCGGCATGGTTCTTCATCTGAAAGGCTCATTTATGTCCTTATGGTTATCCTGACCATTTGTTTTATTCTCCCTTGAGTGGAAAATGGGCTTTCATGGGCAGTTTTATAGTGTTGAAAAGATTGGTAATTGCCATGGATATTTGTGCAGAATTGGACTCTATATTGAAATCTATAAATAGATTTTTTTTCTTCCCTAGTATTATTGCTAACCAGCTCAGAATCAAAAAAGTTATTTTCCCAGTAATTTGTGGTGTATTTCATATGAATGTGATATTTTAATAGTATTTGCAAGGACACTCGCAGAAGAAAAGTAAATTACTCCCAAATCCCTGCGCAAATCCTCCACTGACACCAATTCATTATAGACTTTTTTTGTGTCTCGAGCGCCAACATTTTTTTAAGTGGTTTCCTTTCTGCTACACCTCCTTTGTTTAGATGCTACCACTTTGTGTAACGCAGCATAACAGGCAGCCAATAAGCAACCTGTTTGATACAGTGTGCTTGTTTGGCTTCGCTTTGATTGTCTCACTGGCTCACGGTCAGAGTGTACGCTGGTCAGCAGGGACGAAGAACAGACGAAGACCAAAGACCATTTATAACTGAGGCATTCAAATGTTATCGTCTCGAAAAGTTACCGGCCAGCGTGGCGGATGACACTTATTGATTCGTCTGCCAAAGACATATTTTACTGCCATTTAGCGCTTGGCAGTAAAAGGTTGTAGGTTGTGGTTTCTTCAGTTGTCTCTCGTGTTTTTTCTCTCTTCAAGCCTTCTTATCTGTATGTTCTAACCAATGATAGCCCGAATTAACCAAATAACACAATAGGCTTTCAATCAATGCTCTTTTAATGTAGTTAATTAAGGCTGAAATTGGAATTCAATCCAATACTTTTGGCCGTCGTTTGGTATTAAGACTTTCTAATGTTCTGAGTAAATTTCATACAGCGTCAGTTTCCCTCAAAAGGGTTTTTTTTTTCTTTATGACCGCCATTCAAACACCTCAACCAGTCACGCCTATGAAAAGCATTCTGTGATCCAAGTGAGGAATTTTGAAGTGCTGCAACACGTCTATCTGCCATTCACAATACGTTCCCCTGTAGCTCATAAATCCGCACATTTTATTTACCCTGCGCCGTGGCAAAACAAAGGAATAATGTGATTCATCTCTCCGTATGCTCCTCAGTAGTTCAGCGTAGTTCAGTGGAGGTATTGTGTAGCACCAATTTGACATTCACAGTAATGGCTCCTCTGGTCAAAAGTCATTGTTTTTCTTTTCCTGTAAATTTGCCAGTAGGTAATTGCATTTTTAAGAGCAGCAGAGGTGAGAGCAGAAGGGAAAACGGTTTTAGGCGTAGGAAAATAAGTTATGAATAGTAACGCTAACATCCTGTGGCTGCTGTTGCTCATTCGCTTGGCTCAATAATGTCATTCCTTTGTGAGCCACATTTAAGCTAAAGGTTTATTTTCAGAGCCTAAGGGAGTTCTAGTTTCTTTGACTAAGGCAACAAGATTTTCTAGTGCTATTCACATGAAGGTTTACCAGGTCAGAGGCGTACTTTTATTTCCCTATGAATTGCTGCTAGGTGACTGATTTGTTTCAAAGCAACAGCGGTCAGTAATTGCCGTCACTCTGCAAAGCTAACTAAAGGCTCTTATTTGCACACATGCATAAACACACACCTGCATACTTACGTACATATATACACAGCTGCTAAGTACAGTTCTCTTTCCACTGACAGGCTGCTTGTGTAAAGGCAACTCTAAACCACCTATTAACTCCACCTTTATTAGTATAAATACCAGTGCTGCGGATGAATGAGGAGGAATAATAACCAGCTGTGAAATAAAAGAAGTTAGAAATTGACCTGGGGACCAATTGTAGGGCTTTTTCTATGCTTCCCTCAATGCTAATTCTGACCTTTGGATTCAGCCAAATCTGCTGTGGCAGCTCTAATAGCCGTCCTCTTGTCTGGGCTAATTCATGGAAGTGTGTCAGGCTACCTCAGGGGGTAGAGGAGAGGAGAGGGCTCGGGAAGAAGAGAAGAAAAATGTGCTGTTACAGAGTTTCGGCTAGCCTGTTGGTACAGTATTGTGTGAAATGCAGCCATCAGAGGAAAGCCTGTTGGTGGGAAAGGGATCCATTATCAATCCTGGTGGCCTTTTTTTTGGTTTTGGACTCTGCTAAGTGTCTATATGTTGCACGTAATCTGCACAGGATAATGTTTTTGAATTGAGCATGTCCTGTATGCTATCATATTGGGGTTTTTTTTCTGTATCTTTTGAGGTGAGCCGTGAAACATCGATGTGCTTTGGCTGGCATCTCTGATTTTCAGCGGGGAGCATATCCTGTAAACAACTTGCTTCGAGTTTCGATATTTGTACAGACTTGCTGAGAGTTTATTGTTTCATTTGAAGTCATTCGTAATGCAATCGCTACATCGGTAATAAGACTGACACAGCTGTCGGATAGTGTCAGGGACGTGCAGAGCTTCAGATGGTGAAAGGGACGTCCATACTGCCATCACTGAGTGAAAACCACACTACCAACACTGTACGTTGAGTAGCGAGTTGGTAGAGGTCATGCCACGCCTGCCTATAGCTCTAGGCTCACCGACGTACTCATTTCTGGCTGCGCCTGTGGGGCGTGGGAGTGGAAAGAGTACACAAACTACAGAACACATGTTGGATTTGACATAAAATATCTTAATTCTCTCTGCTATGCTATTGGTCGTATCATCAAGGATTACCAGTGGTCCTCGACTAATAGGACATGCAAAGACAAAGCATTCCCACATGCCACGACTCTCAGAGTTTCCACTCTGTCTCCACTCTGTCATTCCAACTCCACCTCTTCTTTTGTTTCTTTCGTTTCTCTGTCTGACTCCATCTCCTACTCTTTCTGTCTCTTTCTCGTCTGCATCTGTCTCCACTTCCTCTCCTGCCACGTCCAACCTGCTTTCTATCTGGCTCCATCTCCCGTCTCTGTCTCTTTCCAGTCTCCACCATCTCTGCTACATTTTAAATGGAATTAAATATAACGTTATTAGTCTCATAAAACAGTGTTTTAAACAGCTATTTGATATAATTATCATTATTAGGTCTCCACAATGAAGTCCTATTACAACCACATAGAATATTTTTTGTTATATTTCAGTTGTTTTGTAGCTGCTATGCTATTTATATTATCATTATCATTTATATTGCATTTTTCTTATTTTCATATTTTGAAAACACCATCTGATGTGAGTCTGTTATATAGGACTATTTATTATGAGTCTCTTTGATAGGTGTCATAACCATGTGGATAAGTTATTATAAAGAGCATCTCCATTTCACCCTGCCGCTCTGACTGTCATCCTCCCAACTGTTGTCTTTGTCCAGATGGATAAAGATATGCTCCCTCTGGCTGCCTCTCTCATCTCTCCCTCTTTCATTTTTCTTCTTCTTCTTCTTTGTTTTGAAGGCAGTCACTATTAAGGTGCTTTTGACTACCTGATAGATATGGTGTTTTATTTGAACAAACATCTAGATGAATCACTGGCTGGCAAGTCACGGTTTACTAACATTACCCCTGCTGCAGCTAGCCATGTGGCAAGAGAGGCTTGACCATGACCAGAATTGACATAATGTTGAAAAATGAAAAAAAGAAGCTAGCTAGTGTAGAAATATGAGAGTTATTATAGATAGAGAGATATTTGAGTCATTTAATGGTAGCATAGCCACAATAGCCTTATAGAAACCCATTTAGTAATGGACTCTACCACAAATAATTCAGTTATTGTGCTCACCGATCATCACAGCATCAGCTGCAGTGACTCAGTGATGAGTGGTCCACTGTCGCTGCCTGTTCCCCTGCACCGGCCAGCCGGGTCTGGCTGATCAGGATTCAGTGACAGAGAGAGAGGCATTCAGTCATGGCTGGGGTTTGTAATTTGTAGCTATTTTTGTTTTCCACCAAGCATGCAGAGTAAAATAATGAAAACATTGGCCAGTAAGGGCAGAGGAGCAGGGTCTGAAGCACCTGCAGTACTCCCCCCCCCCTGTGCACGTCTTATCATCTGACTCAATTCATGTTCATGTTTTTGGTCATTATCCACGTCCCTGCTTTGGAATCGGTGTTTGAACAAAACACACAACACGTGTGTTCATGTTCAGCATGTTCATGGGGAATGACACTATGTTGTTTATTATGATCACGCAGTGACCGTAATAATGTCTAGCATCTGTGACACTATGGATTGATTGCATTTACACTATTTTGTGTCCCGAGTTGTTCAGAATGTAATTCCTACCCGCAGGGAAGCAAAATTACTGCGACAAAACGGCAGCAGAGGTGAGCTGTGACTGAAAGCAAAGGACACTGAAGTTCTGCACAGAAGTTTTTGTTGGCCCAAAAATATCCCTGCATTGATGCTTATTTTGTGGTAAATACTGATACACATGTTATATACCTGCACTGATATACACACAAGTTATTACTTAAGTTAGTTAGAGACTAGAGAAGTGTTTATCGCAATAATACTGCAATATTATTAGCGTTTCCTAGGCTGCGGCGCTGAGAGAAAGACAGAAATACTTTGTGTGGGCAAGGCCTTTGAATTGCTGAGTGACAGACGACAGCGTTTTGTTATGTGTTGTCATGATACTATTAAATCTTACTCACATTCATTCAGGGATAAGCGCTGCAGAGCAATAATGTAAACACTTGTAATCTAGATTTAGAGGTGCGGTATCGGATACACTTCAGCGAGATGTACAGTGCCGAGCTTATTCCTCCTTGACAGCTATTCATGTGGGCATGTGTTAGGAAAATATTATGACCAAAATTCTTCTCATTTTCTCCGATTCTGAAGTAATGCTCACAAACCGCTGACCTTCCACTCCCCTCCCTCCTTCCAACCCCTTCAGAAACCTAACACCCCTTGTGTTGCTTAAACCAACAGTATTTTGAAGTGAGGCAATCATGTTTGAGGCGAAGCAGTTGAGAGCTACTTTCTCTCTCTCTCTCTCTCTCTCTCTCTCTCTCTCTCTCTCTCTCTCTCTGTCTCTCTGGCTCGCTCACCTTACTCTCTTCTTGCTCTCTCTCATTCGTCCCATATTCCCCAGGTCTCATTCCATGGCAGGGAAACCATATATTTCATGTTCAGCTAAGTGTGTTTTGTTTGAAATATCTCTCGCTCAGAGCCGGTTTGATTTTTATTAAAAAGAAACATTGTCAGTGAAATCCTTTGGAATCCGTTTTCGTAATCCTCAAGGGCGGGGGGGAGAAAAAAAAGATTTATTGCTTCAATATAATAACTACGTCCAGATGCACAGATCATAAACAGAATTTTAAAGTCTATTTTTATAATATTGTGTATGAGCTGCTTTTGTGCTTCTGTGAATTCGTTTGTGTGTGTCGATGTAGGTATGAGTGTGCTCCTTAATCTGTGTTGCATCTGTCTGTGCTGTGTGTGTGTGTGTGTGTGTGTGTGTGTGTGTGTGTGTGTGAAGGTAAACGAGGTTAATGTTGGGAGGGCCGCCCTAGTAAGGCCAGAATAAGAGCAGAATATGAAAACAGTGATAGAGAAAAGCTTTCCTTTGTTTTGTCACTTCTCTTCTCTTCTCACTAAAGCTGATACTGATATCCTAGAGAAACAGGGAGAGAGAGAGAGAGAGAGAGAGAGAGAGAGAGAGAGAGAGAGAGAGAAAAGGAAAGGAAAGGAACAAAATTAAAATCTTGTACAATCTTGCTAACCTTTTTCTTGACAGGTAGTTTGCATCTTTGAAATCACATCATGTATCTCGAGTGGTTTGACTCGCCCGATGAACGTATGATGTCATAGTTTCTCTCTCTCTCTCTCTCTTCAAACATAAAATAAGACTATATGAAATATGCATAGGCCAATATTGTCGCGGGACAGGCTTAATGTAATAGGCAAAATGCTCGCTAAGCTCACGCTTTCCCATATCCTCTGCAGATTTGTGTTAACCATCAGTCCATGCATTTTTCATTGTCCATATGTCATGGTGTAACAAGGCCATAGATGAGGCATTTAGAGGGGAATGGAGAACATGTTGCAGCGTTAGAATCAGATTTCATAATCAGGACATGTACGGCTTGAGCTATTACATCAACTGAACTGAACATGTGCTGGAAGGCTGCAGCACGTACATGGTTGTCCTTTGATATCCAATATTGTAAATTCATGTTTTTCCAAGAAGTGAAAGATACATATTTTTCCATTATAAAAACGTACTACGAGCAAGAGTCTCTCCTCTTCCTCTTCCTCTCTCTCTCTATACACACAGTATATTGCTTATGACGTATTGCTTAACAGTACTTGCCTTTATACATCGTGCTGGATCTGTTTACTAGTAGTAGTATAGAATCTATGTTGCCGTGCTACTGTAAAAGCATTTTGGTCTCTTGGTATCAACAGCATTAGCATGACCTCTGGGCTGAATAAGGCCCTTATTATCCCTATTATGTCATCAGTAACACACAAGCACTATAGATATTGCATCGCTGCTTATCTATTTTTAGCAAACAGCACAAAGAGATAAATAAGCATCTGGCCATAGGCGAGAAGCTTTCCAGAGGTCTGAACCTGTTATATGCAGTGCGAAGCAGCAGTGCTGATCTGGGATAATTGACTAGCGGAGATAGAAAGACTGGTAAAAATGTTTTACCCAGGCAGAAGCACTGTTACTGCAGGTGAAGTTTCTGTCAGACAAAAATCAAGATTTTCTGTACGGCCTAAAATTGTCACCCCAGAGGTAACTGATTACATATAACTTGATGGGTCATTATCAGTTCCAGTCTTGGATGCGGTTAAAAATGAGGAAAAATAAAAGTACAGACATTTAAATGTATTGAAAACACTGAGCAGACTGCCTTCACCAGCTCATTCATTATGGCCTAGATCATCACTTGACGAACCTGACTACACTATATGTGACAACTATGAAACCCAGGGTTGTGGAGCTTGGTTTACACATAACAGGATTACAATTATTTGATTACAACACATGGTAACAGTAAGAGGCTATTATTTTGAAATGTATATTTTCACCCCATCAAATTCCAAATGTGTTTTGGATACTCCTGAATTTCCTAGTAAAGGTTACAGAGAGGCATGTTGGAACCTGGCGTCAACACCTCTGAATCATCAGTGTAACTGTAGATGTTGTTTACAAAGTCTTGAAGTCTGTCTGCCAATGAAGCTAATGTAGAGAGCGCTCTTGAACGCAGCCCTTTGGTCAGGTTGCTGTTTTAAGTGTCTAGCATCTTACTTATGTCTGCAGGCAGGGGCTTGTTGTGGGTTCTTGTTTCTGAAAACGACTTATGTGTAATTTCAGTAACGTCAAACATGACACTACTGCACCGCTGAATGATTTGGGACAATGGGAGAGGGAGGAGTGGCTGATGACTGGATGATGTTTCCAAGCATTTTTTTCAAAATGAAGCAGCAGCCAAAACTTGAACACCTACTCCTGACAAAATGATTGCTGGCAACTAAAACACACGCAGTATTATTTCATGCTATTTTGTAGAGATGCGTTTACAAAAGGTGTTTTTTTTTTTTTTTTGTAGATGCAGCCGCTTTAAGATTTATGAACAATGAAATATGAAGATGAAGAGACTTTGAAGGTTTTTGTTCATAGCCTTTTGCAATAAAACCCTTATTGGATCCTGGAAAATTATATGGGCCGATAAACAAGGGAAGGATGAGGAAACAAGAAAAAGCATCCGCTGGCCTATTTTTTAGGGGAATGATTATTATTTATAATTACCATGGTTTAATGCTGTGTATCTTTTCTGAATGACAGAGTTCCTATGATTGGCTTCATTGGCCGACTCAATCCCATCAAGTGTAACTAGAGCGTGATCTATTAGAATACATATGTTTTATTGATGTATGGGCTTCATGTTTATCCTGGCATTCATTTATTTATAGGTCGATGCTGTGATTTTTTTTTTCCCTGAGTAATGAATAGGATAAGCCTTGAAGCTTATCCACTGCTCCCTTTCAACTCTCTCTCTCTCTCTCTCTCTCTCTCTCTCTTGCTCTCTCTCTCCCTTCTCCTATCCCTCTACAAAAGCCAGATTGAAATACTGTATTTTTTAAAGCCCCAGTCCCATTGAGTTGTTGCTGCAGTCTGTCAATATCAATGATGTGGAAGCGTTTGAAGGTTAGCCCGTTTTAGCAAAATCCTCCACATTATGTAACTTTGACTCTGTTTTACATTTGGCACTCATGGAACAACAGGGGTGTGTATTTGGGACAGTTCCTCCGAGTGCTTGTACATTTCTTTTTCATTTCAGTTCCTTTCTTGGAACAATAGCCATTAAGGGCTACTCGCCAACACTTAGCGCTGAAGCAATAGCTTAAGCAGCATGTTCACTTGTCAGATATTTACAGCTTTTATTTTTAGTCTGGCGCTCTTATCAGTGTATCCGTTGTGTATTTTCTCTTTTGCTTTTGACAATGAGTTTGTACAAATGAAATACACGTAGAGAGATATTGCATGTTGGTGGAATTCAGCCAACAGCAAAGAGGTTTGTGTGTTGTAATTAGGGTGTGTGCGTGTGCATGTGCATGCGCGTGTGCATCTTGAGCTAAATACAGAGTGATATTATCAAGTTCTCCCAGGGTCAGAAGTCATTGCATTCCTCAGTGTGTGTGTCAATCAGAGGGTCTGGGCCGAGATTAAAGCCAGCCCGGTCTCGAGTGTGATGTGTGTGAATAAGTACTTATGGCACGACGCTACCGTCATGAGGCTATCACATGAGGTGGACGGGATGAGAACCAAAGAACCAAAGAAAGAAAGAAAGAGAAAGAAAGAAACTATATTGAAATTTTTCTTGTAAAACATGTAATCTTGTACCTACAATAGTTTCCAATAGTTTGCAAATGGAAAGCTTGAGTCTACAGGCTTTATGAGTTTGCACGGTAGCAGAGTACACACATTCACACCTCTGTTAAATCCCCCTCCAATGAATCCGATGAGAACGATGAGCGATTTCATAATCCGTCGCAATAATAAACTTCTTTGAACAGTTTAATTGGCTCTTCCTGGAACCGCATGGCTCCGCTTCATTTGATCTGATGAAAGAGTAATGTTGCATCTCCCCAGGGGGAGTGTGCACAACAGCACACAAATAATGAATTAAGAACACTACCCATTTTTTTTTTCTCTCCAAATGACTGCCATAATAAACTAGCAGAATTCATACTGCACTTATGCCAATTTCAGGGCCCCCGAATCGCTTTCATGTTTACTTGCTAATCACATTTAATTTTCCAAGCTTGTTTTTAAGTGAAAATAAACCCGATTCCTGGAAGGGTGAAGGATTGGGGTCACGTGGAAGCAGATTGATTGTCACCAGAAAGCACCGTTGTTACTGCGACCATTTGGAAACGTTCCAGATACATTCCTTGTGTACAGTACTGTGAAAAGCTTCACTTATTGCACACTGCTGCATTCGCTAGTATTTTGAATAACCTGTATGCCACGCAGAACAATTTGACTTGAAGGCATCTGGTGTACGTAAAAAGGGAAATAGTAGTAGGCTATGCAAAAAAGGAAAAGAAATATGTAAAATTGAAACTGACAAAGTCCCGATGGCTGGGGAGAACGTCCCCTTTCTGCAGCAGAGGAGTATTAACAGTGACAGTTTGAATGGAGAACTTGTGTACAGCAACGGTACGGTCGCAGGAATGAGCTCATTACTGGCACTTACAGTACTGGCACGCGTGTGCACACACAACCACACACACACACACACACACACACACACAACCGTGCACGTGTTTCTTTATGTTACCGTGGTGAAGATATTCCATTTACTTATCCAGCTCACTAACAACTACACACCTAAATCTAATCCTGAAGGCAGAAATACGTCTTAAACCAAAACCTAAATTAACCCAACCCCAACAAACCTTTTCCCTAGTAAGGCTTGGCAAAAATTCCTCACTCTCACACACACACACACACACACACACACACACACACACACGCATGCTCAGACACCACCCTAATACTTAAATAACTTCACACGCTGACAAGTCGATAGTGCTCATCACAAAAAAAAGGGCTAAAAGAGTGATTTACAGAACTGTAGATGTGCAAGACAAAAATATGGGAGTATTTTTAATGTCCTGGTAAACAGACACTTGCTGGGATGTGGGCTTGTCTCCATGGCAACGCTAGTCAGAGCGTGCCCAGCCTAGCGTTTTGACAGGTTCTCCTGATGATGATTGATAATTACTACCTGACTTGTTGTCTCCGTCTCCACAAACATATGGTGGGAGCTGCCCTCCGCCATATATCTGCTAAATTGTTCCCTTTTCTGATAATAGCTTTTTAATGTTGCATTTTGTTGCACATGCATAGCAATAATCCCCCCCCCCCCCCCCCCCCCTTTTTTTTTTTTTTTCTTGTAATTACATTTGCTGCCGCTCACTCAGTTTTTACAGAAGGGGAAGAGAAATAGATAGGAAAAGCAGGAGAGTGAATGAGAGGTGGGGGGTGGAATAGATTTCACATTGAAGCGATGTGTCCCTCCCCAATACAGCTGGATTTAAATTTGACAGATTGTCAGGAAAAACAAACAGAAGCGGGACTTTTTTTTTTGCAGTGCAGTCACATATTGGAGTTTAAGCACCTGGTAATGGCTGATGTGGTGAGCTGTCGTTTAAAGTGGCGAGTCTCTTCATTCCATATCTATCAAGTATTATATTACGCTGTGTGTTTGCATGCATAAAAGCTCCTATTTAGAGGCAATCTTGTTATATTCATGATTCACAGAGGCCATAGAGCATCAATCCATAAACATGATTTATCTACTGCAGCCAATCTACAGAGGCATTTGCATACTCCCTCTACTGTGGATCTGGTTTCCTGACTGAACAGTTGCACCTCAACCTCACACTTACAAACTGAACAAAAAAATAAACGTTGAATTTCATCGGTATTCCCCTTTTAGATTTGCTGATTTGCAGATGGAGATAATAATAATAATAATAATGTATTGTATATATGTGTTATATATGTTCATATTTGGGATGTCTTCATAAAGACATGCAGCATTTGAGCTGCTCTTGAGACTGTGGAGTGTTTTTTTGGCCATTTTCCCTTTATTTTGACAGTCAGCAGTAGAGAGAGACAGGAAAGATGAGGTGAGAGAGGAGGGAGGTGTTGAACGGCCTCCACTCCCAGGGACGGGACAGGATCAGCGAGTTTCTGCTCAACTTCTCCTCTGTGGTGTTTATCACATTATGCCCTGGCTTTTCCCTGAACTTTGATCCAGATCAAATGAACTCATTAACTCCAAGTACCTGGAGCGTTTAATTCTACACGCCTGGAGTTCCAGGTGGGCAGGACAAACAGCTCACCGATATCCCATTGGTTCGTATGACGTTTCAGCGCATCTGCGGCAAAGGCAAGGCAAAGGCGCGATGCCCCGTGGAAGCTGAAGTCATTCCTCATATTGTTTGATTGAGGTCTGCCACAGGCTACGGCGACAGACAGCCTCTGTGAGGGAGATAATGATGCATGCACACACAGCTGTCAGTCAGCCAGCTGAGGGAATAGTCTTTGAGGAAAATAAAAACAGACTGTAGCAGATATAATGCACTGTTTGTATACGAACTGACGGGCTTGGGAAATAGAGTGGAGCGAGACGCCACAGCTGAGAGGGAGATCTGATGAGAATCTCACCAGATCAGCCAAGCTACACATGACTGCCTGCTTTTGTAGCTCATACATCCATATATGTGTGTGCATGTCTGTCCATTAGAGAGAGAGAGTTCGATGAAAGAGAGGTGGCGAGAGATGTTTTGTGGTTAGAGAGAAAGACCAATTTAACCAAAACTGTTGAGGACCTGCAGATGAGTCGGCAGCACCCGGGGGGGGGGGGGGGGGGCTGCTGTTAGAGCTTGTTTAGTAAGGAGCCTGTCTAATCCTTCCCTTGTACCCTGGTGCTCACTCACTTATTAGCCTTGTACTACAGTGGTTTTCGGTGTGCCAGGAGCTTCTGATGCAGGTGCTCTCCAAACGCAGCGCTGCTCGTTGGCTGTGAACGCCAGTGGAAAATTTAAGTTGTCGCTCTCTCTGCTCTTCATCTCTTTCTCTGACTTTTTGGTTACTGCTCTCACTCTCTCTCTTTCTCCTCCTTCTCCTTCTCTTCCTTACGATATCTGTTGAATAACTTGGCTGTGTTAGTGTAATAACTAACTAGTATCCACTGCCAACAACATTCCTCATTAAGACCAGAATAGCTCTCAGCCATGCAGCGCTGTGAAATATTTTCTGCTGCAGCAACAACAAGCAATACTCACCAGTGATGGGAATGTTTCAATAACATCAATGTACTATTCCCTGAGGTTGTAATATTGATCTCTTATGAAATGCTGTGCTTTTGTGCTCCTTTGTGAAATGTTTTGCAATTTATTGTGTAAATCCTACCTCGAAATGAATTAACAGTGAATCATCTCTCAACCCACTGAGACTTTGATGATTAATAAAACTATGTACCCTGTCCACCCAGGCACTCTGTGGGAGTATCTTGTGTAATTTCTGAGGATATTATGATAGAGATACTCGCAGTGCAAATATTGTGATTATCATTCAGGAAAATTCATCGCTGTCATTGTGAGTCGGCGCAGGAAAAAAAAAAAAAAAAAAAAAAACGTGCCTCGGAGCACGGGAGGCAGAGGAATAACTCTCCTGTCAGATGTGACAAAGTGAGAATTATGAACACGTCAGAAAAGCTTGATATTAGTCCTTCACAAGTTAAACCTGAGACACAGCGAGACGCGGTGGTGGAGGGAGCGCCAAACCCTTTAGGTAGAAGAAAGAAATACAGATCAGCCAAACTACACATGACTATCTGCCTTTGTAGCATATACATTCATATACGTCCATATCCAATCAGAAATTTTATTAGGTACACCTATCTAGTACCAGGTAGGACCCCCTTTTGCCTCCACAGCCTGAATTCTTTGCAGCATGGATTCAACAGGGTGCCCTTCTGCACACCACTGTTGTAAAGATGTTATTTGAGCGTTTGTGGCCTCTCTGTTAGCTTGAACAAGCCTGCCCCTTCTCCTCTGACCTCTCTCATTACAAAGGTGTTTTTCAGCCACAGAACCGCCGCTCACTGGATGTTCTTTGTTCATCGCACCATTCTCTGTAAACTCTAGAACATAAACACTCATACCACGGTCAAAGTCCCTTAGATTCACGCATCTTGCCCCTTCTAATGTTCGGTCGCACAAAAACCTTAACCACTTCACCATGTCTGCATCCACGCAGCCACGTGATTTGCTGTTTGGAGGAGCAGGCTATTTGCGCTAACGAGCAGGAGGACCTAATAAAGTGACACTGTGATAAATGTAGCGTAACAAAAAAGCAAGGTAAGATATTATTTACTGACTTTAAATGTATAGTGCAGTAAAAACATTCACGCAAAATATGTTTCTTTACGGAATGGAAATATTGACATGAACCGCAAAATGCCTCGAAAAATATAGTCAGTGAAGTACAGTACTTTAGGAAAAACACTTTACTCTCCAACCTTGCAGAGATGTTTGATGTAAGACGCCATTGCCTGTCATCGGTGGTTGAGGAATCAATCGTCTCTTCCTTTTTGTATTCTCTCTGGTACACTTGCTCTTTCGGAGCCCCTCTTTTCACATCCCTACGCCTCTGCCTATGTGAAAATGTTCCACCGATGTAAAGTATCACTTCACTGATCACACATTTAATGCTTTACTGCGCTACAAATTAAAGTCTGTGTCCCATGAGGTGTAGAACCGGTTTTGTATAATGTCTTGTTAGGTTTTATTCACTTTTGGACCAAACACAGTTTTCTCCTGTCACTAGTTGTTCCAGGCATCCCTTCGAACTTTGACCTCATTATGGTGTACGGCAGTTGACGTTAAACCACAGAATTAGAAGTCTTCCGGTAAATATCCATTTGAGTGGGAGTGGGAGTTTGCTTCGTGAAAGCACAGGTGGATTTACAGGAAGGACAGGAAGGCTCTCCCTTGGCTGATTCAGTTACACAATCTCTCTGAGGGATGGAAACGAAGAAGTCGCTATAACTGAGCCGAGGAGTCAAAACAGCGCTCGCAGACGTTCCTTCCATAAGGAGGATAACGGCTCGTTTGTACAAGGCTACGACATTGTTATTTAGTGAGGTCAGCAGCTTTTTAAACTTGATCTTGGACCAGCGTTGTGTTGGCTGTCATGATGAGTCAGTAGTATTTCTCACTTGGTTTTACGTGATTTATTTTGGTTGGTGACCTTTTTGATCGTCCTTGAAATGAACAATCAACATTTGGAGCAGCTTCGTTGTACATTTGTATAATATCGCAGAGGATGGCAAAATAAAAGTCCCTTGAGCTTCTTTGCATTTTGATTCACTCTGTAGGTCATTAAAAACAAGTAAAACTCTTCTGTACTTGTGACATTTTATAGGAATGATAAAAAGTATTGTCCAAAAGGGAGGTTGTAAATGGTGAAATACAAACCTTTGTTTGTATTGAGCTTTTCATTTTGAATTGCTAATAATACGATAGAAAAATCCAATACATGGCATCAAATACTATCACATGAGGATTGTGAAATAACATTACCTTAACAGAGACAATCAAGTGAGCACATGTAGATATTGAGTTTTTTTGCACCCAATTGTGTGAGTGTTATCAGCTGAGGCATCCATCAGTTGAATTCTCCAGCCGGCTTGATGCGTCTCTCCCTTCCCAGCAGCCACTCAATCAATCAGTCCATTTTGTTGTGGTTCCCTGTGGCTCCACTCTGTTGATGCAGAGCTGTTCCTGAGCTGTCTCTAATGACTTTTTCATTATCATTGACATCAAGTGAATGATAATGAAATAGGGGTAGTGGGGCTGTATTTAATTGAATCTGAGAACAAAAAAAAAAAATCTTTTTAGACAAAGCGGCGTTGCAAAGTTGTTAAGAGCTAGGAGCGTTCGACTGCGTCCAGAGATCAAGTTGTAGGGCCGTTGAAGTCGTAGTGACTTCCATGGCTCTAGGGTCCTGCTCTGTGACAAGGCATGATGGATTCACACCCCGGGGAATACCCCTCACCTGTGTGTGTGTGTGTGTGTGTGCACTTGTGTGTGTGTGTGCGCGCTTGTGTGTGTGTGTGTGTGTGTGTGTGTGTGTGTGTGTCCCTCCAACAAGCCATGATTTAGAATGATGTTCACTACCGTTCAACTGCATTGTAACAGTGGTGTGTGTGTGTGTGTGTGTGTGTGTGTGTGTGTGTGTGTGTGTGTGTGTGTGTGTGTGTGTGTGTGAGTGTGTGTGTGGGTGTGTGAGTACAGTGTGCCTCCAGGGGCTTGTGAAGGACCAGGCAAGACTCCTCTGGTCATTTCAAGTCGTGTCAGTGACCCAGATAAGCACAGAGCACTGAGCCACAGACCTAGAAATAAATACAACTCTGTGGGAAGCAAACAGGAACTGGGTAGCTTGATCAGCAGCCATTTTTGGTGTGTGACTGTAGTGCCCATTTTGGGATGATGAAGGAAGTATCGTGGCTTTTAATGATGATTTGTCATTGCCATATCTTTCCGCTTGGCCCACAGAATGTTAAAAATATCACGTCTCAGGATGCTGTCAGATTATTTTCTAATGTTTGTCCTTTTTTTTCCACAAATGAAAATGCCTGTTTCCATTCTTGAAAATCAATCTGTGCAGAGCCTGGCCACGTTTGATTTCCTTTGTGTTATTCTAAAGAGGATGACTCCTCCCTTATGTAACTCTGCCACAAGGAGCCCAGATCAGCAGTTCTCCACTGCTCAACTATGCAGCAGCATAGAAAGATTGTTTGCAATCCCCCACTTGACTTTATGTGGCTGTGTGTGTGTGTGTGTGTGCACGTGTGTGTGTGTGTGATTGTGTTTGTATGTGCATGTTAACATTGGGTGCATGTGTGTGTAACGTCCTTGAGAAGGGGAAAATAGAGCTGTGCACAATGTGCTTTATCGAGATTATGTAACTCAAAATGATTTACACATGTACCAAATACAAATATGTTGTGGTTTTCTTTACTTCTTTTTTTCAAGTAGTAAATAGTAAACAGATAAATTTACTTGTAATTTCACTGGTGGGTTTATTCATTCCTTCTTTAAATCATATTTACTTTAAACCAAAATCTGTCAAATTATTATGTTATGTGGTATGTAGTACTGATGCCACATATCAAAAAACAAATAATCTCATGCCAAACCTGAAAGTATCAACTATGATGAGTCTGTTACATATGATGTCAAATCTTGAAAGTCTTTGTTAATGAAAGAGAGAGAGAGAGAGAGAAACCAGAGCAGAAAGAAAACACACCCCACGCTGTATAAGTAACAATTACAGTGTTGAGAACTTGTTTTTTAATGCCAAACGGATGACAAATGCATGACAAATGCCCTTGTAATTCTCCCTGTGCTGTTCCTCCCCAGCGTAGCTGTTGTGAAAATAGCAACATGAAGTGATAGGTTGCTGAGTTGCAATCACTTTTACCCTTTTTAATGACTACCTCTAGTTTTATTCGGCTGTGGTGTTATTCTAACATTTTCTTGATGGGAATTTGATCCGACAAAAATAATCAGAGTCCCTTTGGCAGGGAACAACCTTGGATGTGATTTAATTGTCATTGCAGATGGAAAGAAAGAATGTTGATGCTGTGAAATACGTGACTCAACTTGGCTTATTTGAAGTCTCTCTGTCTTTTCTCTCTCTCTCCCTCTCTCTCTCTCTCTTTCTTTCCTTTGAGCTTATCTCTGTTTGTGTTGCTGCGTGGAAGCAAGGCACTCTGCCAAGAAGTTACATTACAGTCACGGGTTGACATAAATGTGGGTGTACAAAGGACTTGGAGGGTTTAAATACTTTATTGTGTGTGTAATGTGAACTGAGCAATTATATCTGCCAGCCTTTCAAACAAAGCGCTACTATCAGGCAGGTTCATGTGTTTTTAATTAACAACGTTAAGCTTTAAGACATGAGCAGGCTAACTAGAGGGAAACCAGACATGGAGCGATGATATCAGTGCATCTGAGGTGCCTTAATAAAATGTAATGCTTTTCTGTGCTGATGTTATTGATGAGACGACAACCTCAGGATATAATTTGTCTTATTAGTATAGCAGTCACTATTCTAGTTGTGAAACAAAACTAGTTACATCATCATGTACGAGAAATAATGTTGTCATTGGTGAGACATATACAAGACTTGAGCTTGCTATTGAATGTTATTCTCAGCGGTTAGGCTTTGTTTAGATTTGATTCATTGTCAGTGTACCACTAACTGTTTGACCATGACATTATGTCTTTATCGCCATCTTACAAATACATCTGTCTGAATTTAAATGGTCTCTATTTTAAGCAGGGAGAGAACATGAGGCCTTTGTTTACTAGCACAGTGGAGCTATTTGGCAGTCAGCTACCCAGCTCAGGACAATGTTGCTCTTATTCAGTTTAAAAACTGTTAGCCACAGGCTAGTAGGCTTGTAAAATTCCCATCCCTGTAAATGTTCCTGTCATGCCCTCCATCCTCTTCACCGTTTAAATTCCCTGTAGCCAGGAGTGAAATGTGTTGTTGGCTGTAAATCATCATTTCTGCTCCTTTCTGTCCCGTTCCTTTAGAAATGACATGTCATTATATTACATGACATTATAATCAAAAATTAAATTGATGGCTATTATGATTGTAAGTTAAGGCAGAAAATTGCACACCTTTAAAATAAACTAAATGTTGGCACTGCCGAGATGAAGATATGCAATGATTTAATCATATAATTCTCACCAAGAAGTGTCAATAAAACATAATTGACACGTGTTTCAGTCTGGATGACAGTCATCATCATCCCAGTTGCTCTAATCGTTACGTCTTCTGTCCTCCTCCCTCTCAGCTCCCAACCTGAAGGGGCGACCGCGCAAGAAGAAGCTGTCAGTCTCCCAGAAGAGGGACTCCCAGGGTCAGGCTCAGGGTCAAGGTCAAGGGTCATCGGGGTCAACCCATGGGTCAGCAGCAGTGGCAGCTCAGGACCCCTGCAGCCCAGAGAGCAAAACTCCTACCAAGGTAGCACTCACAGTGATGCCAGTTAAAGTGTATTAAGTTGTTATAGTTGTTATATAGTTATATGTGTTATCTAACTTCTATAAAATATCACATATAAAGAACATTTTTAATTAAAAGTTTTAAAAAGGTTTTTCACAATGACAAATTAGTCAAAATGTTTTCCAATGATTACTGTTTGACCAAAGCTTGCTTTTATATGAACCCTTTTCTTCATAGACTGTATTCAAGCTAAAATCAATTAATTTGTATCAGCAGCTTTTATTCAATCATAGATTCATTCATAGATGCTGAACGTCACTTTCTTTGTCTACCTCTATGACGTCTCTCTCCCCGAGACCAAATAAAGCACAACACATAATCATGTGAAAGGTGTAAGCTCTCAGTTATCCTAACAAGTCATTAAAACAAGTAAACAAATCTCTGAAGCGAGATCATTTCACTTGTTTCCAGTACAGTGACATCTTATCTTGAAATAAGAGAGATCACTTGGCTAGTTTCAAGATCATACTTGAAGCCTTTTATCTCTTGTTTATCACAGGATTAAATCAAATATTTAAGACTTTATTTTGCAGTTCAATCCTCATCTAACCATTATCTGACATGGTAGCAATATTTAAAACGAAGGGAAAATCCACTATAAACCCCTTTTACATGTTATTCCTCTGGCCTTGGACAATTCAATCAATGTCAACAATTCTCTCTCGAAGCTAGAGTCAAGATAATCTCTAATTGGTGATGACAACAAGAGGCTACTTCACGAACTGCACTATTGATCATCAACGGGAGGCTGGCTTAGCGGGCTGAAAGAATATTTGTCTTTGTACCCGAATGTGCTTCATCTCAGAAAACCCCAAAACAGTCCACGATCATATGAGTAACATTCAGTCCAGGGTTGAGTCTGACTCCTCGTGCTCTTTTTCTCGCAGGTCAAACCCAACTGTAAAGCGACGATACCGAACGGCAAGATCACCTCGGCGGCCAGACACAAGACCAACGGCCTCAGCAAGAGGTCCTCAGCTGAGGAGAGGGAGAAAGGGAAGGAGAAGGACAAGGAAAAGGAGGAGAAGAACGAGAAGGAGAGGAAAGAGGAGGAAACGTCAGAGGAGAGCAGAGCGGAGGAGCAGGCTTTCTTGGTAGCGCTCTACAAGTACATGAAAGAGAGAGACACGCCCATAGAGAGGATCCCCTTCCTCGGCTTTAAACAGAGTGAGTAGGACGACCTATCCTCTTATTCCCTTACTGCCAATGGGTTACACTAGTTTAGACTCTTTATTAAATAGTAAAGTTTGCGTCGTATTATGTATTTTGAGAGATTTGGGTGGTAACATCCCCAGTGGGGGAAGGGTAGCAGGGTGATGCAGTGTTGAAACTCTTAAGATCACAAGACACCTTTAGGAACAACCCATTCAGAAGCCCCACGCAAAGGAAAGAACATTATATTAACTCTTTTAAATGCCTTTTGCCTTTTGATTTATTGTATATTTCACATTTCATTTTGGTTATGGGAACAAAAAGCAAAAGCAGCGACTACCTCCATTATCAGTCTAGCGTTGTTCAAATGAGTAACCAGTAGCTACTTGTCAGACCAGTCAAGGACAGATTCGGTCCTCAGCACAAACGGAATGAGAGCTTGAGGATGAAGCAATGGAGGTGGAAGCCAACTGCTGCAGGCAGCGTGCCCAAACACTCCTGTTAGAAATTGTAAAAAAAATATACAATCTGCAGCAACAATATACTATAGGAATAATTGTCTACCTTCAAATAAATCACATCCAGGGCTTTGTAAAAGACTCCTGAGGTTGCCTGTCAGCGCACATTGGCTTTTATGAACAGAAAGAGAGAGAATATCTTCTCACACTTGTCAGAAGGACTTTCTGTGGAGGCCAAGAACATCCTCTAACGCTGCTGAAAGAACATCGCATGTATGGGAAACACGTCTGGTTGAGATTTCTAGTATAGGTCTGATGCATGTGGCAAGAGGGAGTATTTGTATATAAACGTATCAGTTAGGACACCGTACAAGTCAAACTATGAAAGTGTGTGTTTGTTTTACTAATGCTTCAGAAATGCAATCTGAGAGAGACACAACAAGACACGAGAGAGAATACGCGTCCTTATCTTACTCAATCTGTGGTCCGAATTCACGTCGAGATTAGCAACTGCAACTCATTTCACGTGGGCCAAGAGAGTTGTAGCCGCTCACAGTCAGTACACAAACGCACTACATGCAAATATAGGGCAGGGCGACATCAGTAAATGAATGCACGTGAGTGAAAAGAGACACCAGAGAGAGAGAGACGTCTATTGTGTTTCAGTGTGACAGTTTATAGCACCGTGAAACTCATTACTCTAAACTATTACATGAATGTAAGCTGTGGCCGCCCTGACTCCGCTAACCTCACGAAGATATTTTGACAATCCTGTCATCTTGACTGCCGACATGCTTTGCTTAAGTAGGTCATTGTGGTTGGGAGAGAGAGAGGGAGAGGGAGAGAGTGAGAGAGCGACAAAAGAGGGAGAATAACGCTCTCAATATGCTTTACTTTTAGCTGGCATCTCTCAGTTTGAGCGCTGAGTCGAGGTCCGCGCGCCAACTGTTTTACATACAGTACATGCTTTGAATCTCAAACCCAGAAACATCACAGACAAGGCCTCATTAAGTGGTGAAATCATGCTGTTTAAACTTCGTCCTTGGCAGCGAGCACACATCAGCACATGTAAAGAGGAGGAAAAAAAAAAAGAAAAAACACATCATAATTAATACAACAAACCCTCAGATGTAATCAGGCGCCTTGTTCATAGTCTTCCTTTTAAACTCACTACAAATGCATTAAAAGATCAAAGCGCACGTTTTTCCTGTAATGGAAATTGAAATTATCTTATTTTAGTTGCGTATGAGCAATAATCTTTTTATGAAGTTCTCTGGAGTTTTAACAAAGCAACAGATGGTTGAATGACTTACCAGACCTACCCGCGCTTTGTTGGCTGAGCCACGCTTCAGTCTCCGTTTGATTCCCCTCCAAAAAAAAAAAGAAGCCTATCTGAATCCTAACATGGGCTATTTATTCTGACTACATATTCCAGCCCATCTCTTAGCTGTGAAATCTTCCCTGTAAAACTCTCTCTTTTTTTTTTTTTACGTTGCAGTTACGGGGTCTTTATGGCTCAGCGGAGAGAGATGTGAGCTATGAGTCAGTCAGTCATCCTGCCTCCTCGTTTTAACAGCTCACAATGCGTTTTAAACCCGGTATTATTCATTTTGCTGGTTTAACACAGAGCACACACTCGCCTCGCCTCGCACTCATGCCGAATTTATATTTGACTCCCGGGCCCGTATGCATTAAACATCTTAGAACAGAGGTGCTGATCTGAGACCAATTGGCCTCTTAACTCACACTTAAGTCCCTAATAATCGCGTGATTGTTAAAGGTACATGTCGCCCCGTTTTGCAAAGGCTTCTTCGTACCTTTCAAAATAACACTCTGAGCAGCAGTGACAGAATAAGCCTTGTGCGGTTTGAAATGGACGCAAGGTTTTTAAAAAAAAAAACAATAAAAAATAATGGAAAATGGCTGACGTACTGTAACTTTTACCGGTAAATCCATTCATAGAGGCTGAATGCACACTGGCACCTGAATCACAGGGCATGATAGAAAGTAGTTGGGTCTATTAGAATTGCGCAATACGTCGGAGAGGAAAACCGTTGTTGCAGTTTGTTCCTACGAGTCGCTGCCCTCCCATTCTTATCACTCGGTTAATATTGACTTTACTCTACAGCTGCTCCCATTGAAACTGTATGGGTGCAGCAGACACGCTGGAAGAGAAGGGAGAAAAGAAGAGTGAGTAAAGGGGATTGAGCGGCAGAGGAGGAAGATGAGAAGGACTAAGAGGAAGAGTAACCACGCTTACATTGTACATTCTGAATGCCCTTGATTTAAAATAACACATTTGGAAGGAATTGGAAATGTGCATGTTTGTATGTGTGTGTGTGTGTGTGTGTGTGTGTGTGACTATTACACTCGCATGTGTGCTTGAATGCTTGGGCATGAACATGTGATTGTGAACATCAGTTCCAATTTGTTTCCCTCTTTCAGCCCAGTTGTCTAATTGCCATGCCATCCGTGTGTCACTGAGGCTGCATTGTGTTTCTGTTTTGTCATCCTTATCTCAGCGATAATTGCCCCTGCCAAATAGAGGGGAGTTAAGAAAAGAAATTGCAAATGACAAGACATCTAAGAAAAAACATATTCTCTCATTTCCTTTATCTGTGCTGTTCCTCCCTTCCTGTGTGCTATTGTGGTAATTACGGTCGATGCATAACAAGCTGGTTAAATAGACCATCTTTCTGTTTCTACAGTCAGAAAGCACAATACGCCAGAGTGCTCAGTTCAAACAGAAAAACCTACCCAGCTCCCTTTGTTATTCCACCCGTGCATTGACAACGGTCGCAGAGAGGAGGGAAGGAAAAAATCAATGCTGTCAAATGCGGAGATAGGAAAATGTCATTTTGACAAATGCAAGGCTTTGTGTACGCACAGATTGAATTTTGATGGATTTCTCCCCAGGCGAGGCCTCCTTTTCTTATTTATAGGCCTTCATATAAAAATGTTAAACAATGATGTTACTGAAAGCAAATATAAATGTCATTGGCACAAAAAGTCTCCCAATAAACTTGTGGTCCATTGTTTGTGGCAAATATTTCTTTCAAAGATGGATAGCTATCTGAAGCTTTTCTTAAAGCGTGTTTGGTTATCTGGAGGAAAGTGTTACACAAGACTAGTATTTTGATATTTCCTGTCAGAGGGTATTTGCATGGGGAAATCGATGCAAATGAAATTTGCATTAGTTCAAACCCGAGTTGGAGCGTATCACCAAGCATTTGATGCTTGGAACAGCTTTCATTCATACCTGCAGGCTGCAGCTGAAGGTTAACAAATGCCTCTGTCAGGATAAAGCATATGCTCTATTTTATCACATGGTGAGGAGTGTGTTGAAATGTTCAATATTCATTTGCACCTCTTCAAAGTGCAACATAGCTTTGTGTGAAAATGATGAAAAGCTGTTTTTATTCTGCCAATCATATGGATTCACATATCTGCAATGATGAGAACATTTCTATCTATCTATCTATCTATCTATCTATCTATCTATCTATCTATCTATCTATCTATCTATCTATCTATCTATCTATCTATCTATCTATCTATCTATCTATCTATCTATCTGTCTGTCTGTCTGTCTGTCTATCTGTCTGTCTGTCTGTCTGTCTGTCTGTCTGTCTGTCTGTCTGTCTGTCTGTCTATCTATCTATCTATCTATCTATCTATCTATCTATCTATCTATCTGTCTGTCTGTCTGTCTGTCTGTCTGTCTGTCTGTCTGTCTATCTATCTATCTATCTATCTATCTATCTATCTATCTATCTATCTATCTGTCTGTCTGTCTGTCTATCTATCTATCTATCTGTCTGTCTGTCTGTCTGTCTGTCTGTCTGTCTGTCTGTCTATCTATCTATCTATCTATCTATCTATCTGTCTGTCTGTCTATCTATCTATCTGTCTGTCTGTCTGTCTGTCTGTCTGTCTGTCTGTCTGTCTATCTATCTATCTATCTATCTATCTATCTATCTATCTATCTATCTATCTATCTGTCTGTCTGTCTGTCTGTCTGTCTGTCTGTCTATCTATCTATCTATCTATCTATCTATCTATCTATCTATCTATCTATCTGTCTGTCTGTAAATGATGTGCCTGTAATCCTTTCCCACAGATCCTGACTTGTTTGTCCTCTCTCCCACAGTCAACCTTTGGACTATGTTTCAAGCTGCTCAGAAACTCGGAGGATATGAGTTGGTAAGTATTCACATATGTGGCATTATATTCCTTCTCTTTCGTCAAGGTCCCTCCCTCCTTCCCTCTACCTCCTCCCTTCTCTCCCCCCCCCCCCCCCCCCCCCACCCTCTCCTGTTCTCTCTCTCTCCCTCTATCTTTCTCCTTCTCTCTCTCTCTCTCTACTCACCTCCCTCCTTTCATCCCTCTCTTTCCCTTCAGCCACTATTTTCCCAAAAAGAAAGTCTTGGTCAGAGCCACATTTAGCAAAATGATGCCGTTGTTTCGAAACCCCCTTTGAGTGGAAAACACATGTTCTTCTGCTCTCCGCTGGTCAGAAGGAAATTGGTCAAATCGGTCATTTTTTCCCATGTTGGAGTCTGTAAAAATGCGAAATGCACATGTGTGCCCACAAGTGTGTACATGCATGCACACGCACACACACACACACAGGCACACACACAGATGCACACACAGGCAATGAAAATGTGTGTGTATGAGCGAGAGAGAGAGCGAGAGAGGAGGGGGGGGCATTTAACTTGGCAGCCTACCTGCTATTTATTCACTCACTATTCATGTGCGACGTGTTTCCAATGTGAAGTCAATGTTTGATGTTGTGCAGTCAAACGTATTGCTAACGCCTGTTCCTTCATTAGCTAGCTGGTATAATGTCAT
Source organism: Hoplostethus mediterraneus (assembly GCA_034670385.1). NCBI lineage: Eukaryota > Metazoa > Chordata > Actinopteri > Trachichthyiformes > Trachichthyidae > Hoplostethus > Hoplostethus mediterraneus. The sequence continues at coordinate 367,542 of JAXDDW010000022.1, read as the reverse complement.
ACAAACAGACAGCCAGACCCGAGCCCATAAACAGGATGCAGCTCATGTAATTGGGGCTCGTATCCTTTTAAAACCCCTCGTATCTGCTGCTGATTATCTCGTGTTTCGCGTCCGAGGCGTGTTTCAGCCCCGCGGAAGGCCTGCGGTTCGAGTCTGACGTAGCCCCGCCCTCGTCCACCTCGCTAGCCGGTGGTGTCCTTATGGGCGAAAAAGCTCTTACCGCTGTTGTGGAAGAGGACACTATAGCAGGAACAGCTGACTGATGTTAACAGGGCTGTTTATGTTGGAGAACCGAGAGCTGAATTCAATAACTGGAACATCATGACTCAGTAACTCCCCTCGAAATGATGTCAGTCACTTTGTTTCCCCTTTTTTTTTTTTTCTTCTTTCTTTTGTTTTTCTTCTCTTTTTATTTCTTTCATCTTTTCCGCTATACAGATGTATCTTTTTTGGTTTCTCGTTCTTCATCTCTCAGTCTGTTTTGTTTTTGTCTCCCTCCCAGATCACGGTCCGCAGACAGTGGAAGCATGTATATGATGAATTGGGAGGGAACCCCAGCAGCACCAGTGCCGCCACGTGTACGCGCAGACACTACGAGAGGTGAGTTATTACGGCTGCCGGTTATATATGAGACAATATTGTAATGCGGGCACGCGTGACACGGCTCACTCTGCCTGTAGAGAATAAACCTCCTTACAGCGGCATTAAATAAGATTTCATAATGCTTTATTCATACCTTCAGGCCTCGGGAACCTGCATTGAGACGTATTGATCTGACACAGAGGAAGCCAATGCACATACACATACGCGAAGAGCAGAGAAATGCATTCTTAACAGACCCAGATCAATTCGCGATCAAAAGGGATTGTTTTCTCGAGGATTAATCGATCGATCTTGGCACAATGGAACCAATTACACCCCCTCAAATGTGTAAACCCCGCCCACATTCAGAAAAAAAACACTCTAATAGCAGCAGTTTTAAATTATGAATTGACCTACATGTGGTATATACACACACACGTACCTCACATTGACTACAGTGTATCCCTCTGTGTGTGTAGCGTGTACACACCGAGCTACCCTCTCAATGTATTCATCTAATCAGTCAGTCAGACACTGCAGCATTTTGAACGTCCGCATTATGATCACTTGGATGGTATTACTGAACCAAAGCAAGCATATGGATATGATCCTGTGGGAGCTGTGAGGGTATTATGCAGGGGCGCATGCATATGCACGCACACACACACACACACACACACACACACACACACACACACACACACACACACACAAATCTACATCCTCCCAAGGTTAAGCAAATGCCAAATACGATCTTCTCTAGCAAGAGATAACCAGTCACTCATAAAGCAGCTTGCTCCTCCAAGCCGCCGACCCTCTCCAAAGCCCCTCCGGCTGCTGTGTGTTCATGCATTGGCACAGCTCAGACACAGATTTACCTGTCAGTAAAAGAGCAATATGCCAGCAATACCATATGAGGGAGCCTGACCAGCTTTTACGTGGTGTGGAAATCGTATTCTGTAAGCAAAATTGCAGCCACAGACGGAGGGAGTCGGGGCGGCTTCGCTCACTTCTCTTTTTTCTGGAAATGCATGTGTCAGAGCTCTGCGTGCAAATAGGATGCAGTGTCATTTTCATCTGATTTGTCCACGTGTACAGAGGGGGCATATAATGTACATCTATTGTACAGTGTCTGGAGACAAGTTGACAATCTGCCTCCCAATGTGCTTTTAGTGTTGGAGCTGCATTCCTCGTTTCTCCTCACTGCCTGGGAGGGAGGGATGTGGTGTGTGGAGGAGCTGCAGCACAGTGGGGTTCAGATTAGGGCTTTGTCCTTATTTACACCAGTGGTAAATATAGCTTTTAGCACCTGGCTTTCAAGACAGCTCTGGCCAAGATATATTTGTATTGCAAAAGTCAGAATCTCTCTTTGATTCTTGGACCCCTACATCTAGAGACGGCACGCTCACGCCAGATTTGAAGTCAAATGCCCCCCTATTTGCAGTAGAAATACAATCTTCAGCTAGAAATCACTTGGAGGCCAGATGTGAAAAGCTATATCATTCACCACTTTAAATAGGACCTTAGGAAGGCAGGCAGGGTAGGACGAAACCGTGTAGGAAGCGCTGAGGTGTGACTGCTGCTGCGCTGGCCTTTCCCTCTCCAGCCACCGAGAAGCAGCTGAGAGAAAATAATGCTGAATCAATACAAAGCAATAATATCCACACACTGCAGTGAATATCAGGCTGACAGAGAGAGAGAGAGGGTGAGGGTGTAAGAGAGAGGGTGGGGGTGATGGGGTGTGAGAGAGGGAGCGAGAGAGAGAGAGAGAGAGAGAGAGAGAGAGAGGGAGGGAGGGAGAAAAAAAGGGAGGGAGGGAGGGAGGGAGGGAGGGATCAGCTCAGCTGAAGCTGAGCAACTTTCCATTCAGGGGAATAATTTTAGCTGAGCCTTGGTGTTTGGGCTGCTCGAAGGGCAATTAGCTTCATTGTATTAACTCAGCAAACACGGCCATTCTCTCCGCATGATGAATGAGGCTGTTTGTGGGCTCGCTGAAGTGTGTGTTTGTTCCCTAGAGGCGTCTTTGTTTCCCCCTTTAATCATTAGTCAATGCACTATAAAAATATAATTCACAGAGAAGAATGTACATTGTACAAACTGGAACAACACTTCTGTTTTCCTCTTCTCTCAGAAGGATCACTTCTGATTTGCCTCAGCAGGCCAAAGCAGAAGAAGAGAAAATAAAGTCTGGAGTTAGCAGGAAAGGAAACAATATTTCAGGAGGTAATTGCTTTACATTAAGTGGACATTCTTGGCTCTCTTGGTTTGATTCGGGTTAAAGACCCACGAGCTCTCATTTAGAATTAAACGCATTATCCCTTTACCGCCCTAATGGTAAAATCATACCAAATGGTTGCCTAGGAGATGTTATTGTGAAAGATAGAGCCGGGGGCATAATTGCTATATTTATGCTGTCCAGGAGCGGGCAGTGCCCACTCGTAGTAATGGAGTTGCATAGCTTGAACTGAGCAGATAACCTCGGCTAATTGTCATTTTCAAAGTTGCTGTTTTTTAGTCACAAGGCCCTTCGTTCATTAGCACACGGGGAGGAAAAAAATCAATGCGGAAACGTCCAAGCCAAGGTCTGCCGCTCCAGCTACGGGGAAGCTTTAATGATATTTATTTAAACTGTTTCCCAAGATTAGCTGTCAGGGCCCGGCGCTCTGAATTAAAAATGAGGTCATGAAAAAGATGGCATCAGTAACCTTGAAATAGACTGCCTTTTGCTTCTGTGCTGTGCCATTTTCTCTCTGCTCTCTTTTGCTCCCTTTCTCTACTACCCCTCCCTCCCCCCCCCCCCCCCCCCCCCCCCCCCTCTCCTTGCACCCTGCCTTTGCACTTCATGCTGTTTCTTTCATTATACAGGTCAGCGCCTTTTAACAGCTCCTACATATTTAATCTTCCTGGTTTCCTACGTGATCTCTTGTTACAGAAACATCACATTTTGCTATCTCTGTTCATTCCTGCCTGTTACAGATTTTTAATACCTCACCATGCCTTGGCACTCTAATGTAATTGCACAACGGGGTTGGTGGGAGGGGGGTGTGTGGGGTGTGGGTGTGGGTGGGTGGTGGGGGGGGGGGGGGGGTTGTATCCATGGCAACACAAAAGCAATTTAGAATAATTTGCTATTTAAAAACTCTGAGGTTTTTGGGCAAGAGTGGAGAGAGAGCAGATGAGGGGCTTTGGATTAAATCATTTCATCTTAAAGGTATTAGATGTTTGCCAGATGTACTGTACATAGAGTCTGAGGCCTGCGAAATATTCCCCGGCTCAGATCGCGGAGATATGTGTTTCTTTTTAGACAGATGCACGCCGGCTCCAATTTTAGTCAACTAGATGTTTTATTGATTCAGCCTTTATTCATTCCTCGTGGTATCAATGTTCCTCCGCATTCACCGAAGCTGCTCTCCAGACAGAAAATAGCCAGTCATCACACTGAGAATCGTAGTAAGAAAAGAGCTTGGACCCGAACGGAGAGAAAGGAGATTATTCTGCTAGATGTTCAGTATATTGTGCTAGTCAGCAGCCTCACTGCCTCTTTGCTGTACTGCAGATACATCAAATGTGGCGCATTACACTGTAGCGCGCCTTGTCTATGTCTAATACCGAACCTCAAACACAGGTTTAAATTATGATGGCTCTTGTTTTGAAGATGAGGATGTCAATGGATTACTGAGAGGGGAGAGGGAATATCACCTTCAGGTCCTCTGCTTTTTTTTATTCCTGAACCCGAGAGAAAGGAGGGAGAGAAAAAGAGGACGAGATGTTAATGAAGTGGCAAAAACATGATTCGATGTAAAAGAAACAAAGGAAGGTGAGGAAGGAGAAAAGAGAAAGCAGCTGCGGCAAACGGTACACATTGGCAGTTAGCATTCCTTAACACCACGAACAAAGTCTCAACACGTTGTTCCGGGTCACAAACTTGGCCAAACTCTTTTGACTCTTCCATTGAATCTGGTTGTCAGCTGAAGTGGGAACACAGGGCGCTGCGTGTTCTTAACACTCAAAATAGCAGGCAGCTATTTTAACCACTCAGAGCGAGGCCGGCCTCCCCGAGACAAAAAAAAAAACTGCTTCATTGAACGTTTCAGTGATAACTTTTTTTTCTGCAGCGATCCAACTAATCACAATATTGGGTGATTTCTCTATGAGTGGAATTTAATCAAAGGGTCCAATGTTTCTTCCCCCCCCAATGGCAATGTGAAATCACAAATTGCAGCACTGATGTGTGACAGGCAGTCGACTGAATGAGTGTCTATTGAGGTCTACTGAGATTAATAACTAGCTCAGTGTAACAAATTAATGACATTTTTCTGAGATCTGAGTGCACCGTAGGGCAGCAACAGGGAGCATGTAGCAACTATTTTTTTGGGGGGGGGGGGGATCGAACGCTTTTGGGCAAACAGAATCAAAAGAAGTAAACGCTAAAAAAAAGTCTACATTTATTTTAAACACGTTTAAAACGCCGCTGCTTCTCTTGGCTCACACCTGCTACGGCGAGCGTTCACTGTGATCCGCGGCGGCTGCAGCTAATGAGAGCGAAGCCCGAGGGAACGGTAGAGGTCATTTTAAATCTGGTATTTCCAGACTTGACAAAGGACTTAAGTTTTTCATACATTCCTGTGCTGCCCTCCTGTTTTAGCTGCATGAATGAGGGTCACCTCAAGTGGTTTGGCTTCTAGACAAAAGAGAGGCTTTGAGGCACGAATCCAAAAGCAAGAGGAGCTACAATGTCTGTTTATGCCTCCACTCTCTCTCTTTCCCAGCAGCCAGTTATCGCTTTATTAAATACCGCGATGACACTTAATCATCGGGTTTTGATAAAAGATTTGATTCTATTATTTTTCATTTTGTTCTCTTTTCCTCGCAGTATAATAATAAAAGTCCGTTTCCTTTCTCCAAATTGTTGTACAGCCCCCAGGGAATGTCCACCAGCTATTTAAACACTTTCTTTTCTTCCCTTTTTCTTTTTCTTTTTTTCTCTTACGCATGAAGCAGCTCTTAAGTGATCTTAACACAACACCAGCTAAAATTAATTTTAGCACGGTTGGGAGGGAAATTGTTGAAATGGAACAGCCCGCAGGGTTTTTCCACTGATTTGGTGACTTAGGCATTTCTTGGAGTCCAACACGCTGCTTGTTCCTGTAACATAAAACTCAGATGAGACAAGCACATTGCTGGTAAAGTCACCTTGTTTTTGCCAAGTTGACTTTTTTTGGGGGGGGAGGTGCTTTGTATGCAATCCATTATTTCAAAGGCACAGGCATGCTTAGTTGACAATATGTGGTTTGAGGAATTAGGTTGTTATTGATGGCATTGATTTTAAAAAGGGATCAGTGTCAGATATGCATTATATATGAAGAAATATCTCTTTAGGTGAGTTAGATTTACCACATAGTGAGATCTCCCAATCTCTTTTCCCAATACAACATTTTATCTCCCGCCTGCATATTTGACTCGCCTTGAATGTGTTATCAACATGGAAAACAGCTGCTTAAACAAAAGCCAAGTGATAAATTGGCATGAGGGGAAGTTAAGTATTTATTGACCTCATAAAAATGTAACCTCCTGCCTTGATGAAATTCTTTCCTTGAGTCTCTCTTGATGCAGCCCTCGCCCTCCAGTGGCTCAAAATATGAACTACACCTGTCTACCACTAATGCAGTGGCTGCCAAGCTCAAACCCTCCCCTTCCATGGAGGAAATTGCTACTTATATATATATAAGTGGTTTTGTATTATTGCCATATTACGTGATCGTGAACAAGTTACATATATATATTACTTGAAATGGCTTCTCCTATCTTACGGTGCAGGCACTATCATGATGTTATGTTAGGTTTGTTTTTGTTTTTTTACCCTTGAGAGAAATGGAGAAAGGAGCGAGCACCATGCAGCCTCCAATTTCTTTGCTTGAGTCAGCCGTTCATAGAAATTTACATTGAACTGTAGAAGATGCACTTGGGATTGAAAGTTGTATTTGAAGTTCTTACTACACCTTTGGTAACAGTTGTCATGTTTATTGAGCAAAATGTGGCAAATCATTCTGGTAGTGTGAGGCACTTCCTGAGACTGTTTATTTTTGGTTTTGGTTTCAGGCAGACATAGCCTACACAACCTCTTAGCCTCTCCAGTTGGAACTATTTGAGACTCCAGTGATTTGACTGGCTCAGCTCTCACATTATATGGCTCCGCGAGACCCAACCCCCACCCCCGTATTGACATTCCATAAAGTTGACCCAGGGCAAGGCAGCCATGTCTTTCCCACAGATCATAGTGATAGTGAACTGTGTGCCATGCTATATGCCACTTTTCTGTCCCTTTGATCACAAATGGTACAGCTGGACGGTTTGCACAACAATTACGCACATGTTGAATGCACATTTCCTGGCCTGGAGAGATGAAGCCCACAGCGCTGCGATGCAGCAAAGCGCTACGTTTATAGGAATAGCAGCAGGGAGGGAAAAGCAAATCTCTGTGCGCTCTACCAGTCAATATCAGTTTGGCTTTATGCTGTATTATATAACCTCATATATACAGACAAGTTGTTTAGAAAAGCTTTTTTTTCTCTCTCTCTCTATTTACATAGATATAGATAGGTTATCTATGTCTGTCTATCATCTACATGTGTTTTTCTCCTGTGAAATAATGCCTGATTATTGCGAGATCCTCAGCATGGAGAAGTTTTTAATATTAGATAAGATGCTCAAGATGTTGTAGATACCTCTGCTGCTATTTTAAGGTTAATCAGATTGGGTGTTTTTTCTTTTGTCTTTTGTGCACTGCATCATTTTTACTCTTCATTAACATTTCATTATGCTCTCTCTTTCACTCTCTCATTCTCCATCCCTTTCTTTCTCTCCCCTCCGCTCTCCCTCTTTCCAATAAGTCACATTTAATAGTACATTTCCTTTCTTGGCCTGGGGCCTGGTGCCAGACCAGCTGTATGAAATGTAGTTTCACCGCTTTCCCTGCCAGCACTTTTGTTCAGAGGAAAAATAACAAAAAATCCCACAGAGCCTCTTGAACTCTCTGAGGCTTTTTTCTTCCTTTTGAAGAGGAGGCGGAACAGCTCTTGATTCATTGTTTGTTTTACCGCCATGTCCCTTAAAAGGAATAGTGCAACCGTCTCTTGTCGTTACACGAGAAGACCTTATTTTTTCTCATGACTGAGAAAGTCATGTTTCTGTCTGGCTTTTATGGATTGTTATTGTAAAAATCCTGACAAAGGAGCTGGAGAGATTTTCAGAGGAGCTTATTGAACTTTGGAATGTTGTAGTTTTTCAGCTGTCTTGGTTTCCTCTTCCACAACGTTTCTTGTTTCTGGTTTAGTGCCAATTTCCATTTTCTTTTCTTAGCAATAAAAGTCTCAAAGTTTTCCTCACTGTTTTTTTCCCGTCATTATATCACACATGGACATTATTATGTTATTCAGATCTTAATGTTCTCGTTAGTTATGACATCAGATACGGAAAATTGACTGAGAAAGAACAGAAGTAAAAATAGTTGAAAGGTCTCTAGTTTGTGATCGTTTTCTACAAAATGCTCTTTGTCACTTAGCATGGGTTTGATTAAGTGAGCGCAGAGCTCTGCTGTCATGAATCAACTCAGCTGGACAGTGTGTTTAAAACTGGAATGTACAGTTACCAGCTGAAATATTTTTATTGCTGAAACCGTTTTAAGGGCTTCAGTGATTAATCAAATTACAATATTAGATTAGCGTTTATGTGCGAGGAGCCTGTGAGGAATTCCTTTGACAAATATGATTTGACCTTTTCCAGGCCTTTGCTTCGCCTCCCCTTCATTGGCTCTCGGTGGTGCATACAGAACATACCTGTGTTAGAGCAAACGTTTCACACAAACACACACGTGCATTCTCTCAAGGTTAAACAAATACCAAATGTGATCTTCCCTACCAGGAGACAGCCAGTTTCTCTCTCTCTCTCTCTTCTCTCTCACACACACACACAATGAATGTGTATTTCCCATAACCTGCTTTAATTAGAATAGTGTTGTAAATGCATGCCAGGTATTTGAAAATTGTTTTGGGTTAGGCAACGTACTTGATGCAGTGCGTGCCTTTGGCATACTTACAGTTCACTCTGTTTCTGATTTAGCCAAACAAAACTCTTATGTACTCTTTGTGCTTGATATCATTCACTCTTTTGGCATTGACGCTAAAAAAAACATTTATTTAAGTGGATAAAAAAATTGTGCCTCTCCCAATTTAGGCAGCGCCAACATCTAGTTTTGGAATCTAAAATTGATGTTTTGGTTGAGAACCAAATGGATTGTGTCAACATTACACATAGACTTGTACATTTTCTATACAGACATGACATGACATGACATGACATGACATTATATAAACATGACATGATTTTATAACAAACCCTGCCTGCATTTCTCCTTAGGCTCCTCCTTCCTTACGAAAGGCACATCAAGGGAGAGAATGACAAGCCCCTCCCCCTGATCAAACCCAGGAAGCAAGACTGCAGCCAGGATAAGGCGACTGGGGTCAAAGCCAAGGGAGTGGGGGCCAAGAAATCGAAAGGCTACAACAATCCCAAACAGGGCAGTAAAAAGGAAAGAGGAGAGACGGTGACCGTGACAGACCAAGAACAATCACAGGTCAGTCACAAACCTGTCCCGACTGGTTTCCCGCTGTCTTATCAGGAGTCACGCCACCCCTCTCCTTTCAATCTCATCTTAATGTTTTTTTTTCTTCCCTCTGTGCTTTCTCATCAGTTCTTCAGCCTCTGTCTTGAATTCCCGTTGTCTTGCAAAGCATTATATAATATGAAGATATACAGTATAAGGGTGCTCTATTTCTTCTCCTTTGACAAACATGTGTAAAAACCATCGTTTCTCCGTCTCCAGGACTCCAAGGTGAAAAAGGAGAATCATGAGCTTTCCGCGGCCATAAAACACGAGGCCTCTTTGAGCGATGAACCAATTGTAATAGAGGAGCAAGAGTTACATCTTACCCTGAAGAAAGAGGAGTCCTTGGCAGTGGAGCAACCATCCCCACTCCGCCCTAAAGAGCCAGACTGCAAAGCGCCTCACGCAGGTCTACCCGGGCCTAGTCCACAGCCCGAATGGAGGCAGATCAGCGAGGCTCTCCAAGAGAAACTCACCCCCGAACCGCAAACTGAGGGGCCCTTCATTCCTACGAACCCCTACCAGCCTCACCGCTGGGACCAGAACAAACCTGCCGGACACGTTGCCCTGCCTGAGCCCACATCCAGGGTCAAAGACTCCATAGAAAGTCACGGCGGGAGAGTGGGCAAAGTGTTACCGATGTGCAAGCAGGCAGAGAGGCAGTCTGCGGAGTCCAGGACGGATTCCTTCCCAGAGAAAGACGACTACGGTGTGATTAAGAAGGAGTCCGCCCAGGGCCCCACGCAGACGGCCGCCTACTGCAAAGCTAGCCAGGGGGTCATGTCTCCACTGGCCAAGAAGAAGCTCCTCTCTCAAGTGTGTGAGACCAATCCATTCTCCTTTACCTCTCCACCTCTTCAACCTCCTCCTCCTCCACCTCCCCCAGTTCCTCCTTCTCTCCCCGCCGTATCAGTGGCTGAACGGGAGAGGGAGAGGAGGAAGGGTGAGGAGGAGGGGGTGGTAGGACAGAGGCAGGGGTGTGTGACAGACAGCAGCCCGGAGGTAGCGCCTGTCTTCAGGCCATCAGTCATCCATCACGCCCAGAGCAGCAAGCCTGCCCAACAAGCCACCAGTGGCCTGTCAGAGAGGAGCCCACTCGGGGAGCTTTCAGAGACCTATGGCTGCCGGACAAGCCACCACCTCCAGCCCAAAGTCAGTCCGCCATGGCAGCCCTACCTCCCCCGAACCCCAGCCCAGGATGGAGTTGAGAATGCCGGGGAGAAACTCCTCCAAGCACCCCCCGCCCAGCCCCAGAGCTACCCGGGCGACTGCTACTCTTCCCCGCACCTCCACAGTCTCTACAGGCAAACCGAGAACTGCCTGAGCCAGGAGAGAATGGCTGGCTTCCCCAACGGAGAGAGGAGAGGGCATTACATCAAGGACAGCGAAGGCAGCCAGGGCTTCGTTTGTGGCAACCTGGAGCGAGAGGGCTTGGCCTACAGAACTCACTACAGTGACAGGACTCAAACACATGGAGATAGTAGAGAGGCGGAAGACGAGCCCAGAGACTTCACTATTTCTAAACCTCTCTCGCAGAGGGTGTCCTCCTTCTCCAAGCCCTCCTTCTGCAGCCTCCCGTACCCCATTATGCACCAGGGTTTGGATTCCCACCCCAAGGCGTGTCGAGTCCCACCTATGACCATCTCACCCCCCAAACAGAGCCCACAGGAATCCTCCCATCCATTCCCGAGCCCCAAACCTTCCCCCGACATATCCCTCACCAGCCCCATTCGACCCAGTAAGCGAAGCCTAGGGGAACCCGAGAACGAGGGCATCCCGGATAGGAAAGTCCGCGTGGTGACGCCGATGCACCCGGCCGGCCCGATCCGACGCAGCGACCCGGAAGAGCTGAAGCCGGCCGAGCCAGCCCACGCCGTTCACCTCAACAACCATCTCCCCGAGGGCCACCCCACGACCGCCTACCCTCCGCACCACGCGGTGTCCTTCTACCCGGGCATGTACCCCCCCGGCACCCTGGTCTCCGCGAGGCCGCAGGACGGGATCCAGCAGCATCCAGGTCTGCAGTACCTGAAGAGCCAGACTGCAGTGTCGCCCCTCGTGCCACCGTTAGCCTTCCACTCCATGATGCTCCACAGGCAGCTGATGGCCACGGGCCCCAGCCCACACCACTTCTACAGGCACCCGGGTGGGGCAGCGCTGTACGGGGACCTGCTCCACCACCTGTACCCCCTCTCCACCCTCCCACCGCCTCAGCTGTCCTCCGTACACCCCAGCACCAGACTGTAAGAGAGAGATGGAGGAGGCAAGGAGATATGTGCTTTATTTTCTCCCTCCCCCCCCCCCCCGTCCCTCCCTCTTTTGCCCTCCCTCTCTCTCTCCCCCTCCCCCCAGACACTTTTGCGTCCTCTCTCTCTCTTTCTCTCTCTCTTACTCTGGGATAGTGGCTGAGTCAGAATGATAACACTGATGATAAAACTTTGGCAGATGACGGACTGATGAACTCACCAGTCAGGCAGACTAAAAATTCCATTTTCTCATTTCTTTTTGTTCATCCATTTGTTTATATACTTTGCACTGTTCTGTTTTTTTTATCACCACTTACTGTATATTTTATATTGTTGTATCCTTATTTGCACAATGCTGACGTGTATGTGCTCACAAAGTTTGCCGCTCTCAGTCACCATGAGTCAGGTCGTTGCTCTGTACAAGTGAAAAGTGGAGGGCAACAGAGAAAAGCCATTTGTTTACTGCGTCTGAGGGCTAAACTTTCGTTGCTGAAAAAACACTAAAAAGTAACATGACAACATGAAATGAAATCCTTTAAACAAAGTCCAACAGTGAATGACGGCTAACAACTGTTTAGTGCATTATTACACTTCAGTCAGCCAGTGGTGGTTGTGTCTGTTTACATGTCTCCACGCTGAAAGCTGTTGCCTGTTTTTGCCACAGTAAAACCACCTGAATCTCTTGGAATGGACGCGAACACACGCTGCGGTGCTGCATACCACAAATACTCACTTGATCATGACATTATGAGGTGCTTTGTTGGCGGTAATGTACTGTAGACTCACTTTCAACTCAATTCAGGTTTTATTCAGGATTTTTTTTTTTTTTGTTCAGTTACAACGTGGGTACCATGTTCAATCTGTTGACAAATCACAAATGAATGTTTCTTTTTTTTTTTTTTTTTTTAGTTAACGAAATGCCGTTTTAATTTTACTTTCTCTTCCTGAAGTGAAAGTAAATTGACCCCAACCCCTTGTAACTAGTAGGCTGTAGCAGCTTGTTTCTGTCTTTCTGACCAGCGTAATGAAGCGGCCGTATGCTGTGGAATGCTCACCACAAGAAATCAGCGTTTCTTCTTTTTGTTCTTGACTTGAAAAGCTTTTTTTTTTTTTTTTTTTTAGCTAACAGACTCCATTATTCAACAAGCTGAAAAGACTCACTGTATGATTGGATAGGAATGTTGTCAGTTAGGTTTTTACTGCTTTGCAAATATCTGTGCCTTTCACAGTCTTGGATTAGAGTTAGCACTACAATTGTTAAGGTTTATCTTCTGTAGCAGGGTAGGACTATCAATATTACTGTCACTCATGTCTGTAACGCTGCTCACAGGCATAGACAAACTACAGCACAGTAGGCTGTCAGACGCCAGACATCAGGGAGGGAATAGTACTGGAAGTCTTTTCGAATGTTTTAAACAGTTTTGCTTTAACCTAATGGTCAGTATTTGTGCTTATAAAACTATACACTCTTAGTTGTGCCAGGCATTCAGTCGTAGAATACTCGAAAAGATTTACAAATACTTGACATTGACCCAGGTCTGGCGTCTGGTGTGGTGTGTGTGTTTTCTAGCAGTGATCAAAAGGTACCAGGCTCCATAAAATATGCCTACTGTGCTCCATCGCCTCAGGTGGGAAGACAACACCTGCTCTGGCTTTTACAACCACTATAACTGCTGTTAATGGCAGTCCGGGACAGTCGAAATACACAGTCAACATGTCTGGTGTTTAAAAGAAAAACAACAAAAAACCCCCGCTGTATATTAGTACGTGTAAACTTTTACAGGATACTTTTAAGGTTAAACATTCATTTCCGGTTAAGTACTGTACATTACTGTGTGTAGGTAAAACTGGCTTCAGCATTGTTAGTGCTGGCACGCCTTCCTGTACAGAACATTCACTCGGGATCAATTCCGTGGCAATCCTGCTCTCCTGTCTTATTTTCTGTGTAAATAGCACTGTAGATAGTACTGTGTGGTTGTTATCATATAAACTGTGTCATAATCTGTATATAGTATAAAAAGTCGGTTACACAATCTAGCTGTGTCCTTGTTTGCTCGGTTTCAAGGTCACCGTGATCATCTTAGATTTTAAGCAAACACTACAATTTAAGAATTAGGACACTATTCTTTTTATTTGTTGTCGTTTCACTTTTTTTTTTTCCACGTTTCCATAATGTGCATCCTGAAAGTGTTTTTGATACAATAGCCATCTGTTTACCAATCACCCAGCTGGCGAGCAAGAAAAAAAGAATAAAGAAGACATTTTGTATGATACGACCTCCTGTATATTTAATTAAAATATTTTACTATCTACACGTTTCCTTTATTTTTTGTTGAGCTGCAGGTTAATGGTTAAGGCTGTACTAACTGAAATATCAAACAATGCTATTTCATCTATTGAGCGTTTCTTTTTGATTTTGGTTGATGCTGAAAATCAACTACAACCTTCATGTGAAGATTTAATTAATGGAAAAAAGCACCCTGACATCACAGTTAATGTAGTGTTCTTTTTTCTGAGGAAATGCAGTGTGAATGGGCTTTTTTTTTATTGTAATACTATTATCTGGATGAGATTCCACCCTGCCCTAATCTTCACAACAGGCTACTTCTGGGCTGAAAGCCAGAGAAGCCTCTCCAGTGTTTGCTGCAGTAGAAAATCTGCCAGTGCATGTATCTCTATGGGATGTGTGTTGGGCTGCAATAAAAGCTATGCTTTGACTTTTATTGCCACCCCCTGGTAAACCTTTACCATGAAAAATATTCAGTAATACTTCCAAGCTCAGCGAAAATAAAGCAGGCTCACCAGGGCAGAATGTAGGGCGTTTTATTGCAGATCAGCAATAAAAAAAAAAAATACAGTTAGCTTCCAAGACAAAAGTGAATCGAGAGTTAGAGAATTGCACTTGAAACAAAAATAACTACAGTATTTTTGTACTGTACAAAATTGTACTGTACTTGGTCAGGATTAATATGCAACAACATACTAGTACATAAACTTACTGGCATTAAAAATCTAAATCATTGATATGCTATAAAAGTGACATAAAAGCAACATTACAACATTATTTTAGCTACCAAGGAATTACATCACATTTAATTTTATAATACAAAAAAATGACGACTGAAAATATTCCCTTAAAAACTATTATTGCTATTCTGCAGATTAAAGATGAAAAGGCACTGTAGCAAAAGATGATGTAATAAAATGTCTATATGGGTTGAAAATGTAGTAAAGCATATAACTGTAATAAATCCATGGATAATGTAAGAGCATCACATTACATTAACTGGTGATTACTTCATAACAAGTTTAAACTGATGATGTCACAGTGACCAATAATGTAACAAACCTGTAAGAATAAGACTGTCATAACTCGAGTTATCACATTATTAGTTATTACATCAGTTAAAAATATGTTACACCATATGTGATGTCATAATCGCTGGTTAAGAATCTGATGTTATGACATCATTTGGGAATTCAGTACATTAACAGCTGCTACAATATCAGTTGCTACAGGCACAGAAAACATTTTTGTAGTAAATGGATATAAAATTGGCTCCAGCTACAGCGTATTGTGCGTTAGTTCTGCCTTGATCAAACGGAAAGCATTCAGTCCTCGTTTACTCATTAGGCACTACATGTTTTACTCACTGGCAGGTTTCCTTGGATCACATTTCTTCTTCCTCCTGCACCATGTTCAGGAGAGGTTCACAATATGTCCTCAGAGACAATCTAGCCGACCGCAGTTACATTAAAACAGCTTTAAAAAGGGCTGCGCAGTTACTTGTGTATAATCCTATATAGCAATTTTAGCTTTCACAATTAACCATATGAGTCAGCAACATTGATCCATAATTTAATTTCCTTTCAAATGCCTGGTGTGATGGAAACTATTCAAGATCTTGATGTAAGAAAGAAAGTGCAATACAATAACTGTTTTCCCAAATCAATGGGGCTAATAATCTTCATTAGTAATAGTCATCTCAAGATCTAGCAAAATATTTAGGACGATCATGTTAACTATAACCATGCAGCGCGAGCTGCAACGTCTATGAATCAGTCAACGTTGCAACTGCTGCTCAGACAATTTTGAGCCTGCGACCTAATGATAGTCTACCATTACCCCAATTCTTTTTACAGATACATACCACTATACTCAAGTGACTGGTCTGAACATGGTGTACTAGTAATACACTGAGTGTACAAACCATTAGGAGCACACTGCAAATATAGAGCTGCCTCTTTTGTACAATCCATTCCTCTGTTCTTTCAAGGCTTAAATAAAATCCTTCTTTAATCCATCTCCTCCACATCAACATCCTCATGGCTGAATAAGGCACAGAGGGTGAAATAAAAATGGGATTTCAGCTTTCATTGTGTTTTACATGGTCAGGCTAGTTCATGGAGAGAGCAGGTGGACCTAATGTTTTGTCCACTCAGTGTAGTTATGAAGAGCACTCTTCAGCAAGTGATTGAAATATCTAGTGGTTAGCAGTATTATGATTTGTCCAACACACACACACACACACACACACACACACACACACACACACACACACACACACACACACACACACACACACACACACACACACACACACACACACACACACACACACACACACACACACACACACACACACACACACACACACACACACACACACACACACACATTATTTGAGCTACTCCAAAGACTCCACATTCATTCATTCAATCATGTTAATAGCATTTATGGACTGCAGTGCTAAATTACTTTGGGCATATGGTGTAGCCACTGAAAACCCAAGGTGACTCCATTATTAACACCTCTGGGAAATGGACAAGTGACATTAGTGCTTAGTACTACTCCTAACATCCTGTTCCAGAAAAATCAACTATAGTGGTCATGAAGTAGTCACAGTAAGTGGAATAAGGCAATAGCTGGAAAAGGAATGACTTGTCGGCCGGTGGATCAATTCCAATTTGAGTACTTGTGCAAAGGCTCTTTCTTAGTTCCATGTTCCAGTGTCAGAGCTGAGAAATAAGCCTTTCCATTTTAGTGGGATTGATGATGGTGGTGCTCTAAGCAAATGTATAGCTCTCACGTCATCTATGGATTAGCTGCTTGTGCAGAAGTTCGAGAAATGGAGACAACCAGTCAGTCGAGAACCTTGAAATAAGTTCTGTAGTTATTTGTATGAGGTCAAGCAGGTTTGGAGGGTTAAAGCTAGAGACTCAGGGGTTCCAAGGTCTAGATCACCAGGCTTTGGGGTTGATCTTCTCTCTGAAGGACTTCCTCAGTTTGCTCCTGGGGGCAGGGACTGGACCAAGACCATGCCCGGGTCTAATGTGGCCATGTCGGGCTGTGGCGTCAGGGGTCTGGGTGTGGTGGTTCTGGTAGTCCAGCTCTTGGAGAGTGGGCTGAGGCGGTTGCACATCGAGCTGCCCCAGTGGAGCATTTTTTCGGCTGTGAGCCCCCGCTGATCCAGTACTGTTCCTCTGGAGCTGCTGGATAATGGCGGAGAATTTGGCATCCAAAGATGGCCTGCCGGTTTTGGACCTTGTGGCCGGGCGCGAAGTGCAAGTGCCAGTGTTCTCTTTCTCCTGGTGTGAGGGAGGAGGAAGATGGACAGGCGAAGGAGGGGGAGGTCTGGCTGGACGGGTGGGAGGGGCAAACGCCTGTCTGTCAGAGGGAGGGGGGAGGGGCACGCCGTTTCTTGCTGTTGCTGGACACAGAGCTTGTGTTGTGGTTGGGGCTAGAGAAAGGGGTGGAGCTTTTGCACGGTGACATCATACTCTTCTGGACTATCATTGAATGGGACCCGTCAAACAGAGTGGACCAATTAGGCGCCACCTTCTCTTCTTCCTGACTAATAAGAAAGCGGCCATCCGTCTCTTCAATCTTGCTGTGGATGATGTCTGTGATGCTCTCAAACTTACCAGGAGAATTTATACCTGAGAATAAATCAAAATAAAAAAATACTAATTAAAATAAGGTGAAAAAAAATCATTACGTCACCATTTATTTACATATACTGTAAAACACTAAAACAACAACATCCAAAATTAGGTGAATGTCAAATCATATTTCCATTTAAAAACAGTTTCTTTTCACTTGCTTATATACAGTCGAGTAATATGAACCCCTCAGGTATCAAGGTAGCATGAACCTGTGAGCTGCATTATTAAAATACAATAAAAATGTATTCAGAATATCACAATAATGCACATTGCACATACACAAAAGTGCATCATTGAAACTGGAACTATTGTGCAGTTAATATTATGTATTTATCTCCATATTTCATTGAAGCTGCTCATTTGGATTTGTGAGCATTTGAAAAAGTATTTCCAGAACAAAGCATTAGAAATACCATTATATATATATATATATATATATATATATAATATATTGCATCACACAGCCAATTAGCAAACTACCACAGTCTTTTTAACTCACTGCAACCACTCTACTCACTGAGGTCGTTGTAAACAGAGTCGGCCTGCTTGGTGAGGAAGAGCGGTGGTTTCCGTGGAGATGCGACCTCCATCTTCATTAGCCGGTCACAGCAGTGCAGCCACTGACCTGGTCGCCCGAAAAGACAAACATGATAAAAAGGTTCTAGTATCTTTTCTTGCTCCAACGCACACACAGTCTTTACAGTAACATAAACATACAATCGTATCTGCTCTGTACACACATACCCTTTCTTTACATGCATACACACCCTTGTGTCACTATGTTTATATACACACACACACTCACTCTGGTCATAGAAGTGTTGGTGGAAGGCGTCCACCCAATCCTCCAGCTGCTCCCTGGTGTCAGTGGTGAAGACAACGGTGTGAGCTCCTCCTGGTGAAGGGTTGATGATGGACAGACTGCTGGACCTCTGGCCTGCCCTGTCCTTCTCCATCACACGGATACGCGTGTCCTGCAGAAATAACACAAATAACTTGATATAACCGAAAAATGAGTTTCTACACTATATCAGCTGAAGCTCTGGATGGGATCTCGTACTAAAAGCACATTGAAATTGTGGCAAAAACTGAATTAAGCAGCAGAAAGTCAGAGATTCAGACCTCAGGGAGAAAAGCAGTTTGTTAAGTGTTTTGGCTGAAAAAGTTAGCGAAAGCTCTGCACTCTGCACTTTTGTGGGTTTAATTAAATACATAGAATAATGTGGTACGAATTGTTTTGTACGACATGGTGAAACATTTTTAAGTGCCAGTATTTTTTTCCCCTCCATCCGCAAGCTCAACAGAATAATCCAAGCATGAAACGTGAATCCGAGCGTGCCGTGACAAAATGTTTACCGCTTTGTCTTACCTTGTTGATGGGAATGTTCAGGGTGGGCTCCACTTTAGCATCGATTTCTTCCGGGGTAAAGTAACCGGACAAAGAGCCAGCACTCAGCACGCAGTACAGACTGCAGCAGCGGTACACCTCCTCCACAGTCTGCTGAAAAACGCAAACGCAAGGAGACACGCTAACTAAACGGGCTTCATCTATTATTCATATCTTCCCGTGTGTGATGAAAGATGCCAACATGGATTTATTACCAGGATATCTGCAGCTTTCAGAAACACAGATTTAAGAGCTTGTGATAGCTATCTGGAATTGAGTTGAACAGCAAGTTTAAAAAAATTTAAGAAACTTGACGAAGCTCTGAAACTATAAAGGAGCAGTACAAAACAAGCACAACAGGAAGTAACTGTTAAGGGACATGAAGCGGGTTTAGTAGCAGCAGATACAATAAAAACATGTTTTGAAAATTGTACTACTAATCCTGTTGTGTATTAATCTAAGAGTGGACATGCAGCACAAAACCACTGAAAATAATGAGACTTCGTATTTAGAACGTATTTAAGAGATTAAAATACCTTTTATTGCCTTAAATGTAGACAATTTAAGATAATTCAGACCTTTTAAGGAACCACAGATACCAAGATTGCTTTTGACATCTTTATCAGTATTCAGCATCTTATTTCCAGTTGTAATGATTTTGAGTATAATCTTACATCATTCATATGTTTTACAGGGTTCCTACACCTTTTTGCTAATCACGTTGCACATTTTCATTTCCAAGACTATTCCATTCAACAACTTCCATGACCTATATATGTCAGAGCCTACACTGCAAATCTCACTTATTTTTTTCCACACTGAACAGCTGATCTGCATGTCCCAGGTCTTATTTCTGGCTACAACCGTCACTTAGGGCCGACACTGTCAGGACTCATTTAGGTTTTTATTGGTGGATCAATAAGTGGATCAATGAGCAGCCAAGCTTGACATTAAGCATTTCACTCGATGGAAAAAAAAAAAGGTTAGTCCATAACTATATGCACATGTTACATTACCCATAACTTTCCCAGGCCTGTTTTTTTCCCCCAGTTTTTGAATGTCAAGACTTTTCCAGGTTTTCCATGCCTGTAGGAACTCTGGTTTTCTGTAGATTTACTTGATAAGTTACAAGCGTTTCCTTAGTTGTGAATTAGTTAGACTGAGAACCGGCGCTGGGGCTTGCTAACGCTAACAGCAGTCAGCTTACCTTCTGGTTCAGGTAGCCAGTCATCACGCTCTGTGTCATACAGGTGGGCTGGGCCACCAGTCGGCAGCAGAGGTTCCCATAAAGCGGCAGCCATGAGGACCACTCAGCTGTGAAGGTTGCAAAAACACCCTGAATCAGACTGCAAGAGCTACAAGGATCAATCATTATTACTACATGTTTGACTACTGACTAAGAATCATTTCCATTCTTGTGTGAAAAAGGTAAAACTGATCAATAAATAATACTTTTCAGATATAAAGGACAGAACAGATTGAAGTTCCTGTCATGTAGCTTCAGAGGTAATGTTTGGTCTCCATATTGCCAAGCATATAACAATTACAACTGTAATACAAAATCTCCTGATAAGCACTGTGGGACGAAACAATGTACTGTGGCACGAACTAAAACCAGCGTTGTTATCAGACTAATCACAGCTGGATAACAGAAGCTAGCAAACCCGTTTAATTGCTTGTGCAACGGAGGAAAAGCAGCCGAGGCTAAACCTGATCTCTTATAGGAATCTTTGTTTCACTTCAACTTCTCATACTGTGGAAATATTGTTATGTATTATGTATTGTTAACCCGGTATTGAATCAATATCAGGAGCTAAGCCTTTGTGGTTCTTACCGTCTTGGAGGACAACGAGGGAGTGAGACTGGAAGCTGCCTTCAGCCTGGGGCAGAGAGAGTGTAGTGTAGGCCAGCAAGCTGTACTTGGCTCCACTGGGACAGGTAGAAACACACACACACACACACACACACACAAACTAAGATGTGCCAATGTATTAAGGCATCTCCATTAAAGCTAGACCAATACGTTGAGCGATATTGGTGTTTCATTAAATATTGAATATCAGCCTGTCATGTTGTCTACTGCTGATATGATGTCGGGCTCCTCCCTGAGCACAGCAGCAGAAAAAGTCTGTGAAACCTGTAATGAATTTTTGTTCACTTATGTTTTTAAGGAGTTCTTCACTTAAATGCCTAATGTGTCCCAGAGTGTCTCCCACCACTGAACATGTGGAGAGGATCAGCCACCTAAAAGAATTTCATTAGTCAGGGTTTTAATGGAGAGTTTTAGTGTCACAGTCCAAATAATGTTTCACAGAGTTTTCCGCCCAGGCAATAAAATTCTACCACTCACAGTACTCAACATAAAAATGGTCAAATTGAAAAAGACATTGAATATCGGAACAAAATATCTAATCTAGTCTAAAAACCCACAGCGGTCGATCCCTAATCCCCATCTCCTCTCACTGTGATTTGTTTGCAAATCTGTTCTGTGACCTCCAGCTACACCCAACGTTCCAGTAATAAGACATAATCAAGTTATCAACTGTGAAAATATCAAAGAGGGAGCTAAGAGCCGGTAAAAGGTTTTTCAGGACGCCAAACTACATACGAGGGTACTGGGTTGTAGTGCAGGAAGGTGTCAGGGTCTGGAGTGTCCAGCAGAGGGCAGAGCTTCTTCCCGGTGGACTTGCCAAAGGAGCTGCGCAGCTTCTTGGCCAGCTTCTTTGGCGTGTTGACCAGCGTGAGCTCTTCCTCCAGAGCACAACTCCACAGCTCCACCTTCAGCTCAAACTGGGGAACTGCATCATTGCTGTGGGTGGGGATAAAGAAATTGAACAGTGTGTTAAAGGAATGGTAAGACTCTTAAAGAGTTTTTAAAGATGTTTTTAATGCCAGTTAGAATTAAATATGAGACCAATTTCACATTTTAAGAGAGAAGAAGTAGACCTCTCAGAATATGGTCTGCGTGACTGGACTGATTTCTCAATGGAAGAATAGTGCACCAGGAAACCCCAACATTTTTAAGACCTCTAAAACTGAATTGGCAGGAAATCTGTTCAGATTACAATTTATGAAAACTAAAGTATCCATACACCATGTTTCCTTAAGATGCAAAGGGCTCAAAGAAAAGACAAAATAATCATGAAGTGCACATTATCCTTTAATAGCACAGCAATTATGGTCTAGTAACACACCCCAGAATAGATGAGTTGGTGTTGATGTGAAATGTTGAGTGAAAAACAAAATGTAATCACATTCTGAGTATATTGCAACAACAAAATGTGTACTGTACATATAATTAATACTTACAAGATGGTGACTCCCTCGAAGCAGATGTCGGTGACTGATCTGTCCACCACCAACATCTTGGTGTCAAACACCTCCTGAGCCAATCCGCATCAGACAGAACACCTGCCACCCGACGAGAGCCTGACAAACACAGGGGAAGTTCTCGCTAGTCCATCCACGGGCCAATACAACATGCATCCACAATGTAAAACGTTGAGTGAAAGGAAACACTCACTTCCTCTGTTGTTGAAGTGGTCCGAATCCTTCCACATCAAAGGGATACGCAGCCCTACAGCAGCAGAAGAGAGGAAAACACTAGTGAGTGAAAATAATGGAAGAGTTGATTTACAAAAAGCTATATATATATATATCAATCACTGATTATGGACAAAGTGAGAACAATCTTACCGGAAATGGCAATTTTCCCATTGCAGGGCACGCGGTATTCTGAATCTGCATCTGAAAGTCTGAAATAAAATGTTGATACAATACATCGTAAATCTGTGTCAATAGACTGGGTGTCTGCAAGTTTCATCAACTTAAATGTAAGAGTTATCAAGACCTTTTTAATGCCAGTTAGAATGAAATATAAGACCAATTTCACATTTGAAAAAAAGTGAAAATGAAACAACTGTAGACTAGAATCAGAATATGATCTGCATGACTGGACTGGTTTCATTTTCAAGTCCTCTAGAACTGAATTTAAGACTGAGAATTTAGATGTTATATTTAACAGTGTTCAAGACCATTTAAGGCCTTGAATTTAGATAATACATTTTAAGACTTTCAGCACCTGCAGGCACCCTGAATACATCCACTTCATCGCAACAAAAATCATGTCCATACTTTCTCTCTCCATTTAACCCATTTCAAAATTCCATACTTTATTTTTCCAGATTTAATTTCCTGACTGGATTTGAGGTTTTGGTCTTGTGTTTAATATGTGCTGACAGTGGCAGGACAGTATGACTGTCAACTCAGCCATATTACTATCTAGCTGAAGATGAGTCACAACAACAAAACAAAACCAACGTGGAAATCATTTTTAATAAACTCCAACCTTCCCCTTACCCCCTGGCTGATCCCATCACATCCTGCTCCTCTTTCTTCTTCTGCAGCTGTGTGAGGTACGCCTTGATCCGGGTGTTGCAGGTCAGCAGGTTCTTGGAGGCGTTGAGGACCTGTTCTCTCTTGGTGCAGGCGAGCAGCAGCTTGTAGGCGCCCTCACGCATACGCATCTCAAACTCCAGCTTCTCCTGGATGTTGGTGTCCTTTTGTTGAGACCGGACATCACACACAGAGACAGCGTTTGAAATGACCAAGTGAATCCATCTCAACACTACAGATAGGTATGTTAGCACAGACAGGTGGCTTGCTACAATGATTTGAAATGGGTTTTCCCGTGCCGTAACACAGGTGGGACGAGATGGACACGGTGGGTGCCAACATGGTGGTGTTGTTTTGTGGAATTAGAGTGAAGTTGCCCTTGAATGTTGTTTTTGTTGGCCACACAAATGTCCTTCCACCGTTAAAGGTGCATCAATAAACAATTACCACATTCATTTTGAGACAGTAGTATAGTTATTGTAATCACATGAGACCGTTGTCGAGAAGACTGGCAGCCTCTACCGGCCTGGATTGCTCGACAGCCCAAAACAGGAAGAGGGCGCTGTTCTTGCAGTGCCAATGAAGCTCAAGAAGAAGAGTTTCTTGGTGGAACAAGTTAAAGGCAGGTGGGAAAATCACTTTCGGCATGTTTAACCAACAGCAATATCCCCTTTGTAACAGGAAGCAGCAGGGTTCATGGGAAATACCACTGGCATGAGAAAGAGACTACCAATTGTCTCAACCATGGACTCATTTGTTTATGGTAATTATACCAAGCAATCAATTAATTTGACAATGATATATTGATGTTTAAAAATGCTACACCTAATACAGTTAAGGTCAGACTTGGAGCAGAGAAGCCAATTTTTTGTCATCACTCAAGAGCATTAGACAAGCCATGACTGAGGAAATGCACTGATCTGATGGTTTCCTAATGGTAAGACAGATGAGAGTATCATCTTATGTAGACCACATGTACTTTGGATGGTGATGCCATATGAAATGTATGGATGCTGTGAAGAACAAGTCAACATAACTGTGGGTTCTAGGTACTACTACTACTACAAACATCATCATTCCCCATCTAAACCATCCACTCTAACTACCTGTAGTTTCTTAGAAATCTGCCGTATGTACAACAAGTTCATATCCTCTACTATCTGCAGCGTGTCATTCAGAAGACTTGGAGATCTTTTCATGCTTTTGGCCTGCAAGAACATTAGTTTGAGCGGTCGTTAGAGCAAAGAGTAAAAGCATTTAGACATGCAAAGCAACATTCAACAGTGCAGAGAGAAAAAACGGTTCTGGTTTCATGACTTATTAAGTGGGAACTGAAAAGAAGGGCAACTCCCCTATCAGATTGCTGGTCTAGCATTGTCCAAGGCACTGAAAGAGTGTGTGTGTGTGTGTGTGTGTGTGTGTGTGTGTGTGTGTAGAGAGAGACAGGGTGTCTACAAGCGCTTCATCAACTTAAATTTAAGACTTTTTATTGGCAGTTAAAATGAAATATAAGACCAATTTCACATTTGAAAAAACGTGAAAATGACAACTCTAAAGTTAATTTAACTGTATTCAAGCCAATTTAAGGCCTTCGGGTTAGATTTGAGTTTAGCCTTGAGTTAATTTCAGACATTAAGGCTTGTTTATGACCTTTTGAGAGAGAGAGAGAGAGAGAGAGAGAGAGAGAGAGAGAGAGAGAGAGAGAGGGAGAGAGAGAGAGAGAACATTATTAACTAATTATCTTAACATAGCCTCATTAACGATTTTAATGTCAGCTGACAATGCAGATGTTACTCCTACAACTACTTCAGAAATGTAGGCTGAAAAGCAGAGAAGCACAATATTAGGACTGCACTTTGCCCCCTCGAGCGTAACGTAACTGTCAATGAACCAGCGTAACGTTGACAGCAACACAGACACCTGCAACTCTTCGTCTATAACGTTAACTTACCTCCGTTTGCAGGAACAAAGTGCTCTGTCGTATTTTCTTCCGCTTGATCTCCATAGCCAGGGCAGAACCAGACGACATCGAGGATCTGGAGCTTCCATTCCGCATGAAAGTTGTTTGAATATCCCGCTGGTCGTCCATGTTGTTCGTTCGCCTGCAGTGGAGCCACGGGAAACCACATTCCAGCTACAACGCCTCTCCTCCGGTCAGGGGATGTTCGATTTGCTGTGCGACAGCCTACCGGAGGCGGAGCTTCGAGCTCAGGAGCAAGGTTATTACCATTGACTGCGACTAAAGACCGAACCCAAACATGGAAAAAAAATAATAAACTGAAATAAAAACGAAAATTGGAGTGTATGCATGTAAGAACGAAACTAAACCAAAAGTTCACTCCAAATATAACCCAGCACGGGAGGAAATGATTTGCTCAGAAATCAATTAATGCTCCGGGTTTCCGGTACTTCCGTATAAATAATTCGAGCGCTTACACGCTGATAGGGCGCGTCATTCTGTCAGACAAAACAGGACTGTACCAATTTGAAATTTGAAAATGTTTGGATGCTAAAAGAAAAAACAGATTGTTTTTTAATCTTAAGGGCAGAAATAATGTATGTTTAAAATACCCACATTTATGCAGTCAACCAAGGACAATAACATGAAATACCATTTGATTCTCACTTTGTTTTAAACATGTTATGTTTTCTCTCCGTCTCTCACTCAAAGTAGTCTCACCCAGTTGTCTGTTATGGATGCGGTAATATTGCAAACGGATGCGCTTGGCTGTTGGACTACAAATGATCCTAGAACAAAAATCTTGGGCGCAGTATTGATGCCGTCTATTATCAGGCATGCGTTAACTTTAAAATTTAGTTATTTTTTCGTCAGTATGACTCAAGTTTGACAATAGTATATACTATAACAGTATAACCTGTTTCATTAAAATTGTGTTATTGAATACTGACAACATCCACATTTAATTTGAACGTTTCTGCGGTTGTTTGGTTCCCAGTCATCTTCACTTCATTCAGCTGAGTTGCGCATCGCCCACCAGATTTTAACAACACGATTATTTTCACAGATTTATTATAGTCCAGCAAACATAATATTGCTATCTGCCGAAAGATACTCATTCAAACACCCTGAAACGTAACCAGTGAGTCCAGGAAACCCGCCCACCCGGTTCTGGGCTTCTGGTCGAGTTGGAACTGTAGACGCAGGCGATGAGCAAGAGCTGCGTCAAACCGGCCAGAGATAGAACACACAACACACCGGAAGTTAGGATTCTGCCTTCAAAATTAAAGTGTAAAAATAAAACGACTAAGGACTTGTGTGTACTAATCAATAAAAAATAGCTATCATTCTTCAGCCTTTATAAACAATTGTGCCACTGCTATAGGTTAAAATTGACTTTTTAAGGTAGAAGACATACTTCCAAGTTATCTGGCATATGTTTTGTGTTTGAGTCTCTGTGTATCTTTGGCAGCCTATTATATATGGCATGCAGACACATTTCAGTGGTGGCTTATTCTGGCTGCTGAGGTTTGTTTTTTGGGTAAAAAAAAACAACAATAATTGTATTTCCATTTATTACAGATTCCTCCTTAAACATATTCTATATTTTTACTTTGGATCATGCATTCATTCATGACTTAAAACATGTCCTGTAGCTATTTTTTTTGGCCATCAAGCTAAAAACAAGACTGTTTCCTAGTTCCTGAAAAGATTACATTTTGGAGGTTTTCACCTGATAACAACAATATGTATCAACTTCCATTTAGATACAAGAAGACCATGAAGAAATCACTTGACATTGCAAAAATCAAATTTGTGACCTGCCTCTCTTACTACTTTCTCCATGTGTTCTCCTCCATCATAGGCTCAAGGAAATTAAATCTATGATCACATGATTCATTTTGAGTATGGTTGTCTAGATACAAGGGGTGGCTCATCTTACTCACATACTCAACTTGTACTACCACTACGTGGTATCTTTTATAGGTTTATATGGCTATGAATATACTCTACAGATCCTGCCTTAAATATATTGTTTATTTTCACTTTGGTCTTATTTACAAAACGTTGCAGCGCGCTCGTCAATGAGGATTTTATTTTGAAAGTTCTCACAGGAAGTCCTGATTTTTATTCTGGCTTGTTTGACGCCGCTTTCAGGTCGCGAGCCTCTCCACTCCGCTATTTGCAAGGAATAGCGTTATTGCTGAGCAACCGAGGGAGTGAGGGCCGACAGAGGCAGACGGAGCTGCAGGGCCAGGGCTTCAACCACAACACACATCACCAAAGACAAGGGTAAGTGAGAAATCCACGTTGACTAGATGTTTAGCAAACAGTAAGACAGCGTACCGTTTCACACCCACTCTAAGTTTATAGCCAGGGGAAAATGAGCAGGATTGGGTTTCTGCTTTTAGGCTGCCCGTCTATTGATTTCACTTTGGGCAGGTTTATGTTGCTAATACAAGAAATGACTCTGACAAAGAGCTGACTCCATCCTTTTTGGAGCCTCTTACATTCAATGGCATGAAGTGTGGATTAAAAATGGATGTATAACATTGATCAGGCTTGTCCAGGTCTGTAAATGCCCAGTGCTTGTACAGGACAAACAGAGTGGACAGTGTATAGACACACCGGGCTGCACACTATTGTCACTATCGAGCGGCAGCATGACTAGCCCACTCCGCCTTTTGTGAAAGAGACCGAGCCTCGCCACTTTGTCCCCTCTGTTTCAACACCGGCTACATTTTCCACACTTACCGAAGGTTACTATTATCTCTCTGCTATCGAGCTGCGTTGGGGTTTTGTGTTGTTCTTTTTTTTTCATTAGTTGCATCCTCATGTCGCCACATTGAGGCTATCGAGTCAGGATGCTCATCAGTGGAGCCGCAAGCCACATTGACTGCTTTGTGTTTATCTCGGCTGGAACATAGCAGCCCCGGGGTCCTGCTCCACTGCTGGAGTGTATTTATATTGTCTGAAGGGCGTTTGAGGAGTATTTTTCTACACCGTAGAGAAATGCAGTGTGTTTCCCGATGCTAGACCCCCCCCCCCTTTATTCCGTGTGTGTGGGGCTTTGTTTTCGTTGGGGCAGATGTAGCTGGCCTACATTGCATCCGTTCTCTTTGTGTTGAGTTGTCATTTTGCTTTCATCATCACATAAGATCCAACACTTTTGGAAAGTAGCTGAAGACCTGCTTTAGATGCGTTGGGAGGTGTTAGTTTTAATGTAATAACTGTCACGAGCAAACATCTTATTTGAGATGCTTTTATTTGCTTGCTTCTTATAAATGAATGAAGGCTGGATGAGACTATGGTGTAAGCAAAAAAAAATCTACTTTGGCTCATGATCGTCTAATAAACTGTGTAATAATAAACATTAGTCCACATGATGTAGGAGAAATGCCCCATACAAAATCTGTGTTCACTAGACATTTCCATTCTCAACAGGAGTCACCTAAATGTATCGATTCATCTCATTTATTTAGCACAGTGACATCTAAAAGTGTGAAAGGTGGGAATAAAGAGTAGATTTAGACACGTTTCTGGTCCAGGTTTAGGAATAGGACTGTGAATAGGACTTGAAACGCTGGATAGGACACACAGCCAGTTTTCTCCAAGTCTCCTCCTCCTCCCTCAGCTCTACGAATTCAAAGTTTTTGGGTTTGAGCCATAGAATGCGCAGATAATATCATCCAGTCCAGCTCTGCTTTTCCTTTTTTCTTTTTCTCTTTCCTTTCCTTTCCTTTCCTTTCCCCTCTCTCCATTTCTTTCTCTCTCTCTTTCACTCTCTTTCTCTCTCTCTCTCTCTCCCTCCTTCCTAGCCGCTGTCAGCCTGGCCGGCCCTACAGGCGGTTGCATTTTTAAAAACTGTGTCAGTGTCACAGGGCGGTTGCTGCGTTCTCGGAGAGGAAAGTTGCAGAGCAGCAATATCCTAGCTCACCCCCACCCCAGCCTACATCCATATATCTGTGCACACACGGGGCACCTCCACCCTCAACACTGTTACGATGCAGATAATAACATAGAATAGAAGAGGCTACACTGCTGGATCCAAGTGGAATCAATCTGCTGTCTTTTCTTCTTCGTAAATATCTCTGTCAGTCTGACGATGCCACCAAACGAGGTTTATATATAGTCGGGTTTCCTTCAGTAATAATAACCTATTTTCTCCACTTCTCTACCAGTTGGGGTTGAGGGCTTTGTTGTCCGGCCTGCCTGTGTCCATTGTGCAGAATAGGAAGCTTAGGAAGTGAGTTCATTTTACTTCACTGGTCAGGGAGTGTTGTTTGTGACTAAGAAGAACCTAGCCTGCAACTTCCTATTCTATTCTATTCTATTCTATTTTATTGATGTTTAGTGTTGTTGTACCAGTGGCTTAAAATAGAAGTGAATCTCACTTATGAGAGTCAGATAGCTTTGCCTGGTAAAGCTCCTGTTTCTGTTTCTGTAAAGCTGAAGAAAGAGAGAAAGAGAGAGAGAGAGAGAGAGAGAGAGAGAGAGAGAGAGAGAGAGAGCAGCAGGGAGGCAGACATAAAAAGGCTGCAGTAAGAAAGAAAAACAGAAGCAAAGCAAGAAAAAAAACTTGCAGTATTTCATCTACATCATCATCATCTGCCTCTCCCTTGTTATGGAACATTGTGGGTGTGTCCGTCCACGCTGCTTTTTTTTTTTCCACGTTTAACTTCTGAAAATAACAAATGATACTATGAAACGACCTTCACATCTGGTTTGGGGTGTAACACATTCTCGCCTGAGTTTCCAGTACTTTCTCTATGTTTCCGCTGCAGATATCGATCTTGTATTTGGTTAGATTGCATACCCACCTCTCACCCTGTGATCCCCCCTGATTGTCTTGTTATGCTAACGTTATTTTTTTCCGTTCCTCCTAAGTGCCAGTGTGGATTTCAGTGTGAGAGCGTTCACTATTTTTATCTGCTGCTGAGGCTATCGCTGTGGGCAGCATAAATGTTGGTGCCATAATCAACGTGGCAGGGTTGGCCAAACGCAAATGTTACAGTCAAAGGGCCAAGAGTCTTAGTCATTATCTGTCCAGCAGGGGCCAAGCAGGGGCCTGGGAGCTTTCATCTGACACACCGAAATGTGTCTTGGCTTTCCTCAGTTGGATGACAGAATAACGTAATGGGTGAAACACTCATATTCAGGGTTATAATGGAGGGTAAACCCACCTAAACTCAGTTTGTCATTTTTGCAGGAATAGTTTACTCACCTTTATAGACTGACATACATCTTTAGTACCTAAATTCATAGTTTAGCTATATCATAATAAGTGGTATCAAACTGATGCAAATTATATAGATAGAATCTTATAAAAAAAAGCACAAATTAATGTTTTTTTTCTGAAAGCATAAGCTATCTTCAGTATATAGGTGGTTGTGATGTCTCATGATGATGACCTTGATGACTGAAGGGCATATTTACCATTACCACTATCAGTGTTTGTATTTTAAGGGCTAGTATTTCAAGAGCCATTGTTACTGTTTGATGTTACATACTAATTTGAAGCTTGTTGTTTTTACCTTTTGATGGCTAATTAAGTTTGATCATCATATCAGTAAAATGGCACCTAAATTGTTCTGGCCCCAAGCCCAAAACTAAACTATCTCCTGACATGGCTGTATTTCAATATAATTGTTCAGAGCAATGTATACATGACCTGCAAACCTACCCACGTGCACTGAAACAGACAGTCCTGTAGAGAATATGCTTCATTCATTCTGTAGGATTGTTATTGATCAGTTTTTGCTGTATGTGCACAACAGCGACTACGTAGTGTCAGTCTTCCCCTTTCAGCCTTTACATGTAAGTGCAGTTTTTCCCAGCGAGTGCTGAAGGGCAAGCTATGGGTTCTAATGTACTGCTGTAGTTCTCAATAACAAACTAAGCAGTAGACATCCATCTAGTGTTAAGTCCCATATGTAGGTCTGTAGGTCATGTGAAGCATGGGGGTCACTGAACATTTGGTGGGCTTATTTCTTAAGGCCGAGGGTGTGCTGTTGTGTACAGCAATAGCAACTGACCAGGCAGGATGGATGCTGGCTAAATGGAGGGGTGTGTTTCTTCCCCTCGCCAACTGCTCATGTGATGCATGTGGCCGCCTTTCTGCACCATATGGCTTTTTCTGCTGCATTGGACACTTTTTTCCCCCAAGCTGCATGTGTGATTGTGTGTGTACACACATTCGGCCACGTTAACACACATAAAGCCATAGACACACACACACAATTCTTTGCAGACTTGATGTATAATGACACCGTGATGATTTATTGCCTCCCTGCATGGTGCTGCGATCCTGTCATAAGAGATGAATCTCTTGTGTATTATCTTTATTAGTGCCCATAAAATCCAAACTGTTTCCTTTTTTTTCTTTTTCTTTTTTTTGTACATCTTTTTAGTCCTGGACCCACATTTAGAACATTTAGTCTCACACTTCCAGGAACACATTTCATGAAAACATACTGGCACTTGTGTGACTGTGGGGACCCACCACAAACCGACCCATATCCCATTTTAACTGACTCATGTTTTAAGAAGCCTGTCTTTCTCTCTCATTTAATGTATTTTAACATACATTTTTGTTTGATTGAAGAATAAATGAGACAGCCGGATATAGTTGATCACTTGAATGACCTCAAGGAGATCGCTAATATGTGACTCCTCATAACAGTGATAACCAAAGTAGGATACTAACGAGACCCTGGGTTCATTTTTAGTTACAGGACCTGCTATGTTAAACAAAATATCAAGACAGAAGCATTAGGAACAATGTGCCTGTTGATGATAACGAGGGAGACGTTAAACTAAATACATGGAAAGGAACTAGGCTAGAAGACCTCCCTAGAGACTATGTGGGTGGGGGGGGGGGGGTATTTTAAACAAGGATAAGACAGACATCTTTGTGTGCGTGTGTATGTTTGAGTTTGAGTGTGTGTGTGTGTGTGTCTGCAGATAAGCATTAGGGCTGCACAATTAATCATGTGCAATTGTACTCTATATCTTAATTTTAGTTTCCACAATCAATAATTGTGGAATATTGCCATATGGGCAACACTGAAGCATTCAATATCCAGTATTAAGTATTGATTCATACATTTAGAATCATCCATTCACCCACGGTAGTTAAGAATGAAAGATTTTGATATGCTGTGGAAAAAGTGCAGTAAAATGTTTATCTTCCTCAAATCATCAAAACTATTACTCAGTATTTCACAAACAACTGGGATTTCCATTTCAGACATGATTTTGCAGCGTACGTTTGTGTGTGTGTGTGTGTGTGTGTGTGTGTGTGTGTGTGTGTGTGTGTGTGTGTGTATGCAGGACCATCAAAACAATCTTTCTGCTCATTTGGTTCATTCGGTATCAAAGTAGTGTTTATGTTGGAGGCTGAATACACAACGTCAAGCTACATTCAGCTTCAGGTCACTTAACAAGCCCTTAGACAAACCCAGAGTATAGACATACCCATCATGGATTTCAGCCTCCAATTGTAGTGGAGGTTTTACAGGACAAACGACTAAGTTAACCTGCATGGTTTGGGTGATCGGACAAGGAAAATGTTTTTTCTTTTACCAAGTCAAAGGAAATCTCTCAAACAGACTCTGTTGTGAGTATTGGGCTGGCTATTTATGAGAAGTGGTAAAGTAGGCCAACTCCATGTGAATGTCAAATGGAATCATACACTTATAGTATGATGTCCCCGGTGCAACCGTAGCCTGTTCCTTCGTGCACCCCTTTTTTCAGGAACTGCCGATAGTTGTCATGCAAAGTGTTGTCGTGCAATGTATATGCCACATGCAAGTACGACATGACACGCATACACACACATAGACACACACAGAGACACACACAGAGACACACTTGCTTGAAAGAGGACTGAGAGACACATTTTCAGGTGTGGTTGGTCTGGTGTGGTTATTTGGTGCCACCTTAAATTATCACGCAAATTAACTGAACTAAAGGATTAAATGAACCGCTGACAACATGCATGGTTTGAACGTGCCCTTACATAGAAAGATTTTCAAACAAGATAATGCCTGTGGCTCAATGAGCATCAAGATTTAGCTCATATAACAAAATGCCCAAATATAGATTCATCTTGTAATAAGTGCAGGATAGTTCAGGACCTGTGTCACTAGGCTTTCTAGCCTCTCCATCTGTTGTGAGAGGTTCATAGAGGAACAAGAGACTGTACACCTCTTCTACTGTACACTTTGGGGCCTGTAAATCTACAGTAGACTCCATTGCCATTGGGGACTAGAAAAAGCCTTTGTCTGTCTGTCTACCAGTCTGTCTGTCTGTCTGTCTGTCTGCCTAGAGGTTTCCTGGCTGGCTCATCTTGCATCTGCTCCCGGTTTTGTTCTTTGCAGCCCCCGGGGCCCGGACCCCCTTGTTCTCTCAAAGCATCTCAGAGTTGCTAGGCTGATCCAAACTCCCTTATCTATTTCTTATTGACTTTGATCCAGAAGTCCTAACTGACCCCCTGTCAGCATGTTCAACTGACCAGACTATTGCTCTGCTAATTGTCTAGTCTGCGTGTCCCTCATTCTATGTCCGCTTTGTTGATTTTACTGTCTAACCTCCTAGATACTCTCTTCTCTCTCTTTGCCCTGCTGCAAAGCTTTAGTATTAGTGGTATAAACTAGAGTTTATACCAGAGGCCTTTTAGGCGATAGTGTAAGTGGTAATCGTGGTGCTAAGCAGTCATTGCTGTGGTGTTTTTGCACCGCTCTTCTCAGAGATCACTTGTCAATTAGTGGTGTCATGTCTTTTTCTTTGGATGTTCTTTTGGATGTTCAAGTTTTGTGCGGCAGGATTTTTCCTGCGAAAGAGGTTGGGTAGGTCGGTCACCATTGTACTATAGAGAGTAGCAAAAAGAGACATTTATTGATATGAAAACGCCGGCTTATGCAGTTATTGCTCTCTGCTCCATAGAGTGTGTGTCAATGTTAAGGTCTTTTCTCATTAACTTCCCTCTTCCTGTACAGCTACTGCAGGGAGGCACTGAGCCAAAGCATGCCATTACCTTTATGAGTCTTCCAGAGCTAGCAATCCACTGTGGTTGGTTAGTTTTAATGTAGCACACTGACATTAAGCTGCAGTTTTACAGCGTAGGCAGACCGCCACACCCTTACCAGGGCTAAGCTTAGATCTGCATCACGAGAGCATCATGTTCAGCGTATGACCGTCTGTCTCTTTTTCTAGCCTGTCTCTGTCTTTCTCTGTTTCTCTCTCTTTCCGACTCTTTCTTTCTCGCTTGGATTTACTTGGTATGCGTGTGTATGTTTGTGCATGCACCCGTGTGTGTGTGTGTGTGTGTGTGTGTGTAAGGCTACGCACAGCAGCTGTCAGAGTGTGTGAGGTGGTGTTGCAGCTATCCAGGGTCACGGCAGAGATGTGACGGTAAGGGAGGTTAGAAAGAGAGAGAAGAGTAGCAGAGTGGACGGTTACCCAGCTGTTGCATCATCCAGAGACACATGCACACACACACACACACACACACACACACACAGACACACACACACACACACGCGCGCGCTCTGGACCGATGCTACGTGGGGAACAGTAGCCATGTGTCGCAGCTGGGAAACATATTAGACACCAGTAAGCGGACCAGAACTCGGTGACATCACTTCCTGTGCTCTTCCAGGCGGTGTCCGTGATTGGCTCCTTCAGAGTGGAGGGAAGGATTTGAATTGTTGAAATGAGAGAAGACTGCTTACACCGTGTTTTGCTGGAGAACGGAAACATTGTTATCGCTGCAAGAGGGATTAGCCAGCACTGATAAAATCTGATTATCCAGCGCTGTGTCTTGCATTCGCTCCAGTTATCTTTCCTTTCTGAACAGCTTATGACGCTGAATGTAATGACAATCTTTTAGGATTGTGCTGTCTTATACATGTGGGAATGCTTGCTTGCCTCAGATCTGTCCCTCTGTTACAGTAGCTGCATTTACATGGAGCATAATATTCTGTTAATAATCAGAATAATACCCCAATCATGCCTCAATCTGAACGAACATGCATTAAGGGCTGTTATAAACCTTTGACAGTCCGTTCAATAGGAGAATATTAACCATGTAAACTTGAACCAACCTACTTTCTTCCGATTCAATACACTTTCCTTTCCCTTGGCACAAGTGTGTTCACTCACCGTGACTTCTGGTCTTGGGGGGAGGCAGGGGCATAAAGTCGGCAGTTCTCGATAAATTGCGATTGCGGTAAAGCTCCTCTTCGCTGTCTCCTGTTTAATAATTGCAAGTATATTCTGCTGAGGCTGCTGCTTGATCAGGAGGAAGAGCAGAAAGGGAAATATTGGGCACAGGACACAGCGCATGTTAGAGAGAGAGAGGTCAAGCGAGGTAGAATCTACTGTACTCGTGTAAAAGGTTTTCGGTTGAGCATGTAAAAAAGCTTCATTGTGATTACATGTTATATGTAGTTATATGTTTTCTAACAATGTTAATGCTTTAAGTTCATATTAATACCACCCATGGGTTATGTGAAGATCAATTAAAGATCTCACTTATGTTTAATGTCTCGTGGTGATCATGGCGGGACGTTGGGCAGCTCTAGTTTTTTCATTCATATCAGACAGTCAACAAATCAGCTGCAGACTTCCCGTGGATTCAGAAATGAGCGCGCTCTGTCCACCACGGGAAGCGCTGTGCATACTTCCTGTCTCCTTAGTGCCATCTCTTGCATACAAAGCTTTCACAGTCATCTCAGAATAATCCCGGTCTTTCACTCATTCTGTGTGTGCGTGTGTGTGTGTGTGTGTGTGTGTGTGTGTGTAGAAGTCCGGTGGGTTGGGGGGTTGGGAGAATTCCTGCCAAAACCATGAAGTCATTATTCCTCCTTTCCCCCGTATAAGGATGCTGCTGGAAGATTGGAATAGGGATGACACAGAACTGTTGCTGTTGTCAGAAAATATTGAGCAGCAAAAATATTTTGTCTTATATTTCCATCGTATTTTGTGCAGAGATAAGATGACTCATAGAGGACTTTGTTGTTATACTCTATTGATCCCGAAAGAGAAGTTCTCTTTTGACTCGCCCGCCTCCACACACAGGTCAGACTGCAGAGTACAGAGCTATGAGCCTGGAGCTGCTTGGGATTCAGTGGCTGTATTTTTCACTTTTGATTTTTGCCTCTGCACACATTCAGACTCACACAGGTTCATGGTTGCATTTTTGATGTGAACAAAAACGTTGTACAGATTACCATCATCACGTCTGCTATGACGCTCAGAAGGTCACCACATCTTTTCATACCTTGTGATCCTGTTAATTGGTTTATTGATATTAACAGGGGAACTCAGTGGCAAGCTATCAAAGGTGCATGTTAACAGCTTAACAGTAAGACTAACTGGAGAATGGCCAATAGCCGGGTTACTCTGTGCATTTAAATGGAGCCAGAGTCTTACTCAAGGACTGTAGGCAGACAGAAACACTGTTAAACCATGTGGACTTTTGAACAGTATTGTCTTTAACTTATGTATCAGACATAATTATGTAATTGGTCTGTGGTCAGTGAAGTAGTGGAGCCACTTACATTCAGTTCACCTTTTTTTGCTGACGTGAAGTTTTATTAGGTAAATTTATAGTACACAACATAGTATTTTGTATCAAACTGATGTACGTTATAAGAGGGACGGTCTTTAAAATGAATGCAATTCTGAAAATATTATTGATTTTTGTTTATATTGGTGCATTATGAAGATTGACTGACTGGAGGTCATAGTTTACCCACCTTGTTCCCCACTGCATCCCTGACTGTTGACTCGCAGGCCTGTCTGTCTGTCCGCCTCATGTCTCGCTGTAGAACACCCTAATAAACATATAATGACATTAGGAGTATATCTTAAAAGTATTCCCTCCTCAACTTTGTTTCCCTCACCACTGCATTCTGGCAGCTGTGAAATGTCTTTCATGTGTGATAGTGGGAGGGCTTTAATGACACCGCCGCCGTATGCCGGCTCCTCCACCACATTCTCTTTAACCTTGCAGTTCTGCGGTGGGTGTGCAGTGGTTAATGAGCCAGCCAGTCTTCTGACGCTTTGGTTTCAGAGGGGAAGCAGAACCGCAGATAATTACAGTGTAATGGCAATGCTGTTGTTGCACTTCTGTGTAGGTTTGCTCTGGTAATGGCAGCATCTAAACACAATATCTGCAGCAACGGGGATATAAAAAGTCTTATCTATCTCTTACGTATTGGAGTTGTCAAGTTTCTGTGTGACACGTCGTGCGTTACCGATACTGGCTAACACCGGTAAACCTAGGACAGCATCCTGTGGCAATTTTACCGCCTAAACTTTCCCTCTTATAATGTCGCACGCAACGTACAAAATCTTTGAAGATTCTGAGCCAAATCGGGGATGAAAAGCTGATCCCTTTTGCATCGGGGACAGCTGTTACCTTTCGGCGCTTGAGCGTCTTGAAAGTAACCGTCGGAGGTGTGCGGTTGATTAAACTTTTACCCAGGGGATTATTGAGTGGGTATACTTAGTACTTATGAGGTCAAGGGAGCAAGAGCTTAGTTCAGTAATCTTTAATTCTCTCTCTGACGAGTCTAACTTGGCACTTTCCACAAACGAGCTCCTGTTATTTTAGGGCTTCCTGAAATTACCGTCAAAACATTTCGCTTTGAAACATTGAAATAAATGATCTTAATGATGAAAACTCTTCGGCATAAGCTTAAACGTTTATGTGTAACTAAAGAACGCTCTCTAAACAGCTCGTAGTTTGGGTACTTTCCTGCTCGGATATGGTAAAATTGGCTCCACTCTGTTTTATTACCGTCTTGTGACTCTGTGTGGGAAGGTCCCTTAGGAAAGGGAGCGTTCAGTTTTACAGCCTTTTGCCTCGTCAGACAGCCAATCACTCAGCCAGCCAGCCAGCCGGTCAGCCAGTCAGTCATTCAATCACCCATACAGCCGACCTGCCAGTTAGCCAGTCCTGTTCAGTGTTGTTATTCCAGGCCTCGGCAGCTAGAAAGTTGGCGTGGCTGCAGCTTGGCCTCCTTTCCAGATCATCTGAAGGAGGAGAGAGAGTGAGGGGAGGAGGGAGGGAGGGAGGGAGGGAGGGAGGAGGGAAAATAAACGTCCTGCTGGGGAGGCCAGCCAACATTCCTACATCACTTCCTCCTCCAGCATCTGGCAATGATCAGGACAGCCAGAGAGAGTGAGAGCGAGGGGATGTAGCTCGCTGGCTAACCTAGCGTACATTCCCAGGCTTACCCACTCACTCATTCTCTCTCTACCAGCCAAAAATGAAATGAAGCGACGGCGTGTTTTGATAGGTTTGCGTCCTATTTTTTGTTTACACTTCCTCTGTATCTTGTGTCTGTTTCTTCTCTTGCGTTCTCCTCTGTTTCGCCTCACATGCTCAGTCTTGATCTCTGTCTCGTTTCTCACACTTCTGTGCTCGTTATATCACCATGTAAAAGAAACTCACATTATTATGTATGAGGATTCTGAAAGAAACTAAAAAAAACATCTTGTCTTCCTTCTCTCTGTTTCTTCTCCTCTCTCAGGATGGCCTAGCTGCGTTGTGCTGTCAGCGGTCTATCAGCAGTGAGCTACCTGGACCAGGGGTGTGCCGTGGAACTGGGTAGAAATATACCCAGCAGGGGTGCAGAGATGAGTGTGACCTCTTGGTTCTTGGTGAGCAGCGGGGGGACTCGCCACCGACTCCCCCGGGAAATGATCTTTGTGGGCCGGGACGACTGCGAGCTCATGCTACAGGTGAGGACGCTTTACACAGAGACTGATGACCGACGACAAAGGCGACAGGTGTACTCAAGAGTGTATAAGCACACACACACACAAACGGACACACCAACCTGTTTAACCTCTGACATGTCTCTGTGTCATCGCATTACAGCAATGCCATTTTCTCATGAGGTAGTTCCCATATGAGACAATGAGACCGTAATCAACACAATTAGTCTCACATGATCAGCGATGATGGAATCGGATTTCACGCCCAGTAATGTCTTCTCGTCTGCTATGTCGTTTTGGTTGCTTATGAGGAAGTGATACGTAACTTCAGTTGAAGCTCACATCGTAGCGTAGGTTCGAGTAGCGAATGTGCTTTCCTACCTGTGCATGTGCTGACGTGGTGGATATGGAAACATCACAAGAGGACTTAAATATCTCGGTGATAAAAATAAACTAAATTAGTTGCGTGGTAATGCTGTTCATTCTCTCTTCTGTTTCCCTGCAGAGCGCCACCCACTGTGGCCGGGCTCAGAGTATTCTCTTACACAGAACTTGCTGAAGACTTCATTGTAATTCACAGATGATCTGCAGCCAAATAAAAACAGGCTCACAGTCACAAAGGACAATAGGCATACAAGTCCATACAGAGTTGTTCTGACTGGTCAACATACCTGGAGCTGTACTGTCTAGTCAATCCAAATCATGTGTTGCTGTGAGTATAAACTTGCGGTGTAAAAGCAGGATAAAATCAATGAAACCATTAAATAATAAAACAGTTAAAGGAATGGAATAGTAAAACAAACATAGGATCCAGTTCTGACACATGTGTTAACAATGGTTATACCAAGGTATGACATATCATTTCACAATGATATATTGATATTTAGGTTAAGTATTTTCCTCACTTTTACCTTAAAAATCAGTACCAGAACAAAACCTCAGCAGCAGGGTGTGTAATATTAGTGAAACCAGCCTCTTTTTACAAGCTCAGTGTGGGCTACTGACCTCACACCAGCCTATCACATTACTAACTAACTTGAACCTGACTGACTGTCTTTTTGACTGAGTACACTGAACGTACAGATGAGCCCTTAATGCTTGGCCGTAACAGAATGTGTGTGAGTGTGTGTGAGTGAGTGAATGTGTACTGAGGCACGGTGTGCAACTATGCATACATACAGTACGTGCATGTGTGTGCCCGTGTGTACCACTGAGCATTGTACTATTAATAGAAAGTGGGGCAGATACCTCCTGAGTTAGATCTTATCGGGCTGACTGGGAGGCTGCAGTGGGTAGCGGGTGGCTGCAGCACGGGGAGACACAATTCTATAGCTCATCTACCTACTACCTACATACTCCTACCATCATAAATTAACTCTGTTATTGATACCAGTGTCTCATAATCTTACTGTCAAGAAGACATTCAGGAAACTCACTGAGATTAAGCCCAGGAAGAACATACTGATCTTTAGGATGATATTCAGTTATATATCTATATATTCAATCAGTATTTCTAATTATTTTAAGTCTGTTTAATGACTTTGCTCAAACATAAATGTGTAATGTAAAAGACACTTTACAGTTACAACCGGTAGCACTGTGTCTAAAGTTGATCAGGTTAGCTTTTCAGTCTGCTGATGATCATTTGTATTACGTCAACAGACCTAAAACCTCCCACACCCCCGGCTGAGACGGCTGTAATGGATCTGTTTTACTTTACACTTTCTTTAATGTGTCTCAGATGACCTGAGGGTCTACCGCACGTGTAAACATGTGTTTGTGTTTGTGTATTACTGTACTTGTATCATTTTGCTGTGCTGTGCTGTGCTGTGCTGTGTGTGTGTGTGTGTGTGTGTGTGTGTGTGTGTGTGTGTGTGCGTGTGTGCGTGTGTGCGTGTGTGTGCGCGTGCACAAAGACCAGACACTTTGTTTGGCTGCTGATGTCGTCAACCATGTGACGGTTTTAACCAGCCATGGCCTCATCACATGGCTAGCTGTTAGGCGCTGCTTGTTTCATGCACCGAATACAACACACACACACACACACACACACACACACACACACACACACACACACACACACACACACACACACACACACACACACACACACACACACACACACAGAGTATTAATAAGGATATCAGTGTTAAAATAGATTATATGAGAGCAAAATATCACACCGTTACTTGAGTGAGCTTTACGAGACTCAACACCAGCTTGTTTTTACCATTAAGTCACCAAATCAATCAATGGTTTGACAATGCACCGATTTACAAACTATGTCATCGTGATCAGAACGCATTTTCAGCTTTGACTAAAACTTTC
Source organism: Hoplostethus mediterraneus (assembly GCA_034670385.1). Lineage (NCBI taxonomy): Eukaryota > Metazoa > Chordata > Actinopteri > Trachichthyiformes > Trachichthyidae > Hoplostethus > Hoplostethus mediterraneus. The sequence goes on along the minus strand of JAXDDW010000022.1, from coordinate 326,305 downwards.
AACTTTCTTGGCAAGGAATGCATCGGTGCCTGTTGTCAGCCTGCATCAGATTTCAGCTTTATCATCTCTGGATCGCAAGGGACTGGATAAAAAAAGTCAAGAGAGGGTGTTGTGTCTCTCTGCATCATATCCTCTGAGTCACAGATAAACTCCTCTGCAGTGTGTGTGTGTGTCCTTGATGAATCAAGTTTGTCTCCCTCTCAATCTCTCCCTCCTTTTCTCTCTCCCTATCTCTCCCTCTCTCTTCACACACAAGATCCATGGGGTTTAAACCCTGCCAAAAGTAGATTTCCTTGTTCCCAGTTCAGATGGGGTTACCTTGCCTGATACCCAAACTCATCCGCTTTGCAGTCAAACCTTGTTAAGCTTCAACATTTTTCACCAGTGATTTTTAAAGCTTACTTCACATCTCTGTTTTGAGTTACCTGTGGTGTACCAGTATGTGTAATGGTAGGTAACAGTATGTGTCTGGTGTACCCTGTGGTGTGAGGTACAACAGACAGCTCAGTTCTTAATCTGACTCTATCCTGTTTGATTTAGCCTAATCTCGTTAAAATCATCTAGAGGAGTGGCCAACCTGGAGTGGCTTTATAAAAAAACATCTTTCTTACATCAGCAATTACATAGCAATAGTATTAGTAAGGAGACAAGGGAGTGTTGGATACATAGGAGGATTTGAAAATCAACAATGAGACACAAGGGTCTCATCTTGCCTGGATCCAGCCCTCTGAATTGTTAATTTTTTTTGTTTTTGATACATTTTCTTTGGTATATCACTCCCACGTTTTTTAAAATGTATTTAACTTTTTTTTTTTTTACATTTTGTGATTCATGAGCCTGGCCTGAATTTCCTCTAACAAGGCTGTTTGATTGCACAACACTCAAGCGCTGTAAATGTATTTATCAGTTTGTGGGTGGATGTGTGTTTATAGGTATACATTTGTTGCAGCATTTGTGCGTCACATCAAATATTACGATATTATGTGATTGATCGGGATTGGTCAGAGCTATCCTGAAAATTAAAATATCAAAGGTCATCATCATCCAGACGATGAGCAAATCCTTTAATTTGATGTCTGTTAAGCAGCTACACAGACAGAAACATGAGACCTTTGAATCATCAAAATTCTAAAGTAAGCTGCTAATGCAGAAACAAAAAGCAAGGATCCAGACAAGGTCTCACCCCGTTCCTTGGATTCTTTATTGATGCACCTTATTTGAAGGGCATTCTGGGAGATATTTGCAGACAGAGGCACTGATAAGCTAAACATTGCTCACCTATGAGGTAATACATACTTTTAGGTATAAATGAAAGTATTGTGGCAGTGTAACATGAAAGGAATATATGCCAGAATACACAATATACTCTGACTTGCACGTCTATTCTGCTGTTGCACCGCTGACATTTCAACCTCAACGAAGGTTACAGGGTCTTTGTTGGAAACAATTTACCCTCAAAATAGCTGATGGGCTCATATCTGGAGACCGCAGAAAATCAATACTTTCACCCCCAGTCCCTCTTTGCTCCGCCATTCTCCTTTGTGTGTATGTGTGTGTATGTGTGTGTGTGTGTGTGTGTGTGTGATGTTTCCTTCTTTCTTTGTGTGTGTGAGCTGCTACTAACAAGACAACAACAGAAGACAGAAGAAAAGCATTATCCAAAATGATGATTACGTAGAGTGTATCTCAAGGTCAGTTAGGCTGTTATAGAGACCTGTGTAGAGGTAGAGGTATATATGGGAGGACTTTGTGTGTGTGTGTGCGTGTGCGTGCGTGCGTGCGTGTGTGGCGTGCGTGCGTGCGCATGAGCATGTATGCAAAGCTGCGTCAATACACAATGTGCACAGTCATAGAGACATCATTGAAATACCAACGCTGTTACGCCGTGAATTGATATCACAGAGCAACATTTTTATCCACATAGGTAGTACAGTGACATTGTAAGTTACTGCTACAGTTACATTCTTGACACTGGATATTCATACTGCCACAGATGTTTAGCATAGCACACACAGTTTGCTCCAATGTCACACGCTGCCCTCCAATGGTTGGAATGAAAGAGAAAGGGCCGGTAGCCTCAATAGACCAGAATGCAATGCAGCCACAAGTCATGACTCCCCTTTTTTTTTGGACTGGAAAACCTCTCACTTGGCTTTCGCTGTTGCTCTCTCCACCTACATGTAAAACCCCCAGCTGAAATGCTCAGGAACGTTCAGGCACGTTCCCTGAGGGTTGCCGAAAGGTATTACGGGAAATGCAGGAAATCATTAACTGAAATAGAAGTAAACCAGTCAGTACAACAAAAAGGTAAACACTCACAGATTGGTGATACGTAGAAGAGTATCTCAGGGTGGGACCTTCCTGTCAATAATCACATTGAAATGACAAGTGCAACCACTGGTCTGAGTTTACATGTTTGTGTGTGTGTTTTTGTTTTTGTTTGCAGTCCCGCAGCGTCGATAAGCAGCATGCAGTCATCAACTACGAAGCCGGCACAGACGAACACAAAGTCAAGGACCTGGGCAGCCTGAATGGGGTGAGTCAACAGACGGAAATAGGAAAAGACAAAAGAGAGGTTGAGAGAAAGATGAAGGGACAGTGAGGAAACGGGAAGGACAGGAGAGGAGAGAGGATGGACGACAGAGGTCACAGGACGGGGAGAGATGGAAGAGACATTGTGGAAGCAGGTGGAGGAAGAAGGAACGATGGAGAAGGGAGGATGGATGAAAGAAAAAGAAAGATAGGGAGAAGCAAAAAGATTAAAGGTAGAGAAGGATGAGCTTGTGCAAATAAGGGTTAGGGGTTAACTTGTTCATTTGCTAGTCAATACCTACTTTCCTGGGACTAATCAATCTCTGTGTTAATGAAGATGTGTATCAGGGCTGAGATCAATTGGAATCCAAATCCAATTATACAAACCACTTAAACTAAATTGAAATCCATCTTGTTTGTTTTTACTTCTGTGTACATTGTGGCTTGTTATTTAAATAAAATGTCTGTTTTAAGACGCCACTCTGTCTGACAAAGGATGCAGACAACTAATGATGTAATAAAATGAAGTTAGCAGAGAGACAAACCCATCGTCTTGTTATGACGATGCCCTGTTTATTGAGGATGTCTCTCCAAATGTGTGCGGTGAGTCATGTGGTAGTTGTACTGCTGATGGCTTAGTGATAGCTCACTACATAATATGCTTTGAATTCTTGTTTTTTCAGCCAATTTAACTAAGAAAACATTATTTTTTACAACAGTGGCCTGGGGAAGTAGCTGCTGATGCACTGAACTTAACATTAATACACACACACTCACACCAGGGACCAGGTCCAGTGCAGTATTACTGTACTTACTGATGTACCTCACATTCCTGGGTCCATTTTGTTGTTTGGTGGTGTATTTTTTCTCATTCCCGCAATTAACAAGCCAAACTTAGATGACATGACGTCACATTGAGATATTTCCAGTGCAGCTAAAATTAAGTTTAACAGCAGAGAAATGTTTTTCTATCCAACACATCAATGTTAAATGTTTTGGTGTCAGCCCCTCAGAATCAAAGAGCAAGGGCTTTCTAGACTCTCTATTTTGCACCAGCTGTCAACAATCATACAGCAAGAAATCCATCATAACAGAGGGAGAGATACCATTTTCTCCACTGACAGTAGCCTCAATAGACCAGAATGCAATGCAGCAACAAGACATTTTGAGTAAGGAGCATGACTCTCGCTTTTTCTCAACTGGAGAGGCTCGCTCTCATGCTCCTACTATTGCTATCGCTCTCTCTACCTACACATAATGAATGCTACAAATTCCAGCACGTTTTCTGGGTGTTGTCAAAAGGCATTCTGGGAAATGTAGGAAATCACTAACTGAAGTAGAAGTAGGCGAGGCAGGTCGAGGGAAAATGGGAACTCCATTACAACACTTCGTCACAAAATAACGTGAATGTCCTGAACATCACAAATTGATGATAAGTAACCGTGTAAGAGTATCCGAGGGTGGGATTTTCAGTTCAACCCTTACTGTGGAAAGGTGTATGTATGGCATTATACCTTGAGGAACAAATATCACTTCCCTTTTTTCTAGCTCAGTAAACAGCAGGGTGCAGATGTAACAGCCACATGGCATGAGTCATGTGTTTAGCAGTAGTTGTAGTGATTAGCGCTCAGTCATAGCCCACTAGCTTAGATACAAGTATTTCCCATATCCTCTCTGAGTGTCAGACAGGAAGCTAGGGTCAGAGCCACTTCCTGCTGTGTCATTAACCACAGGCTCAGGATCTGTCTTCTTCTGGAGTCACAGGAAGTTCTCTCCTGCTGAGTCAGCGGGTATGCAGAGGTTTTACACAGTGGTGTGCAGCTAGAGTGTAACCAAAAGTGTCGCTGTTTACTATTTAAGAGACATTTCATTGCTCCGTGTTCTCGGTTGTGTTGTGATTTCATTTAAGTAGAGAGGAGAAGGGGATGTTTTATTACTACAGCAGTGCGAGTGTGATTGGATTTCATTTGCAGCCTAATGAAACCTGATCTGTCTCAGTGCTGCATGGTGAAAGGAGGGGTGAAGGAGAGGGAAGTGGGAGAGGGGTGAGAAGGAGGAGATAGGGAAGGAGGGAGGGAGGGAGGGAGGGAGGGAGAGAGGGAGGGAGAGAGGGAGGGAGAGAGGGAGAGAGGGAGAGAGAGAGAGAGAGAGAGAGAGAGAGGGAGGGAGGGAGGGAGAGGGAGGGAGGGAGGGAGGGAGGGAGGGAGAGGGAGGGAGGGGGAGAGGGAGAGGGAGGGAGAGGGAGGGAGGGAGGGAGAGGGAGGGAGGGAGGGAGAGGGAGAGAGGGAGGGAGGGAGGGAGGGAGGGAGAGGGAGAGAGGGAGAGAGGGAGGGAGGGAGGGAGGGAGGGAGGGAGGGAGGGAGGGAGGGAGGGAGAGAGGGAGAGAGGGAGGGAGAGAGGGAGAGAGGGAGGGAGGGAGGGAGGGAGGGAGGGGGAGAGAGGGAGGGAGAGAGAGAGGGAGAGAGAGAGGGAGGGAGAGGGAGGGAGAGGGAGGGAGAGAGAGGGAGGGAGAGGGAGGGAGAGGGAGGGAGGGAGAGGGAGGGAGAGAGAGGGAGGGAGAGAGAGAGGGAGGGAGAGGGAGGGAGAGAGAGAGAGAGAGAGAGAGAGAGGGGAGAGAGAGAGAGAGAGAGAGGGAGAGAGAGAGAGAGAGAGAGAGAGAGAGAGATCTGTTATTTCCCTGGCTCTGCAGACAACCTTCCTTTAAAGAGACACCAGAATGAGCTAACTCGACTGTACATCTTGGCTGGCCGCATTAGGACCTTTCTGAGGGTGGTCTGGTCAATGGTCACTCATTTAACATTTGTAATTATAAACTGTAAATAAACAGCATACAAATTTGACAAAAAATGTGAGTATTTGAGTATGAAAATAAGTATTCTTTGATAAATGATGAAAACAAACAGCTCTTGGTGGACTCAGATGTTTGAACCCCACTGTAGTCTTGTTGTACTATAGTGTACTATACTATATATAGTTGTACTATATACTATATAACTATAGTGATCATATTGACAAAGAAGAGAAAAGATATTCTACCAACTTAAAGGAAGGTAACACTTTGAATATAAACACGGTTGACCATGCCTGTATATTCCACATCAACCTGGATTGTCCACCAGTTTTTTTTAGGAACAGTGTGGGGAGAAACCAGGAGAAACCGGCAGAGAGTAGCCAGCTTCCTGAAATTGTTTACCTACTCAGTTTCCCAACGTCCAACATGCCTTGTACCCATACCCGCATGACATCACTTTTTGACCCAAATAAGGGATTCCGGATCCCGCCCCCTTCCAGTCTAACATGAAAGTGAATAGAGAGATAGAGATATAGAGAGATAGAGAGATAGTGAGATAGTGAGATAGAGAGATAGAGAGATAGTGAGATAGAGAGATAGAGAGATAGATTTTTAATTCAATAATGCATTCATGTAAAATCTCTGTCATGTGTCATTTCTACATTATTTCACCTATTTTAAGAACAAAAACAACCAAGGCAGGAGAGGAAAACATTGTGGACAACTTATCTGGACTACTCTAGCTAGAGTTGGCAATTGTAGTTTTCAAAATCACAGGGCTGGAAAACAAACTACATGTTCGCCTATGGAAACTACTACATTAGATGGTGTTTTGCGGTGTTACATTCACTTAAGTCTCCACATTTTTTTCCAAAGAATCTTCTTAGACATACAAAGTGTACTTTTTCACAAGGTAGAATATTGCTAATGTTGCTGAATTCATGTTCATCATTATTAATCACCTTTTTCTTGTTCGTCCTGCCCATGCAGACCTTTGTAAATGATGTCCGCATTCAGGAGCAGATGTACATCACTCTGAAGTTGGAGGACAAGCTCAGGTTTGGATATGATATCCTTTCACCTGGCCTGGACTTTCATCAATCTCTTGTCTTTGTTGGAAGTGTGATCCCAATGTAAAGTCTATGCATCAATAAACTGACTGTATTTCCTTGACCTGCCTGTCTCACATACCAACCTGTTCACGGTGGTGAGAGGAGAGCTCACTGTGCCTGAGGAGGCTCTCAAGGTAAGAACATATATTGACACACACATACACATTTATTTAAAAAAGAAAAAACACACCTTCTGTTGAACTCACACTCCTATAACACACACCCCTCAGCACGAAACACCCCCCGAAAAAAACCCATAATATAACATAAAACATTGTATTATGAGACAAGATAACATACTGTAGTTCAATGTACAATGTTAAAGGTTCAAATATTGTAGTATTTCAGTCTCTCTCTCTCTCTCTCTCTCTCTCTCTCTCTCTCTCTCTCTCTCTCTCTCTCTCTCTCTCTCTCTCTCCTTCTCCCTCTAGCACGAAAAGTTCACCAGTGGTCTCCAGCTCAGTAAGAAGCCGTCCAACGGTGAAACCACCACCACCACCACCACAACCAAGTCTCCCACTAAGACCCCGACCAAGACGCCCAAGTCCCCCAGTTGTGGCACCCCGAGGCCAGGGGAGAGCAGGGCAGCAGATGGGGTCACCTCCTCCACGGAGTCACCAGCTAAACCTGTTGACGCTCACAAAGGAGAGGAGAAGATAGGAGGTGAGAGAGAGAGAGAATATAAGTACATGAAATATGAAGTGGTCTCAGGATTTATGTACACATTTTGTCTGTTGCCCCAAAAAGGCTTCCTACAAACACCAGAATCTGAAGTAAAGTAGCGTTGCTTAGATAGGCGCTATTGAATTAGGTGGCTATTTTCATCTCCAAGACGTTTAGTGGTCCAATCACAGCTACAGTCATCTCCATGTAACTCTGTGGTCCAATCACAGCTACCGTCATCTCCATGTAACTCTGTGGTCCAATCACAGCTACAGTCATCTCCATGTAACTCTGTGGTCCAATCACAGCTACAGTCATCTCCATGTAACTCTGTGGTCCAATCACAGCTACAGTCATCTCCATGTAACTCTGTGGTCCAATCACAGCTACAGTCATCTCCATGTAACTCTGTGGTCCAATCACAGCTACCGTCATCTCCATGTAACTCTGTGGTCCAATCACAGAGCAGTATCTATCTCTTAGAAGATGAGCAGTCCAGTCAGAGAGTGAATTTATTTCTGAAAGTTGGTCCATTCGTAGAGCTGTAATTATTCACCGGCCTTAACCTCTCAGTGGGTACGTTTACATTTATTACCCGGGGAAGGTCTTTTGACATAAGCGGCTATTGTTGTAGATTCACATGTATGAAATGATAAATGAACCTAATAAAAGTCTCAGTCCACTGTGCACCAATGATTAATGATCCTTTTAGACACAAGTGGACCGTCCTTTTTTCTTTATTGAGGGAATAGGAAGAAATGATATGGTAACAGAGATGGGGAGACTAGAACAGAAGCAGTCTAAAAACTCTCATCGGCTCTGTAAGTATTTCATGGAAATTTAATTAAAGTTTGAATGTGGAGAGAAAACAACGCTGTGGTGCGCCGCGCCCAGTTACTCTAATTACAAAAAAGCTGTTTTTGGTGAATGTTGGTGCAAAAGTCCCTTTCCCTTTGATTCTGAAAACTTGACATTTACCAGTGACGTTTATCAGGTCCTCCATTGTAGCTGTGTAACATGATGCCACGTGATCGACATTTGGTCAGGAATAAGAAAGAAAATACACCACTAAACGACAACATGGGCCCAGGATTTTTCCTTTAAGAAAAAAAGGTTGATACACTGGAATAAGGCTAGTGTAAAGTAAGAGAAAATCCCACCAGGACCTTTGGTATTTTATCTCAGACCAGTAGGGGGTAGATGTGGTTACAATGGCTTTAACCATCCAGTTTCACCACAAATTTGGCTTAAGTCTGTAGTTGTCCCTGATAAGTGGCATCATTGACCGGGGCTGGGCTCCTAGCAGGGGTCCTGGCTAAGCCCTAGATGTTGAAACAAGCCCACATGAAACCACATGGGGCTTGTCTGGTTGTACTGGTTGTTGATTATCTGCTTTAACTCACATTACTCCTAAAAATGAAATATGTGGCTAAGTAGGCAGCTGGTTAGTTTCCTCCCTCAGATACTGTGGAATGCATTTTGTGAGCCAAATCCATTTGATTCACAAGGAAAAGAGGGTAAGGGAAGAGGATTGGAGAGAGAGAAGTTACCACAGGAAGCTCATCTCGTGTCAGCTTTCATTTATTTCCTGTAATGCGCGAAGGAGAGAGAGGGGGCAAGTGGAAACTCCCTTCTTATGTAAAAACTGTGTGTGTGTGTGTGAGAGAGAGAGAGAGAGAGAGAGTTACAGAGATTGTGTGTGTGTGTCCATCCTGCCAGCTAAAGTTCTGTAAGTAGGTCAGTGGTGCAACTAATGCCGATAAGACCACAGCTCCCAGTGAGGGGACTTAACAGAAACACACACACATACACATAAAACATCTGGATTCATTTTGTGGCGTCATGATACAATGACCATCTCATGTTGCCTGTACCCGGTCTAGAGAGAACATATTCATCCATGCTCTTGATTAAAGTTACAATAATAATACTCACTACTGTCTGCAAAGCTGAAAGTGTGTGTGTGTGTGTGTGTGTGTGTGTGTATCCCAGGGGACATTGCGGCGCTGCATCGCGGGACTCCCCTGTACGGTCAGCCGTCCTGGTGGGGGGACGGGGATGCAGACGATGAGAACTCCTTCAAACAGGAAACCAAGATGTCCAACAAGAAACATGACAGCTCCGTGTCAGGTAGGAACGTTCTCATGTTAACTTCCCAGCAGGATACGGTAGCACACCACCTCTCGTCCCCCGTGCTTTAATTCACACAATCAGTTCCAGTCACAAAAATGTCACATTTCTGAAACATCAGTGGACAGGAAAGAAGGAAAGCTGATTGATTTCACATGACACCCCTTGCATTTTTAGCATTTAACAATGCAGTTTTACTGGTTTGACTTGGAGCAAACATTATGAGAAAATGTCTTGTGCATGGTGGAAAATGTCAGCTACAAAAATGAACCGTACAACTGGAGTTATAAAGTTAACCACAGGCAACAATAGTCCAACTGTCAGTAGACCGGGTGTAAATAATGAACGGTTATACAAGTTTACATTTAATGTAATTGGGTGAGAGTCAAATGTAAACAGACGGAGTTCATCTCTGTTTTTCAGCTGAGTCAGCTTATTTCAGGAGATTTCATTATAGCTGTCTATTATTGTATTCTCCATGTCAGGCCAAGTTGAACTGTGGAGCAGAATATTGTGAAATGATAGCTTCATCTTATTGCCCCCAGCTCAATTTATCTGCTCTGTTTGTGTTGGACGGGCTAATGGCCAGCCAGACTCCTTGTGTGTGTGTGTGTGTGTGTGTGTGTGTGTGTGTGTGTGTGTGTGTGTGTGTGAATGCTTGTGTGACAATGTATGTCCAAGTGCAAACAAAGGTCTTTTTTTTCTGTGCTCGTGTGTGTCAGAGAGAGAAAGAAGAGTAGTGTGTGTGTGTGTGTGTGTGTGTGTGTGTGTGTGTGTGTGTGTGTGTGTGTGTGTGTGTGTGTGTGTGTGAGCCTCCGTGCTTGTGTGTGTCTGCCTATGTGTGTGCATAGTGACCGTTGGGCTGGGGGGATCCCGCTAACTGCCGGCGGGTCGCAGGAGTAACCGGATTAGAGGCTACGCCAATAGTATAACAGCTCGGCGATACAAACTCATTCTGTGCCAAGCTGGTCTGGTCCGGGCCAGTCTAGTCAGGGGGGCTTGGGGAGGGGGGGGGGGGGGGGGGGTCAACCAGACACAAACATTAGAGCAGACTGAAGCTTTCTTCAAATCTCTTGTCACATCTGGATGACCAGTAGCACCGTGGCAGAGTAGCTTCCCCGCAAGCCTGAACAGGAATTCTCTGCTTATCAACCTTTCTAACCAGGTGGATCAGTAAGGAACTATCTCTGTATGTTGCACCATGCAGCTTTGGCCGTCTGTTGCTCGCTGCAGAACATTTTCAGCACTTTTCAGTTGGAGCGAGATTAGAGAAGAGCTGTCAATTTGGAGGAAATCCGTGCAAGCGCGGCCCGGTGATTTGAAGCCCTGGAAGCTTCCCAAAACTCAGGCGAAAATGGGATTGGGTACTTCAGTCGTGGAAGTGGGTGAGTAGAGGGAATTGGATGTCGCGATTCATTTGGTGGAGCAGTTGTGCACCAGGGGTTGTGGCGCACAGTGTGTTTATTTTAGGCTGGATCTTTTTTGGATCTCAGCATCAAAAGAGGATCTGGCGAGGCGGATCAGGGGAACGTGTGTTTCAACGTGTGAGCATGTCCTCTATATCTGCTGTAACATCGGAGGTAGCTGTGGAGGGGAAGTGAAAGAGAGAGGGCAGCAAGAGGCTCTGTGAGTATAGTTGCATGCATGTGTGTGTCAGTGTGTGTGTGTGTGTGTGTGTGTGTGTGTGTGTGAAGGAACGCTCCCTCTCTCCTTCCCTCCCAGTGAATAGGCTGTGTTGTCGGAGCGCTCGACTCCCCTCCCTGTGTATTGTCACTCAGGCCGATTAGGTTACGCCATTGCACCAACCCCCCATACCGCCCACCCCCGCCAAACACACACTGATACACATATCATTCAAACAGTCCACACTCTCTCTCTACACTGGGGCAGTCATTAGCTGGCCTTTCTCTAGTAAGTACCTCTCTAAATTACTTTTCTGCTCATGGAACAGTTTAAAGGCCTTTTGATTTGAAGCGATCTGTCATGTGGTTACCTGGTGGTTCAATATGCTCTTCAGCCAGTGAGCTTCTTTTTCACTTTGCAGTTATGCGTTTAAAGTTGAAATGAATGGTCCGAGACAGTGCAGATGGGTTTTAGTTGTGTGGAAGAATGATTGCATAAGCTAGCTAAATGTGTCATTTGAAGCTGTTGTTCTTGGTATTTACATTGACTCCCACTTACCTTACAGCAGATCACAAAGTCTGATGTTAATGCATTGGCTGTGCATGTTGTCCAGAGTGTCATGATGTGATGCTGTGGGTGTCTTGGTGTGTACTGGGCTCTAAATGTCCATGTTGTTATGCATTAAGAGACAGCACATAAAAGCTGATTGTATGAAGCCTGGTTTTAACATGTTGATGCTAAGCCAACTAAAAAACTTGAACCAGAAACTGAAAGCAACTGTTAGCAAGTACTGCATGGTCTTTATACATACAGACCTTTATACATATAATGCCAATATATATATATATATATATGGCATTAAACGTGTCTATGAAACATGTTATTTCACATTATTCCACATTGTTTCACAGATATAACTAGGTGCTTCCCCTGACAGGTCATATGACTCATACTGACATCAGTGGAAGCTTTGACATGGGAGGGGAAGTATAGTATTTATAAGATATAGGAAGTTCAGTCAGTCATATTTTTAAGGAAGGAATAAAAAATGCTATCTATCTATCTATCTATCTATCTATCTATCTATCTATCTATCTATCTATCTATCTATCTATCTATCTATCTATCTATCTATCTATCTATCTATCTATCTATCTATCTATCTATCTATCTATCTATCTATCTATCTATCTATCTATCTATCTATCTATCTATCTAGTTTTGGAATAGCATGGATGGAAACATGACTGTGGTATAAGCGTATAAGTGTATACAAGTGTAATATGCACTTATGCATTATGTTGCCTTGTTTCTGCTTTACATCTGAAGCACTGGTCTCATTTGATCTCAAGTACCTCATATTTCCACTGTTCAAATCCATGTTGTAAATCTTCCCAAACTTGCAGAGCAGCTTAAGCTGGCAAGAGCTTATCTTGTTTCAGAGACGAGTCCAAAGAGAAGTTTTAGTACCTCCATTCAGCAGATAACCCTGAAGTGGAAATGAGAGTCATAATTCGGTGATTCTGTTTCTGAAAAGGTCCTGCTGCGGTTTACGGATCCCCCGGGATCTCGATCCAGTTTCTTACAATATTCCCATCGCTGTCATGAAAATTTACATCACAATATATTTTAACTCGGGATTAAATTCTGCAAAGTCAGTTTCTTCTCTTGTTTCTTTTTGCCATTTGCCATATGTGCCTGCATTTGCTCCCCAACAAGAAACAGATGGTTCCTCTAATTGCTGAAAGTATCATTTATCATATTCAGACCCCACAGAGGCCCTGGTTGTTATTGTGAACAGATGAGACAATAAGTGCTCCATATTGTAAATTAGCGAGTGCCCCAAAGCAGATTTTAAATGGCTGGACCAGCACGTCTTGTCTTGACTGACTCGCTTGATGTGTGTGTGTGTGTGTGTGTGTGTGTGTGTGTGTGTGTGTGTGTGTGTGTGTGTGTGTGTGTGTGTGTGTGTGTGTGTGTGTGTGTGTGTGTGTGTGTGTGTGTGTGTGTGTGTGTGTGTGTGTGTGTGTGTGTGTGTGTGTGTGTGTGCTTGTATGGTGCTTGCTTGTGTGGCATCTGTAGCTTAGAGGGCTGCTGCTTGCCGCCTCAGATAGAGCCAGTAATTCTGATAAATGGTGAGACAGACGCAGACACACATCAGACACTGATTGAATTGGTCCATATGGGGCCTGGCGTGACCTTTCACCTTCAACTTTTGATTTCAGTTCACTCGGCGACATTGCAGCATTGGGATTTTATTAAAGTAATAGATGTCTTCCCCATGATAAAGATACAGATGGAGTGACAGATTGGTTTCCAGTAGCTACTGTGGCTACTTATGGAAAAACAGATTTATTAATTATGGTTGCTTGTCTCAGTTTCAGAAAACAACATTTTAATAAATAGTTATTGCTTTATTACTTTGGGGCCCAGGTTGTAACTCAACTTTACACTGAATCTGTGTGTCATGTGGTTTTGAACCGACGTGTCTTCCAAATGACAGAAAATGATCAATTTTTAGGAAGTGAAACATCGTTTTCACGTTCAGACCCAAGAGAACAGGAGAAGGATTTTCCTCTCTGACGTCGGGCCAAGCCATTCTTTTCCTCTCTGCACATTACTACACTTTTTCCAAGATGGTCTATGTCAGGTTTCTTTCTTTCTTTCCCACCAGAGCTGCCTGCCTCTCCATCTTAACTTTCCAATCCAACCTTTTTGCAGTCAAAGGTTGTGATTGGTCACACATGTAATGGAAGTGCTTGACTTTCAGGGGAAACAAACGCTTCAATATTGACAAGTTACATGATTAATAATTGGGGAAACATAAAATTAGGGTTAGGGTTATACCAGTTATATACAGATCAATTAAATTCATGCTGATTCAACTCAAAAACATCTTACTGTGTTTTCCGCCCTCAGACAGCAGAGAGGCGCGTCGCGGAGACAAGAATAAAGAGGACGGCCTTCATGCGTCCACCGGCCACGACCCCAGTTACTTTGAGATCCCCACTAAGGAGGGCCACATGGCCAGTAATGGCATCCACGAGGTCCCCACCAAGGACACAGAAGGCACCGCCGCGAGCACTCACAGCGCTACAGGTGCAGTAAACATTACATTCAGTTTGTTATCCTTGATAATAAAACAAGTTTAAAGGGAGTGTAATGTTATACGCTGCATTTTACTTTGTGTGCCGTTGACTCAGGACTTTGCAGGAAATCAGCTGGTTTGTTTCCAGCGTGAACAGAGCGAAAGCTTTCTCACAGTGGCAGATAGTGGAAGTGAAAGGCTGATGGGAAAATCACTTCAGTAAAGCGAAAACAAAACAAGACGAGAGGGAGCACAAACAGAAACAACCGCAACATGAAGCAACAGGGTTTATGGGAAATATCTTGAATTTCAGAATCACTAAGACAATGTAACTGGTGTGAGATAGAGGCTGCCAATCGTACTCATACCAGGGTATCACAATTCATGTAGCACCTTTTAAGATCAGTAACAATGAGTGACACTAAAGCATCATAATACTCAGATACCGTAACTGACTCTCTGTCTACTCCGCAGCTCAAGGCCACGCCTCCTTCACCATAGAGTTCGACAACACGTCCCCGGGGAAAGTCACCATCAAAGACCACGTGTCAAAGTTCACGCCCGACCAACACCGATCTCGCTCCAAGAAGAGTGGAGTGGGGAGTGGAGGAGGAGGAGGAGGAGGAGGGGGGAGGGACCTGAGCATGCTGCAAGCCGCCATGATGGCGTCGGAGAGCAAGGTGGCTGATTGGTTGGCCCAGAACGACCCCACCCTGGTGCGCAGCGAGTCGACGGAGGAGGACAGCAAGAGCATCAAGAGCGACGTGCCCGTCCACCTCAAGAGGCTGAAAGGTGGAGGTTGTTTTTTCCTTTTCCTTTCTATGGCAATGTCACCCACAGTTCTCTCTCTCTCTCTGTCAGGATGTCTCTCTTCCCTCTCGTCTTTCCGCCTCTGACCCTTTCTCTAAATGTCCTTCACTTTCTAAACCCTCTCTACTCTCTACCTCTCCTCCTTTCCCTCTCTCTCTCTCATTTACACTCTCAGTGATATTCTCCTGTGAGAACCCAAAGTATCATTATAGTATCATTCTTTATCATGACGATATTTCACCATCTCTCTCTGTCCTTCATTTGTCACTTCCTACACCGTTTATATAGTGGTGGTGGTCTTTGTGAGGATCGGGGTGTTTTGGCAGTGTTAGCCACACCAGAGGATTAGCAGAAAGGAACATTTAAACACCAATCCTCTCCTCTACCGCTCTGACAGCCAGCGCTGAGGCTTAGCATCAGTAGCACAGTAGGGTGCTGCTGTTCATTACCTACCTTCCCCATCAATTTCTCACCAACTACAGACACAATATTATCTTTTGAGCAGAAACACATTTACTATTTCATGTCTGCTAATGCCTTTAGGCTTTTATTCAGATTATATTTTTTTTCTTTATTGGACCCAGTGTGGACATCTGAATCTTCTAATTTCCTCTGTGGGCTTGTTGCTATGCATCCTTGGAGTACGGTTGATTGCTATAACAAATCGTACTGAACAATCAATGCATCTCTGTGGTTCATTGTTCCCTTTACCTGCAAGCTGCCAACTGCTGAGTAGGCTCCTGCCGCCAGGAGTCGTTGTGGGAATGGGCTAGGCTAAGCTAGGCTAGGCTACGTGCTGCAGGTAAGGGGGGAGTGAGCTTGGCGCTGAGATAGGCCACATGCTGCCACATGCTGGACAAGGATTGATTAAATGGGGCCCAATTTATGATGTTGTCGACGGGGGGTGTGGGGGAGGGACCGGCAGACAGGAGATGATGAAAGTGGAAATCTTTGAAGGGAGGGAAGCTAATTCATTAGAAGGACTTACTACTACATGTGTGTCAACTGGCTGACTGGATGGTTGACCTAATGGATGACTAACTTGCTGACTGGTAGACAATGCAGTCTTTCCAGTTCCAAGGTGTGGCTTCTGGGCTGCGCTGAGCTGGTTGGTCCTCCATGAGCTGACACGGGATGTTTCAATGGCTGAAGAAGAGAGGGGAAAGGGAAAAAAAGGCAAGTCTGGTATTAGACTGTAGTTGTGGCAGGAGTGTAAGTGGCGGAAGAGAGAGATTTAGAGAAGGAAGAGGGGAAAAGGATTGAGAGGGAGGGTGGGGTGAGGAGGGGAAGAAGTGGACAGTAGAAAGAAAAGGGTTTCATGGATACCTATAGTGGCGGTGAACATCTGGATGAGGTATAAAAGCCGGTAGGCAGGAGGGATGAGAGGTGGGAACGGGAGAAAGACTGGACTGTGTTGAAAGGACATTGGCCCCGAGTGTCAGAGAGAGAGAGGAAAAAGAAAGGCAGGAACCAGGGAGGGAGAGAGAGGCTCATTTTCTGGACTGCAGTGAAAACAGAATGGGAGGTGGGGGGAGAAGGAGAGATATTTGTTAGATAGTTGTTATAGTAACACAGCAATGCAGGAGAAGAGAGAGAGAGAGAGAGAGAGAGAGAGATGGGAGGGAAGGAGAGGCAAGGCGATGCTTTGGAATCACTACAAATAGACGATACAGAAAAGACGACAAGACGGTAGGAGACCAGCGTGTGTGGGGAAACGCGTCTCTGCTGCGCTGGTTCAGGGTGTGTGTGTGTGTGTGTGTGAAGTGTGTGTCGCTCGTGTGTGTGTTTATATGCACGGCAGGTGTGCTGCATGTGTGTGTGTTCGAGACATGCTCAGCGTTGATCTGCAGACGAGAAGTGCAGCGTGTGTGTGAGGCAGGCATGTGAGATGTACGCTGGGCGTGTCTGAGAGGTATGAGAGAGAGAGAGAGAGGGAGGCAGAGTGAGAGAGAGAGAGAGAGAGAGGCAGAGTGAGAGAGAGAGAGAGAGAGAGGCAGAGTGAGAGAGAGAGAGGGAGGTAGAGAGAGAGAGAGAGGGGTGTGAATGAGGGGAAAAATTGAGAAGAGGCAACTGATGCTAAGCTTTCGATATGCACGCGTTCAGGTGAGTGTTCCTCTTGTTGCTACGGGGACACGGCTGTAGCGGCTCCGTCTGCATGTCTGTTGTTTGATTCGTGCTGTCAGAATACTGTTAGACCACCGTGCACGCTCCTGCATGTTCCCTGGCAGTAAGATGGGATTCAGACCAGTGGAGGTTTTGCTCTGCACGGTTAGTATTTTCAAAAGATTTTTTTTTTGTGACCGATTCATTGTGTCTGGTTTCTGTAGAAGTGAAGATTGCATATACATTAAGAGCACAGTGTGTGTGTGTGTGTGTGTGTGTGCGTGTGCGTGCGTGTGTGCAGCCCGGCGGCGGAGGCAGAGGGCAGCTCCGGTGTGAGTCATGGCGGGGCCAGCAGGGCAGAGCGCTGGACTCTCACAGACACCTCTGTTCTCCTCTGGCCCTGCCAACGGCCTCTTTGTCTGGAGGACACAGCATGAGAGTCCTGCCTCCCCCTGCCTCCCCCTGCCTCCCCCTGCCTCCCCCTGCCTGCCTGGGTGTCTGTATGTGTCTGTATGTGCAGGAGCTACTGGAGCTACTGGAGCTACTGGAGCACGCCGCTGCCTCCCTTTCTCTCTGTGTGTTTTCCATCTTGTTTAAAGGTTTTTTTTTTATGGCATTTCCGCTTTATTATTGCAGCAAATGTGCACTGAGACACGTATCATACTCATGCAAACGTGGGGTTTGAAATGGACTGATGCATGTCATCCTCCTCTCTCTTGTCTTTTCCTGTCATTCTCCAGTGTGTGTAATGTGTAATAAAGCAGTTTCAATAACCTTTAGAAAATGCTATACAAAATTTTGTTTTTTCAGTGATAAGACAGTGAAGATAAACTGGAAAGACAATGTGGCCCATGTGACATCAGAGCACGAGGCTGATTCAAAGCCGTAGAGTCACAGTGTGTGGACAGTTTCCCCAGGCTAGCCACGATGGGCCACTCAGCCATGGAAGCACTGTGTCCTCTTTTCTCAAGGAGGGCAGTCCACTAAGTGTTTGATTTGTCTCTTGCACAGTGGTCAAAATGAAAAGAGCTGTGCTTGAAATACCACTGCTTGGTACAAATGGACCATTACAACATGCAGGCTTCATATTTTATATTTTTACATGACATCATATGCCTACGAGGTCTTTTGCTCACACTAGGGTGGAAACAGGGTCATGGGCTGTAGGTGAACTGGGACAGAGCCTGAGTGCTGCTTTCTGTCTTCATCTCTAATGGGGATTCATACTGTTGCTTCTCTTTTTTCATCATTTTGTTGTTATTATAGTTATTATAGTTATTATACATGTGCACCAGCAGGGTCTGAACCCACGCAGTGCTGTGTCAGTGTGATGTGTGAAGTGGTGGTGTCACCCACTGGCCCATCCGTGGTATCAATAGTGTGGTAGCTTTTCTCCACTCCTGTCTCCGACGCCTCGAGTGGCTCACTGACTGACTCGGGTTGTTTCTGACCGGCTGACTGTGTGACAGGCTTTCAGCAGCATGCTCTTTTCCAACTTCTCCCAACCCCCCTTCCTTCCCACTCTCCTTCCCAGCTTTCCCTTTTCTCCTTTCACATCCCCTCCTCCTCCTCCTCCTCCTCCTCCTCCTCCTCCTCCTCCATCCCCAAAAGCCCCTTCTCTCCCCTCCTACACACTCATCCAGCCTCCTACTTTCTTTCTCCACCTACCCTCCCCCTCTTCTCTCTGTCTCTCTCTCTCTCTCTCTCTCTCTGCCAGTGAAGTAGACAGGGCCAGTAACATTGTGGGTGGCATGTCTGGATTAGCGTGGCACACAGGACATGCTAGTTCGACTCCCGACTGCTTAACGTGCAGACGTAGCAACATGATGGTACACAAGCTTGGCATGGTCGTGCATTTAGGGACCATTTTGACACTTGAAAGATCAGATCGGATTAGATCGATATCTGGAAAGATTGAGGCCGTAGTTGTTGCATTAACGTTAACAGCCACCATTTGTTTCTCGTTTGCGGTAGCCACAGTGGATGATACTTTCAGGATGATGTGCTTGCCTGAAATTTCGTCTTTATGGAATTTCTTTTTTTCGTCTTTGTCGCTTCATGCATGCAGACGTCTAAACAACCACACAGACGGCACAGTGTTGTATAGGACTGAGATTCCATGGATACAGCAAAATATTGTTCCCTGTTTCTATTTTGTGTAGATATGAGAATATTTACTTTGTTTGTAAGTTGTCGTCACTCTGCAGAAGACCACCAGTAAACGTAACTGTTAACTGGATAATGTAGATCTAACCCTTGGCTTCAGTGTGTCCTTACAATGTCATGTGGAGGGAAATACTGTGCTGGAGTACCATAACAGCTTCCCCCCCCACCCATGTAACATAGGCTATTTGCTGGCTGATACGTATGCTAGTGACTCAACAGTGTTTTCTTGCTTTTTTTTTCTGCGTCCCGATAGGCAGCAAGCATGAGGACGGCACCCAGAGTGACTCGGAGAACGGTGTGGGTCTGCGTTTCGCCAGCCGACGCCAGGCCCTCGAGGAGCGACTGAGAGTGGCGCACGGCCAGCCAGCAGGAGGAGGAGGAGGAGGAGGAGGAGGAGGAGGAGGAGGAGGAGGAGGAGGAGGAGGGGGCGGCAGTACAGTGAGCGTGGGCCGAACCACCACCACCGCCACCACCACCCGCACTGCCTTCATGATCGAGTTGTACGACGAGGAAAACCCCCGCAAGCGCCGATCGTATTCGTTTTCCCAGACTGCACCGCTGCTGGGGGGAGGGGCCGGCGGGGAGGGACTTTGCCCTCAGCCTCCCTCGCACCCCAAGGTGTTCAGTATCTCCACCTCCGCTAACACGGCCTCAGAATCAGGTAACCCAGCCTGACCCACCTAAGGAAGGGACTTTGACTTTGGCTTGGTTCACTTTATCTTGTCCACTTTTGAGGCCGTTAGGGCGCCTGTGAGATAAATCAAGCGCACCTCAAGTAGTTCAGTAGTTGAAACCCTGAATTTATCTTTGGCCTGGTTTGAGCTGCCCTACAAAGTCATTGTAGTAGTGAAACTAAGAAAAATGACTTGAAAAGTTGATATCCTGTGTCAACCATACTTGTGATGATGTCACCGAGTATAAAGGTTTATAAATATAATCTTTACTGATATGAAACAATCAAACAATCCAAATAATACTAATGAATGTGGACCTTTTAACACGTTTAAAGCTCCTTTTCTTTGTAGGACAGAGATCTATACTGTGCATGTGTTCCCTCTAGGTAAGAGTCCCGCCCCGATACCGGCCACGGTGACGGCAGGCGCCCCCACGGCCGCCCGCGTGCTGCTCAAGCAGCGGTCCGAGGACCCGAGCATCGGCCAGAGCTCGGTCAGCACGGGGCTCCAGACGGGCAGCCCCGTCAGCCCCACCAGCCCCAGCGAGGAGGCCTCGGTCGCGGGGAGAGGAGCGGGGACGGCCGGAGGGGAGCCGGAGGAGGACCACAGCGATAAGGGGACCTACACCATTGAGCTGGAGAACAGGAACCCAGAGGAGGAGGAGGCCAGGCGCATGATAGACAAGGTAGGAGGAGACGACTGGAACTGGTCTTACTTATGATACCAGGAGAAGCAACAACCAAGATTACTGAAATAATTCACTTCTACTATTTTTTAAATAATAGAAAAGAGTTGAGTAGATTGCTATCAACACTATTATCCTAGACAATTTATGCTGACACAAATCTGACTACACACACACACATAGATATATATAGATATATATATATATATATAATGACATCAATAAAGGGTATTAAATGTTGTCTCTTGAAAGGCACTGTCTCAATATCCTGTAAATCTCCAGAGAGAGAGAGAGAGAGAGAGAGAGAGAGAGAGAGAGAGAGAGAGAGAGAGAGAGAGAGAGAGAGAGAGAGAGAGAGAGAGAGAGAGAGAGAGAGAGAGAGAGAGAGAGAGAGAGAGAGAGAGAGAGAGAGAGAGAGAGAGAGAGAGAGAGAGAGAGAGAGAGAGAGAGAGAGAGAGGACATTGTTTAGACACGCTTTGTAATATCACTGCCACTTTCTAATGAGAAGCAATTTACTGTGAACTGTTAGCTCTGCAGTAAACAGCAGCCAGCTCTGATTCCCTTTGAAGCTCTCGCCCTGAGAACTGCTTGGTAAGCGTAATATTGTGAACAAGTTCGATTGCAAAATATAAATTCTGGGGCGGTTGACATATTTGGAAGGAAACCAGGAACAAGAACAACAGTGTTACTTTCTGTTTTTTCCAATGGAAGTCATTTAACTTTTGCAAGCCAAACACATCGTTTAAATCTAATCAAGTATGGTGTGGAAACCGAAAGGTCATCTTTAGTGCTTTAGTCACTACTTCCTGACTCTACTAGTGGCAAGTAGGATGACAAGTACTTCATTTTGTAGTACTCTGCACTAAATCAGTTTGGCAGAGATTAATTGGACGAAGCACAAACAGGCTAGAGCAAGGTTAGGACTCTCTGCATCACCTGCTTCGTTGGCACTTCCAGTATCAGTGAGTCCTTTGAGACGCCGTTGTGCTGCAGCCACTAAAACAAAGCTGTCGGCTCTCGGCCGCCTTCCCTGACCACCACTCCATCCTCGCTGCCCCGTTGGTAAAACTAATGCTTCTGTAATAGCCCAGGGAGACTTGCTCCATCAACCGCTGCTCTTTTATCAAACAATGCCCCGGGGAGCCTGAAAAACCGCCATCCATTTCCGAGTGCCACCACTGTGCTGTGGCACGCCACTCGTTCACGGTCAGAGAGAGAGAGTGTCTTAAAGGGGCAAGGCAACGGGCCGGGTGAGAGATGGTTTCGTGCTAGTTTCGGGGTGCCGTTTACTGGGCTTACACACAGAGTGACTTATAATACGTGGGGGAAACAGTAGAAAAGCCAACATTTGTTTTGACAATCATCACGAGTAGCGTAGGAATTGAACTGCAACAAAAACACAGGTCACATAACAACGCGCTAAACTGCTTCCAGAAGCTGAGAGGACGTCTAGTTATTTTCAGGAAGTCAAGATTATTTTACAGGCTTAAGATATACTCAGATGTTTACCAAAATACATCTTATGGAGGCGCACATCCTTTTAGGTTGTTATATATGTTGTTATCTCAGAAGGTGCAGTGAGATAAATAGCGGGGGTGTTTTTCTACATCGCATCCTAAACCGGGAGTGCTGTTCTGCTAATTGCTGTAATTAGCTGACACTAATTGGCACACTGCTCTCAGTCTGTCCTCTCTTTTGCTCTCTACCCCTTTTGTAAATGGTCGTGTGTGTGTGTGTGTGTGTGCGTGTGAGTGTTATTGCTCTGTCTGTTGCTATGGCGCTCACCTATCAAGTGCAGCACAGCACTTTGATTCAACAGTATCTTCTGTGCTCGGCTCACTCGTGTTCATCAAGAGGCTTGGGGAATAATAACATGATGTCTATATATGACGGGGGCATTTCATTTAATCAGCTTTTCATTACAAGGTGTGCTACACTAGCTTATTATACAGTATGGATACATACACAACAAAATAGAAGCCGTTAAATGAACCTGGGAGTATGTAATGAAAACTGTGTGATAAGATTGAAATGCTTCAGTAGCTGTTTCAGTAGCTCATACCAGCAAAATGGACACGGCGACATTTGCAGGACAAATGAGAGAGAGAGTTTATTCTGTTTTCAGGATAACGGTTTAATTCTGTTGAAATACCCCCTAGGTGTTTGGAGTGGAGCAGAGCCAGAAACAGGACTCATCTATACTGTCGGACCTCAAGGGAAAGGCAAGAGGCAAGGACACAGGAGACGCAGGGAAGGAGGTAGAATCCTGTTTTTATTCTGTTTTTATTCTGTTTTTATTCTGTTTTTATTCGGTCTCTGTTGCTGCTCTTTTTTTCCTCCTTTTCTTTCCTTTCCTGCATGTTTGTTTGTTTCTATTTCTCTCTTTCTTTCTCTGTCTATCTTTCTCTATCTATGTCTTAGTGATGTCACACCCACTCACACAATGTAGTTTTGTATGTTCCTACAAGTTAGCCTTAAAAAAAAAAACATAAATCCATATGACAAAAATTGCAGTCAACCACTAAAGTTAGGTTCTATTGTGCCTCTCTGTCCGGTGTAGTATAAAAAGAGGAAAAGTCCCTCTAGAGACGGCTACGGTTCACGGTTGAGTTACTTAATGTGAGTCAGACAGTCACTCCCATGGCTTGACCGCACCACTTCCCTACGAGGGAGTAGGCTGGTCCTCCTGGAGATTGACCTAGATCATGCCGAGATGAGGAGACGCTCGGCCCCTCCAGGCGGTTCCCTCTAAGATGACGGGAGGGAGGCGACGGTGTGTACGCACCCTGACAGGGCTCTCCACCGACGTCTTCATCAGATGTACATAGATGCCTTCTCCACCGACGTCTTCATCAGATGTAGATAGATGCCTTTCTCCCACTTTAACTAGCAACTGTTCTTTGAGATTCAGAAAGAGGGGGGGATGGTAAGCAGCTAAACTGTTGTTTTCCCTCACAGTTGTATCTATAATACATAGTGACAAGGAGGAAGTGTGTGTCTAATTTGTCTCAGAATCAGAAGTAAAATAGATATACGGGAATTTGTCTTTATATCCCAACCAAATCATCTCCCTCATCCTATCTGACATCCAGATAAACAGATAAATACATGTACATGATACCAGTCTCACTTTCTGCAGATCTGTGCCCCTACTAATCGTCTAAATGATCTTTTTTTTCCCGGTCTCTCAACCCCGCCCCCCCCTCTTCCTTTCTTTCTTTCTTTTCACCCCCTCCTCCTCCTCCTCCTTCCCCCGCAGGCTCTTGCTGGTGACCCAGGCTGGGTCTCTCAGTGGGCCAGTATAGCTGCCAATCACACCAGGACGGACCCAGAGGGCTCGGGAGCAGAAACACCCGCCTTCCTGCACAAGGAGAGAGGTACTCAGTCTTTACAGAGAATGAATAGAGGAAATGTAACATGTAAAATATGCTTTTGTCCCTTTGAGCTGCAGACAATTACGTTTTTAAATAGATTTTTGCCTGTTTAAAAGCTTTTCCAAATAAAATTCCAAATAACTTTCAAAATAAAAGCGTATACATCAATTTTATATCTCAAAACTATCAATGGAGTTCAGTGTGCTTGAATCTCAGTTAAGTGGGCTTGTCCTTTGCTTTCTCCAGAAGCTGATGCTTTTGAATCAAGCGTGTCCCTCCGCAAGGGTGACTCCACCTCCAGCCTGACTGACCGCAAACGCAGGACCCTCCCCCAGCTCCCCGTGGACGACCCCCGGGCTAAATCCGGTACCAGGGGTCTGGGGCTGAGGTCCGAGATCGGGGAGAAACAGGACACCGAGCCCCAGGAAAAGGAGCACAAGGGAGACGGGGGGTCCCTCGCCCCCATGGAGGACGGCGAGATGACCGGCAAACGGAAACAAAGCTCCACCTCCTCTCCGGCCAAACCTTCTCTCCGGACCTCCAGTAGCGCTGAGCGGAGGAGGAGGTTGGAGGAGAAGAAAGGGGGAGGGGGAGGGGGGAGAGGGAGGAGAGAAGTCGGGGAAGCCTCTGGTGCGCCAGGGCAGCTTCACTATCGAGAAGCCCAGCGCTAACGTCCCCGCGGAGCTCATCCCTCGCATCAACAGAGGAGGCGGCGGGCGCGAACGCAGCGACTCGGTGGGCAGCATGGACACCGCCACGCTCCTGAAGGACACGGAAGCCGTCATGGCCTTCCTGGAGGCCAAGTTAAGAGACGAGAACAAACTAGACCAGAAGGGCCAGGCATCGGGCTCCGGCTACCCCCCTCGAGCCGGATCCGTCTCCCCCGAGTCCGACGTGGACACGGCCAGCACGGCCAGCCAGGCGGCCGGGGAGGCGGAGAGGAAAGCGGCAGCGGCCAGCGCGCAGAAACGACGCTCCCTGAGCAGCATGCACCGGGAGAAGAGCAACGTCAGCACGGCGTCCAAGACCGGCGTCACCAACACCAGCGCCCGGGAGCGCCTGGAGAGGAAGACCAAGAGCAGGACGGCGGACGCGACGAGTCGGACCGGCCGCTCCGCCCAGCCCTCGTCCTCCTCCTCCAGGGCTCGCCAGCCCTCTCTGGATCTCACCGACGACGACCAGACGTCCTCCTTCCCCATCTCCGACATCCTCTCGTCGGACCAGGAGACCTACTCCGGACCGGGGCTCAGCTGGGGCCACTCGACGCACGGCCGCGGCGCTTACACCTCGATGGACGACATCCTCAGCAGGTCGGCGAAGACCTCCGCCGGCGGCTCCTCCAAAACCGGCCGCACCCTCCAGGCGGCCACGGCCTCCTCCCTGGGGAAGCAGGCCTCGCTGCCCCAGCCGCGGCCCACCAGGGCGTCCCTCCTCCGCCGCGCCCGGCTCGGGGACGCCTCCGACACGGACCTGGCCGACGCCGACCGGGCGTCCGTGGCGTCCGAGGTGTCCACCACCAGCTCCACCTCCAAGCCCCCGTCCGGTCGGAAGGGCCCGTCCAGGCTGGACATGCTGGCCCAGCCGCGCAGGACCCGGCTGGGCTCCGTCTCGGCCCGGAGCGACTCGGAGTGCGCGGTGACCCGGAGCTCCGCCTCCTCGCCGCGCCTGTCGGCCGAGACGGCGCTGCGCCTGGGCCTGCGCTCGTCCACGCCCGCCGACAGCAGGCTGACGCCCAGGATGAGAGCCAACAGCGTGTCCAAGCTGACCGAGACCAAGACTAAAACCACTACGTCTGGCTACTGCTCGCCCACAGGTGAGGTGTTTGATACTTCACAGTGAAATACATATATAACTACTACAAATCAGTTACAGCATTGGCTTGTTGCAAGTTAATTCAATTCTACATTTCTTATTTAGGTTATTATGAAATTAAATTATTTAACATTTAATAATGAATTGATGGTGTAAGGATCCAGGCGTGTCGCCGAGTAACGTGACACCCCTCGTTATATGTCACTGTATGTGTACGTTACGTGTCGGTGTATAAACATTCGTCTTCACCTTCAAACATTTCCATTGTGTCGTGACCAACTTGTGTGCTGTGCGTTGGTTTTCGTCGTCCAGAAAGCCCTCAGCCTGAACCTGAGGGTGGTGCTACCGAGGAGGAGCTGATGGGTACTGTACCAGAACTGTAGAGCCTTCATAGGGCTGTGTGTGTGTGTGTGTGTGTGTGTGTGTGTGTGTGTGTGTGTGTCTCAGACCCGGGTCACAATAATAGAAGCTTTAATTACAAGTGTATTTGGGAGTGTTGGCAGCAGCTCGTTTTCTGTTAAGTGTGTATTAACAGAAATGTATTTGAAAAAATGAGATCAGCACGGTGACCCAGCTCTGGTGTGTGTTGCAGTGCTACTGTGTGATCCCTCTCTCACATCCATCCAAAGTCATACAGTGATGAAGACTCGAATGCTCTGCTCCCACTCTGCTACATATGAGCTGAAACAATTAGGTGTTAAATGCAAAAACCTATGGCCAAATGGTTTTGTAGAGGTGCTCCCCCTTGTGGAGATACGTGGCATCGGTACCTCAACAGCTATCTATCGTGTCCCGTTTCAGTCACTCAGAGGTTGAGAGAGAGCATGGTGTTGTCTCATCATGGTGCAGGCTACATTAATACAGCCGGTGTGTGACCAGCTTAACATATCTTGGCTCCATATCAAGGTTTCTCCACGTCTTGTTGGGTGCTTGGGTTGGCTGCCCGGGGGTGGGCTGCTTTTAGGTTGCAGGTTCATTAACAAGCAGTTTTTTAGTTTTTTTTTTGTGTTTGTGGTTTTATCATCGCTAAAATATCCCTGCAGCTGTCCATAAACAAAAAAACATTACAAACTAACGTTCAAAATGTTTTTGCTCACCAGTCTTCTCTCAGTTTAAGAGGAGGATATAGTATCGTATCAGTATATCTGGGTTTGTCTGTAATGGCTGGCTTGTGGTTAATGATGCAAAGATGAGGCAGACTTTGTTGTCCATTGGCGCAAAACACATTATTATAGTGCTTCCTTTGAATTATACTGAGGTCTGAACTCTCTCAGATCAGACCAGGATATGCCGGGGGCTTCCTCATCCACAAGGCCTCTCATACTCACAACCTTATTAATAACGTCATTCTGTTGAAATGTAATAAAGTAATATTGACTAAACCATCGTATTCCTCTCCATTCCTTCCTCAGTCTCCAGTAGCAGTCGGTGGAGGCGTATGCCCCCGGAGTACGGCTCCACCTCGGAGGAGGAGTTCGGCTCCAACCGGAACTCCCCGAAGCACGGAGGGCGCCCCCACCTGCGCCCCCACCACCCGGTCCTGCACCGCGGCTCCAGGCCGGGCTCCACCGGCTCCACCGGCTCCACCGGCCCCGGCTCCTGCGCGGTGACGGGTCCGGGGGGCGTGGTGATGAAACACCGTATGAAGGAGCAGGAGGAGTACATCCGGGACTGGACCGCACACAGCGAGGAGATTGCCAGGTATTGATCTAGACTGATCTGTAGACTGATCTATTAGTTGATGCACGTTGATGTATTAATTGGATAATGATGTAAGTGAATTGTATTTGGGACCTCTTAGTTATACTTATTGGTATTTCATCTTCATGAGCAAACAAGAGTCCTTTTACAGAGATAGCCAAAGGTTTGTGACCATTATTTTAGTGTTCATGTTTGCAAATAGGTAATTGTGTGGTACAAATTCAAAATTACTAACTAAATCTTACCAAAGTTGGACATATTTACCCTTTTTTCTCAGTAAAATTGGTCTTACTTTAATTTTAGGGATAGAAACTTTGAATTTTTTCTGTGTACTGCACATCTTTCTGTCTGAATTCTTTGAAAATGTGATAATTTAAGTATAAAATAAAGTAAATTAAGTATTTTTTTTAACCTTAGTACAATCAGTTTAAAGGTTGAAGGATTTTGCACTGTATTATATCATAATACTATAAATGCATATTGCACAATATATTGAGAGTCAGTATCACAATGTGTTGATGTGATTTTTAGCACACCTTATTGTTTATATCTACGGAGTTTATGCAGTATTTGTTTTCTCACTCTGCTTAATGGCTAATAGTGTATTTCCCTGTGTATTGTGTGTGTTCATGTATCTGTCCCGAGTCTTAAAGAACCCCATCTGATGGTTAACAGGTTATTCCCCTGTGTGCGCAGGATCAGCCAGGACCTGGCTAAGGACTTGGCTATCCTGGCCCGCGAGATTCACGACGTGGCCGGTGAGATCGACTCGGTCAGCTCCTCCGGCACGGCGCCCAGCACCACCGTCAGCACCGCCGCCACCACCCCGGGATCGGCCATCGACACCCGGGAAGAGGTAGGGCCTGCACGTCCCACGCAGCCGGACATACAGGAGAGCATGAGAAAGGTGCCCGATTTTTCTTCTTCTATCATTGCTTTGCTTCGTTCGCTTCCATTTTTTTTCCGTTGCTCGGATAAACACAGCTTTGCCTCTTTGCTGCTTTGAAGCTTTCATTCACTGTGAGAGGTATTCATCATTTCCCTCATCTCCTCCACTTTAAACCTTTCTTTTTTCACTCTTTCAATCAGTTTTGGTTTGAGAACTGATAAGCTTGATCTCGCTTTATTAAATTTCTTCCCATCTCACGAATCTTCACTTCCCTGCTAACTTGAGAAAACAAAATTGTAGATCGCTTTATGTTTGTCGTGTTTAATCTAACTCTATTTTTCTCCCTTCCCTTCTCTCTCTTCCCTAGCTGGTGGATCGGGTGTTTGACGAGAGCCTCAACTTCAGGAAGATCCCGCCTGTGATTTCGACCAATAAGGCGCCGGAGATCAACGGGCGGCCGGTGGAGCTCCGCCCCCGTGCTCCTGACAGCCTGGAGCCCCGGGCGCTGAGGAGACGCACCTGGAACCGGGAGGAGGTGAGAGAGGAAACGACAGACTATCAGACAGAACATCTAACAGCAGATAGGACTTCAGATAAATCACCAATCTTCCCATAATGCACCTCAGCCCTGGTTCTTTTTACTTGTAGTCACTTCCCATTACATTTGAAGGGCTAATCTGAAAGTACAGATGCTGCAAAATAACACTGTTTGGAAAACTAAGCTCTTAAATAAGTTAATTAGTTAAAAAAAAGTTTATATCTCATTTGGGAATGAAAGTTTCTTCTTGGTTTGTTAGTTTGTCTTCATATTTGTTGTCTTCTGTCCATCCAGGCGGTGTTGGACAGCTTACTGCTCACTTCAGTTTCTCAGATGTCCTCCAAGATCAGACACTCTGTCGACAAAACAGCAGGAAAAATCAGGTTACTACTACAGTATATAGTTTATATAAAACTATAATATGCTATGGGTATCTAACAGTGTATTTGCAAAAGTACATACTGCCATTATTCCTCATTGCATCCGTGTTTGTTTGTATGAGTGAAGCGTTTGTGATTGAATATGTTTCTTTGTTGTTTTGCTTCAGGATATTGTTCAAGGACAAGGAGAGGAACTGGGACGAGATTGAGAGCAAACTGAGATCTGAGAGTGACATACCTCTCCTGAAAACCTCCAACAAGGTAGGGGGAACCTGTGTGGCTGAACAATATTCAGTGTCAAGGAAAGCAATTAAGGGTGTTAGGAGCTAATAATGTTTTCTCCTTTCTGCAGGAAATCTCTTCTATTCTGCTCGAGTTGAAAAGAGTTGAGAAGCAGCTCCAAGGTACAGTAGAGGAAAGACACACAAAGATACACACACCTCACCACCTCCATTTCACTCACTTTGACCTCCTCTCTCTCTCTTTCCCTCCCCCTCTCACTTCCACAGTGATCAATGTGATGGTTGATCCCGACGGGACCCTGGATGCCTTGACCAGCCTCGGCCTGGCTAGTCCCACCACCCCTACCAAGCCCCTGACCACCAAAACAGCCACCTCCATTGCCACTAGCCCCGGGTCCCAGCCTCCACCCCAGGGATCCCTCCCGGAGATCCTCCCCGGGCCCGGAGGACCACCGGCCACCACTAGGGGTCAGGCCGCCTCCGCCAACCCAGAGGACACGGCGCGAGAGCTGAACGTGAGTCTGGCGGGAACGGGAGTAGGAGGGCTGCCGTTCAACCGCAGGCGGCCGAGTGGAGAGGAGGCCATTGCACAGAAGTGAACAGAAAACAACAAGACGTTCCCCCTGAAGTCAGGGTCTTGTGAATACACACGAGTCTGGATCAGAGGGTACGCGGCTGGTGATCAGCGCTCACAACAAGGGGAGTAGAAACAGGTAACCGACTTCACCGGCAGGACAGCGGCCAACTCTACTGACTTTACAAAGCGATGACATTATGATATCAACTTTATTTCGAGGAAGTGTTGCCGGACCTGGCCTGCAAATAACTGCTTCAACTTGACCTTCTTCAAGTCTGACTGAATGAACACATGACAACAACCGTGCCCAGAAACCCCTGCAGTAGCTGAGAGGCCGTGAACCTCACGTGACGGATCATGGATTTACCCCTGAACGGAAAAAGATCCTGTGAATGAATGGAAACGGTCGTATTACATGAGTAGCTTAACCTTGAAACTGTTTTGTGCTTACTGGCCAAATGACTTCCTGTGACTAGTGGGGTTGAGCATATACAGGCAGGCTACCTGGCTACTATATCAATGGACAGTTGTACAGTTTCCGCTCTCCTCCAGCCTTCTCCATGTGTCTGGACCCTACCTACATAAAAAGACATGCCTTAAAGCACACCCTCGATAGTAGCAGTCATACCCTCGATAAACAACAGCACTCAAAACGATATACAACTTATAACATGAGATGACTTCTGCTACACTTTCTGCCAGTGGACAGCAGAACTCACACAAGATGCTTTATCTACACTGTCAATAAAAACGCCGCATGCAGCTAGGATATTTTATTAGCTCCTGATCCGCCTTAATAACCAGCCAACCTGACAAACCAAACACATCCATCAACAGACTATGCTATTTTTAACGGTGGTGACGTTGGAACCGCAGAGCTATACTTCGATTCACGTAGGTCTACATCTTAACCCGGGGTCTGGCCGCTGTCCGTCCGTTGGTCCATCTCTCAGACATACAGACTCTGTTGAAATGGATTTCTAGAGTGCCTCCCCATCTCTCTCTCTCTCTCTCTCTCTCTCTCTCTCTCTCTCTCTGTCCTCGCCCACTTTTTCCGTTCACCTCTTGGTATCTGGAGGAAGTGTTACGCAACGTTCGTTTCTCCAGTAGCATGTACAGAACGTAGCTCAGAGTTTTATTTCTGGAAGCCGGGTGTCGGGGGTTCATCTTCCTAACAGTAGTCACCACTGGGCGAGATGATAACGAACTTCAGGAAACCAGCGATGATTTTCAATTGCCATTCAAAATATCACCTACCAAAGTTAATAAGTAGCATACAAACATTTGTTGTTGTTGTTGTTGTTGTCGTTTTTTAAACCGGAGAGCCAAATCGTCCCCTGAATCTGTGCAAAAGCTTAAAAATTTGTATTTCGGTTATTGCAGTTCATCTTTATGTTTTTGCTGCAAGTCAGTGTTGTATCCACATCTTCCTTTGCAGCACTCCTATTTCTCAGTACATCACTATGATTTCCAATTGGCTTTTTTTCTACTTTTTTCTGCCACGGCTGATGTGACATCTTTTTAAACTAGCAGCAAAAACAAACAAAACAAAAAATTCAACAGAATCTTTTCTAATATTTAAATACTGTATTGTAGATACTGTAGACCTTTACTGTAGCTTTTAATGCATTAACTCACAATGAAGCAGATCATACAGTGATTTATTTTTTCAGCGTCATATTGGAAGATCTAATAATAATGGTTACTAGTTTCAGCTCCATTACACACCTGAGGAAACCTGAGCCTGAGGAAGCTGCTGGATCGTCTGTTTCACAAATGTCTGTCTAAAAGAACATCAGCAACGTAGGAGGCCTTTGTCTTTGAGGAACCTCATGTCATCCCAACACATAGACCTAATTTAACAATTTTGCTTGTAAACCAGTTTTAAATTGAAAGTGTATATAGGTGCATTGTTTCGTTTGAACTAAGAGGGAAGTTTCCAACGTACTGCTACTGTAGAATTGTGCTCAGACAGTATAGATACACACTTCCTCGTCGACTTTGCTGCTTTTCTAGTTACTTTATGGGGACTAACCGTTTTCTAAAACTCTCTTCAGCTTATAGTCTGTGTTCTAGCATAAGATGACTTAAAGACAGTGTATTAGTACTTAGATACTCTTGCAATAGTAAATTTAGGTACCAGAATACATGTTCCTTTCCTCTTCTCTATACTGTACTGTACAATGTTTCGATGCCTCGAAGTGCCAGGTTTAACTATAGAATGGCATTGAGTAAAAATGAGCAAAAATGTAGTTGTCTAAAAGTTTATTTCTCTCATTTTGCACATTAGATTGTGTTTTTTTTCTCATTGAGAAGTAGTGAAAAAGCGGTGAAAGGCTGATGAGTCAAATGTCGCGGTAAAGTAGTTTGACAAACAATGATATCAGGTCTGATATCAGAACTGACTGCCTTGTTTCTGGAATATTCTGTCTTTATAAACAAAGCCTTTAATCATGCTACTTGTTGTTTTTTGCTCTATTTTCTCAAAAATAGGGGATTGCAAAAGCTCGGTACACGTTTATTTTTTAATTGTTTTACACGTGTCATCTGATCAGTGTTCTTTTTTGTTTTCTTGTCATTTTTGTAAAAAAAAAACAATTTTATTTATTTTGTTTAATATTTTGTGGATGTTTCATGTATTTTATATTTGTTCGACTATCTACATTTGTTACTTATTGTTAATAAAAGAGCCATTCAGATGTTTTGCTATTTTCATTGTGGGCCATGTACTTACACCACGGGGCGTACCAAATCTGGACGGGGGCACTCACACATAAAAGTGGCTTGCATTAGGAATAACATCAAACAATTATATGTTGAGGTTGACTTTTCATAAACCTTAAGGAATTACCTAATCAAAATGGATTTTGGCCTATTTCAGAAAATCCCATTCCCATTGCTGCACCATAGTCCTATTGTTCACCTGTACTTCCACTGTAACATTTACTGTTAAAATGTGTTACTTAGTCAGAAAAATGAACTAGACTATTGCAAACAGAAAATAAAAATGTATCTATGATTATGCACCTAGAGGCATAATTACAACTGCTGCATCAACCAAATGCTAAACTTGAGACTTCATAAGAATCATTCAGTCACTTTTAATAGAACTCAGATGGTCCGTCTGTCCACATATTATCTGAGCATGAAGTGTCAAGTTCTGTTCTTCTGTTTTGGCCGGGCCAGCAGATGGCAGTAGCCACAGACATCAGTTGTTCTGAGTTGGACAAGGCCAACCAAATGTTCAGCGTATTGAAACACAGATATTTTACATTTTAAAGGACCAGAATGGCCAAGCCACCTCCAGGTACCGTTAGTCTTGTTAACTACATGGGAACATGGCTTGGATGTTGGAGGAAAAGGGGTGTGGGTGAGAGTAAGTATGTCACAGAGGTTATCAAGACGCTATTACAGCAAGTGTGGACGGTGTATCCAGACCCAAGGATACCCATCTTCAGGTGCAGTGATTATTACTCTCCTAACAATTAACAGCAGGCAATTTTTCTCCTTCTTTCACATGCTTACATTACATCACTAAAGAAAAGAGACACTGGAAAACACCACTCACACAGTTGTTGTTGTTGTTGTGAAGTGCATTTAATCACCAGAGACAAACTTCCAAGTGTTGCCTGACAGTTTTTCTTTACATGACAAACTGACAAGTCATTATAAATCGCAAATGAAACGACATTGGTTGATAAATGGGACAGACGTGAAGGCGGATGGCTTGGTGGTCGGTGTCGGGGGAGGACGGTTAGCCGGGGGGCCAGCCCAGCTGGCGACCACCCAGGACGTGGACGTGGAGGTGGTAGACTGACTGGCCGCCATTCTGCCCGTCGTTGACCACAACTCTGTAGCCGTCGGACAGGCCCATCTTATCAGCACACTTCTTTGCAACAATCATCAAGTGGCCCAACAACTAATAGACAGAGAGAGAATAAAAAGATGATGTTCAGCTGAAAAACACATCTGCAAAAAGGACCCGAAAACAAAACTCATGTAGGGTTAAGCACAAAGAAACTACGTTATCCGAAACTGTATTCTGCTGAACGTTATTACTGCAACCCCTGTGATAAAATGATGAACGCTTGAGTCACTGTGGGATAACAGTGTGTTCTGTTTCCACCTACTGGTCATTGACATCAGTCATTCGTCCAGGACACGGCACACTGCCATGACGTCAACAAGCAGGGTGGAAATGAGTTGCATTATGAGAAGACACCATACTTACTGCAGCGTCGCATTCCTCAGCTTTTGACAGTTGTACAATTGGCTTTTTTGGGACCACGAGGAAGTGAGTAGGCGCTTGAGCAGCAATATCAGGGAAGGCTATGCACTGAAACACAAAAAAACAAAACATTAATTAGGATGGCTAGCCTGTACAGACTGTTGCAATTGTTCATAGTCTAGTTTATTGCTTTTATTATTTCAGCTATCTTTAGTTCTTATACTTCTTGAACTCCATTTCATTTTCCCTGCTGAATTGATTTACTCTGCTGCTACAATTTCCCCACAGGGATCAATAGTTCATCATACAGTATCTTAAATCAGCTGCTCTGGATCTGTCCATGTTGCATGCTATTGGCTATTCATTACAAACCCCGCCCCTTTTTTGTGAACACATAGCTGGACTGGAAAACCCTGGGTTAACAGAGAGAGTTAATAATCAGTTATGTGAGACTGGTTAGTCGGGATTTACATAGTTTGGTTTTGTGAAGACATAAACATACCCTAACTATGTTGAACTTGCTTCATGAGACAAGCCTCTGGCCATTGCAACTTTTGTGCCAGCAAAACAAGTCAATACTCAACAGTGGCCATGAACTTCAATGAATCAAACTCTAGGGAATTAGATCATAAAACAACTTGTTTGTGTTGCGTTTGATGTCTTGACGGATTCAACATTGATAATGCATTATCAAAAACCACCATGCCAGCCACAGCACTTGCAGCAGTCACTTATTCACTTTCCTGCAAACTGTTGTGGTAAGCAAAACTAAAATAGCATCAGCAATCTCTACTGTTACATGGGCATATAAAATGAGGAATACCACTCAGTTTAAGAATCTCTATGTACAGCAAAGTTAGTCTAACCAATATGTGACATGAACAACTCTCAAAGTCAGAAACAAATCAAACCTGTGATTAGGTGAACCCACACAGCTTCTGTTGGCCTCACTGACAGTGTTTCCTTAATTGCCAGAAAACCCTTCTAGGTTTTCCCAGTCACTTAAACCATCTTTCCCAATGTATTCTCTATGGAAGGGCTCCAGATCTGTCACGTGCTGATGACATCATAGATTCATGTAACTTTGGATGATCTGGTAATATCCATATCTATAAATTGCACTATCGAAACCATAGGAGTAAGATGAATGCGTACATTTTGTAGTATCCCACTGCGTAGTACATCTATTCTAATTAAAGCCACTGCAGACAAACCACATGGTCAGATAGGCCTCGCTATTGGTAGTAAGCCAAGGGTCTTAGATTCAGGAGTGGCAACAAATTTGACAAGAGCAATGCCTCACTGCATGCAGAACAGTCCAGCCCTGGATAGCAAAAGAGAAACGGTATTAACTGCGCTTCATTAGCTTATTTTCATTTAAAAGACAACCTATTGCCGCAAACTGGGTGCAGGTTTTGCTATACCCTAAAGGCAGAGACTCGCTGCAGAGACTTTCTCTGCACAGCTAACGTTAGCGCGGAGCTAACGTCGTCAGTCTAATTTTCTTGCACCTAGATGTGTTTGTGAATAAACCTGTTGAATGCATACCTGATCATCCTCATGCAATACGTTTACAGGAATCTCCTTGCGTATAATTTTCCCGAAGATTGTATCTCCACCCGGCTTGGCAGTTTGGGCTTTCGCTATTTCATCAGCCATGTTGGCGCAGACAGTCTGGACTGTCACCGCGATTTTGGCTCTGTAATATTATGGTGAAAGCTCATTGGCTAGAAATGTGCGTCTTTTTGAAACTCTGCGCTGATTGGGCGTTGCTTCCTCAAAACCGGAAGTGAGCAAAAGAAGTCTGTCAGACAACATTTCGCAGTACACAAAAAAAAGCAGAACACCAAAAGGCATAAGGCACACACCCCACAATACTACCAATAGTAGTATAATACCAACAAATCATATTCAGTCAACACATTTGTTTGCACTGTTGCTTTGGATACATGAGAGGGAAGTTACAAAGCTATTAAAGTAATTTATGAAAGCTTTGTGTATAGGCGACTTTTGAACAAAATTATGAAGTTTATCTTATCTTAACTTTTTATATTTTGGGAAAGAAGGTATCTAAGAAATGTAACAAATGTAAATGTGTAGAGAATGCAGAGCATGTACTTTTAGATTGTAATAAGTTTGTTATTGAGAGGGAAAGACTGCATGTGAGATTAGGTAGTAAATTAGATTAGAGGACTACTAGAGACAGGAGACAACCAGTGGCAATATTTAGCTTTTTTAAAGACACAAATCTAATAGATTGAATTTAATAAGTGAATGACTCTGCTCACTCCGGTACAGTAGGTGGCGATATGCGCCATTTACGTTGGTTTGCGGCTCGCCATCAAATTCAGAGAAGAAGAAGACGAAGCATAAGTCAACATGGGGACTCGTTTGAAGGTGAGGATGGGAAACTTCCAGATTTGACCATGCTGCACAATACTTTCAGTGGTTTAATTTACGGTTATTTGACATATGACATAAATAACTGTTTACACTCATCAGGATGCGAAACATGGCATGAAAAACTAGGAAGCTAGCTAAGTTAGCTAGTTGCTAGCTACACAGTACTCAATGTATAGAAAGCTAAAGGTGCTTAAATTGCTGAAAGCTATAATTATATACGTGTATATATATACAGGTCCTAAGGGTGTTTAAAGCGTTGCACAGAACAAGGATGGCTGTGTTCAAAGATGATGACAGAGCACTGACGGGTAAGTTATATACTGCTGGTTACAGAAAGGACTGTTGTCATCATTGACCTGCTGTCTACCATTAGTACCATTAACTATGTTTACTCCCCTGAAGCTGCAAGGTTAAAGATCAACGAGGAGTTCCAGAAAAACAAAAATGAAATGTCAGAAGAAAACATTAGTAAGGTACAGAATCCATTTGTCATTCAGCATCAACAACATGGTGGTAATGCAAGTACACAAGGATATCATCAGCTTGGATATCATCAGCTTGGATCAGCTTCTATGGATTTAGATGGATATGGTCGTATTTCACTGATTTGCATTTAAATAAATATCTGCATGTTCATCAATCTGTTGGCATCATTGTACTGTTGATCTGCAACAGTTGATCATCACCCTTCTGCTACTTTCAGATGGTCAAAATGGGCTCGAATGTGGAAGTTGTTCTTCGAGAATCTGTCATACAAGCAGAGCACAAAGGAGAAAATAAGCTCTGTGCGTAATTTTATTTTATTTTTTTACTCATTTTTGGTACCATGAATAAAAAATAAGAGGTGTGTGTGTGTGTGTGTATATAATAAGTAGATAGTAGAAGTAGTATACGAACATTTCTTTGATGATGATATGTTATATTTTATGCTCTTACAGTGCTTCGACCCAGAGAGAGCCTTCTACTCGAAAATGTGCCCTACTGTGACCAGCCCAGGAAAAAATCATGACAGGACATTACAGACTACATATTTACACCAATAAAGACTCACCGTCAGCTATTACCTAATCCATCTGCAATTTAAAGGCTTCACCCTAAACAACTTTTGAAGTGTTGAAAGAAGAGTACTCATCAAGAAGAAACATCCCTATTTGGAGAAATTCATACTTATGATTCGATTCAGCTCTCTGAGGGTTTCAGAGTTTTGTGTTGTGAAGTCCAAAGTCAAATTCTCATGTACAGTGTTTGAATGTTTAATGTATTATGACCTGATTTAATTTGTTTTGCAGGGGTGGGGGGGTACTCTGCCTACTGTTCCCTTGTACCCTATCTTTGTGTGAGTAATGCTCATGATTTGCCTGAACTCGCAAGGGAAACATGAAAAGCTACACATTATTTTTCTGCTGCTGAAAATGTTTTCTGATTATTGAATAATCATAGACTCATAGACTGGTGTGGTCTTCTTTGTTGTTCAAATGATCTGAGGTCTATAGGTGCATGCAACATGAGGTGTGTGTGTGTGGGGGGGGAGGTATTCCTGACTATAAAAATAGACAGAATATAGAAAAAATAATGGTCTTGTGGCCCCTGAGTTTTTTTACACACATGTAGGGACTTCATATACTATATCGTTAGCATTACAGTTAATTCTTCCCATGACTGTAGAGACACCCAAATATGCAAAGGTTGACAAGGCTAATATGAAAATAGATTTTGGAATTTAACAGTTTCCCGCTAATGTGTTATTTACTAGTTGTTTCCTACCTTTCTTTCGTTTTTCTGTGTACATCTGTAATACAAAAATATCCATTATTCAATATAAAACAACTTTACAGCAGTGAGCTACTATATTTATCTCTCTTAATTTCCCTAGAGTTAAATAGAACTCATGTACAACAAATCCACTACATTTCCCACAATCCCCTCGCAGTAGTAATATATATAGTGCATCATCAAATTGCGACGTTACTCTGGCAACGTTTGTGAAGCTTTTCTTCCTAGTGGTCCTTTAGCTAGCTAGCCAGTTAGCAAGTCGGTACTGTTCAGT
The DNA here is from genome assembly GCA_034670385.1 of Hoplostethus mediterraneus. Classification (NCBI taxonomy): domain Eukaryota; kingdom Metazoa; phylum Chordata; class Actinopteri; order Trachichthyiformes; family Trachichthyidae; genus Hoplostethus; species Hoplostethus mediterraneus. The sequence continues at coordinate 287,736 of JAXDDW010000022.1, read as the reverse complement.
GAAATATCAAACGGGATGCCAAAAATAAGGTAAGAATTTGCGTGAAGGCTTGTTTTCAGTATCATAACAGCAAAGGGATATTTTCCACTCGAGCAATATGTCGCTTTTGGTGTGAATTTCTCAGCGCGGACACGTTATGGGAGCTGGCCGCAGCGGAGGCACAGAGTCGGGAGAGCGGAGGTGGGGAGGAGGATGGAGGAGAGGCAGTCCTCAGCGACAGGACGGTGTTTCTAATGGGCAGTAAGGCGGGGGTAGGTGTAGCATCGTGCCAGCCATTATCAGCTTCAACAGTTTTCTATTGCTCTCTAATGGAAGCACACTGACTTTCCTCTCCCCAGGGTAAAACCTCCATTCTTCTCAGATGCCTTGACAGGTGAGTGTGTGCTCAGTTTTTAACCTCTCACCTGTTTCTGGGGTATCTATCTGTTATTGCATATATCCACATATATCCATGGTTTTAAGATGTATTAAAGGGTTGCATGCAAGCCCAACTGCAAACCCTAACTCCAATCCTAGCCTCCATTTAAATCTAACTAACTTCTCAATGTCACCATATTTTTATACTGTATAGAGCCATATGTTGAAGAAAAGAGACTGTCACAGTGATGAAGGGATATCCAAATAAACTTTACCTAATAAATGATAATCCTGTTTGTCATCCACCAGGGATGAAGCGTCCAAGCCGACTCTAGCTCTGGAGTACACTTTCGGCAGACGGGCCCGAGGACACAACACAGTAAGGTCTTGGTTATGGGTTGATTATTTCTGTGAACTGGCTCAGTGTGACATTGGAACGGAGACTTCATCACAGATAATTAACACAGTATTGATAAGTATGGTCAGTATGGCATTTATATAGGAATGGAAGAACTATGTGAAAAATTAGCACTTGCAAAAAGATGTAAAAGACAGGAGAGTCAATCACCACGGCCCCTAATCCTCCAACCCAGTGCACTAGCCTAACTCTTGGAGCTGGTATGATCATGTGATATATGATATGATATATACCAAAAGCTGCTGGCCGTTTGTACCTCTGAGTGAAGACCTCCACTTCTTTATGTTGCGTGCAGCACAACTGTACTTGAATGTGTAGCTTGTAATAAAAACGATAGCCTGTTGGTCTTTTATCCTCCAGCCCAAAGACATAGCCCACCTGTGGGAGCTGGGAGGAGGCATCTCCCTGTCAGACCTGGTCCAGATCCCCATCACTCCTCTCAACATAAGGTAGTTCACTAACACATACGCTGAAGCTCTTCCACACATCTTCCATGCCTGTATTTGTATTCTCAGTCTATCACAGTTCCCTGATGAGATGGACTGTCTGATATGTCCTTACTGGCTTTTGAATGCTTCGTATGATTACATATTCTTTGTTTTTCCAATTGATATAAATGTACAGTTACAGATGTACAGGTACAATTATTAAACAGTTATCTCCAAAATCTGTATGGTTTGAATATCAACTGCTGTTTGTTGATTTTACTGTTTTGGTATTATTGGTTTGGTTTAAGTCATGCCAATTAAGTAATTGGAATTAACAGAAATAGAGAAAATGACAGAAACAAAATGTGTCTGGGGGCTGTGGGTGTGCGAGCCTCAATACTGCAAGCGTCTACATTTACGTGTCCTACTACAACACATATCTATTGTTGTCTGTTCCCAGGTCTCTATCGATCATCCTAGTCCTGGACCTGTCTAAACCCAATGCCCTGTGGGGAACCATGGAAAGGCTACTGCAGATGGCACAGACCCAGGTGGAGAAGGCCTCTTCCCAGGCACAGCGAGCAGGAAGGGCCAAAGCTGGATCCAAGCACCAGGCCTCTGTCCACCCAGCAGCACGGGTCTTACCTAAAGACTATCCTGTAAGACCTCAGCTCTTCACAGTGGGCATTATATGAACAATGCTCATATATTACAAATTAAGATGTGAAAGACCAATGCTAACAAACTAAACTAACAGACAAAAAGAAAACCAGTCTTTTGTTGTTCACTTTGGTATTAAAAGGGTAGTTCATTTTTCTTCCTTTTCTTTTAAGTTTCCATCCAGTGCAGATGTAAGATGATGTTGATCATGCATGTATCCTGAGTAAACCATGATTCCATCAACAGGACAGAGAGCTGATCAGTCCCTTCCCTGTTCCTCTCCTCATCATTGGCAGCAAATATGACATCTTTCAGGTAAAATGCTCTCCTCAAACCTGACATTACCTGTGGAAGTGGTCGAGGATGCCCATTTTAAACACGGCTTTTGCCCGACTCAGCAGGTTTTCATAGGAAATAGACAGAGAGGGGAAACTATCCCTGCCACCAAACATTGAGTCTTAAAACAACCTTTTGGAGTATGTTAGAGTGCTTATATTGAAGTTTGTACATTACATTACATTTTGAGTGACAGTTTCTCAACCTGGGTTGCAGGAGTTTGAGTCTGAGAAGAGGAAAGTGGTCAGTAAGACCCTCCGCTTTGTTGCCCACAACTACGCAGCCTCTCTCATAGTGAGTGCTTTTAAAGTACCTTTAACATATTTGCACATTACACACTGTATTATTAAACCATGCTACAGTGAGCAGTCTGATATATTCAATCATTCTTCATCATTCCATCATTCCATCATTCCATCCTTCCTAACAACTGTTCTCTGCTCCACTTCTCTTTCCTCCACTCTTCTTTCTGTCCCAATTGTTCCATTAGTTCACCAGCATCAAGTTAGAGAGCCTGATGTCAAAAACCAAGAGCTTCTTCTCCCACTTGGCCTTCGGCCTGGACAGAGGGTGAGGAGGATAACCTAATAATGTACACCAGATTCATTCATTCATTCATTCATCCATTCATTTTCTTTCCCTGCTCATTGCTATTCAGGGTCACAGGGGGCTGGAGCCTATCCCAGCATTCACAAGATGATTCCTTAAACCAGTGCTTCTCAATCCAGTCCTCAAGGACCCTCTGGCCTGGAGGTTTTAGCTCCAGCCTTACTCAGGGACACCTGAACCAATTAAAGCATCATGAAAACCTGAAGCCTCTAATTGGTTCAGGTGTGCCTGAGTAAGGCTGGAGCTAAAACCTCCAGGAGAGGGGGTCCTTGAGGACTGGATTGAGAACCACTGCCTTAAATCATATCACCCCATAAAACAGTGTTGCTTATTCTCAGTACTCCAAATCTCTGTTCTATCTATCTTCTGATGTTCATTAAAAATGCCTTGGTTTCATTTGTGTTTTCAAATGTTTTGTTTTATGGTTTTGATCTATCAGGAAGTCTGTGTCGTGTGACTCCACCAAGCCTCTGATCATTCCAGCGGGCTCCGACTCCTTCAGCCAAATAGGTGGGTGCAGTGTCACCCTGTGGTCAAAGCCAGTACTGCATTTAAAGGGACTTGATAAATTACATCTTTATGAGACTTGGATGTATGGTATGATGTTGTAATGAACCTGAACTGCACAGAACCGCTCCTGTCATATAACCACCACCATTATTGTTGAGAGTCAGAACCACGGTTAGTATTGCAGACTTGGGACCTAACCAGCTCTTGATGTGAAGACAGGATTGTGTGATATAATGTTTTAACAGAATGTTCCTGTTACTAGGTTCCCCTCCTACTACCGATGCGGTCATTGGTTCGCTGCATGCAAGAAACCCACTGGACCTCTGGAAGAAAGTCTATGAGCTTGCCTTCCCCCCAGAGGTACTTCACACACCGAAGGCACCCTCTTCTTTCCTGAGAGATACCAGTATTGCAAAATGCAACTGAAAAGAACTGACAGTGCTTTTCATGTTTGAGAGCGTAAACACACATACACGTGCTTAGAAATACACTATGTACCTCCATGCATGTTCACACAGACAAGCGGCTCAGTTGTCAACACCCCCACTTCTCTGTCTTTCTGTCTGTGTGGTTGATGTTTTCTCTGCAGACCACCAGTGAGCACAGGGAGCTGAAGGATCCAGCCAGGGACCCTCAGTACAGTGAGCCTCAGATTGATGCCATGAGGGCCCAGAAAGACCAGGTAAAACACCTCGACCAATCACTGGCCTGTGTCCTTTTACTGTGTGGTTGTATAATTTTAAATCACAGCATTTGCCTATAATTCTGACTTTGCACAGACTATGCTATTGCAATCAATGTGATCAATAAGTAACATTTTGGCTGTAAACCTTAGTGTAAGAACATTTAGTTTCATACGTTTTATCACTACTGTATTATGATGGACACCATATATCCCAGAATTGGTTGCAGCAGGTCTCACACACACGCTTCACACACCCTTAAACCTCAATCAAACAAGAATTTACACTCTGTCATTCCTCCTCCTGTAATGAGGGTAATGTTCGATAGTAACCCTTTGTCCTGCAGTAGCCTACCTGCAGTAATGGTTCTGCCTGGTCCTGATTGGGCTATATTACAGCCCTTGGCCATAACCTTGAAGGAGGCTGCCTGTCTGTCTGTCTAGCTGTCTAGCTGCCACTCTGGCACTTGAACTGCAGTTACCTCTTGCAATCACTGACTGACTCACCTGTTGCTGCTCACTTACCTCTGTGATTGGTCAGCACATGGTGTAATTAGTCCAGGTAAGCAAGAGGAGTGAAGGGGTAAAGGTGTATTCCCATGTGAATATAGAGAATGAAGTTTGTGAAGACCTAAATGGACGTTAAGGTAAACTGGTCGGTGTCCTCACCTCCTATATAATTCCCACTTGAACAGCCATCTGACTTTATGTCTCCTGTGAGTTGGGATTAGATGGTATTACAGAGCATTCGATTGAGGCCAGAAAAAAATAGGTTAGTAAAGTACTCCAAAATGTTTAATATTAGAGTGACATAGAGTGACCCTGCCAACTGTTTTTCTCAAAAATAAACCAAAGTAAAATATCCCAGGTGGGCTGTCTGGGCTGTAAAACACTGAGGAAACCCCAGATTTTGATGTTTGGAGTCCTAGAAAAGATAAAAAAAATGCTTTACATGTAGCCTATACCCTGATGGGATGTTTTTGACCTGTTTATTCAGGTCATCTCTTGGTGATCAAAACCTTGTTCACTATTATGATGATGACTTTGTGGGCATTTTGCATTATAACTGTTTCACATGTTTTTTCTTGTTCTCTGTTTCTGTCTATCAGGAGCTGGAGCAGTACAAGAGGAATGCAGCTAAGTCGTGGAAAGGACTGGAGCTGGAGACTTAACAGAGACTCACACATTTACACCACATGTATATGTATATGTATATGTATTTTATGTATATTTACATTTTTGGTTGTTTATTCACATTTATGTCATTTTTTCCCACTTTGTAGTTGGTATTGTTACAAATTGTGTTCAAATGTAAATCAAAATGTAATCAAAATATTTTCAAACAAAACAAACAATTTGTATACTGATGATAAAATATGCTCTATAAAAATAAACTATTTATTTAACATTTTATTAAAACAAATTATGCCTGTCATAACTAAAGAGGCGATCGCTATTTACTATATATTTTATTTACTATATCTATATATTTTTTCAGTTACAAAACAACAAATCCCCAGAGAGAAGCTCTTGGCACTGAGACCACTGATAACAATGCTTTGAATCATATAGAACTTAGAAAGCAATTGCAAATTACACATGATCTGATGTAAATATCCAGTATGCCTGAAGTGCTCACAGAGAAGAAAGGGTCGAGTGCAAAGATAAACGCAGCTTGCAGCCACAGTACTTGAGAATCCCTCATCTTCCCTGGATAGTGACCATCACAGTCAGAACCACCTTGGGTTCAGCTTCCTGTCTAACCGAAGATCGCGCTACAAGCCTGTCTCGATGATTTCAGTGACGTATGAGGTAGTCTCTGATCTTGTAGCTGACGGTGCCCAGCAGCAGGAGGGCAGGGAGGAAGGAGTAAAGGAGAACAAAGTCTAGTGTGTATCTGGACAGAGCGCCGGGGTAGCCCTGGTCAATGACCTGACTGCCCTGGGTGATCAGACAGGCTCCTGGCAATGGTTTGAAGTAATCTGCAACAGAGAGAGAGAGAGAAAGAGTCACTGATAATCAATAAAGAGAGTATCACTACATATACTAATTGATTTGGGGATAATAATATTTTGATTGCTTTATTTGTTTTTTAACCAGGGAGCGTCCATCAATAGCTTTGTGTCCTTGAGGAAGACGCTGAACCACGACTTGATAACTCATTGTAACTCACTGTGGATAAGAGCATCAGATGAAAGCCTAAAATGTAATTGTAAAGTGGATAATTCATTATCATTATTATCATATATCATTATAAAATTTCATCACATACATTGGATAAAACCTTGACTGAGGAAAAGGTTGTTAATAGTACTTGGAAGGTTGGAAATGTTGGAACAGCTAAAAAAAAAATCTATCCAAACAGTGGTTATTTAGTCTCCCTTTCCATCCCAGCTCAGGGTAGGTGTGTACAGAATGACAGTCCATCGGTGAAGACAACTTACTGCATGTGAAGTTGAGTCCGTGGAACTCGGTGACTATCAGCAGCTCACAGCTGTACTTCTGGAAGGTCAGGTAGCTGAGCCACTGGAAGACCTCTGGCATCTGCTGGGTGCTTCTGTGGAGAGGAGAGAGGAGGAGAGGAGGAGAGGTGTGTTATTGGTAGTGTATGTCTGTGAAGTTAGACAGCTGAGTGATGAAAAGTGATGTTCATATAGCTACAGGCTACATACAACAGATCAGCTGTAGATACGTTGGTCAGGAAGACACAACAAACACACACAACATATTTAGTATCTCACCTCAGGAAGCCGGAGCCCACCATGATGCCAGCGATATTGAGCAGAGCCACTCCACTGTTGACCATGTTAGGGTCCTGGACCACTCCTAGCAGCACCACAGTCAGCAGCTCACCTGATGCAAGTAAACAAGATGAAGTTCATGAAGTCCATCCCTGTCAAAGTGTTAACAAATTCTGGGAACAAAACACAAACTGGGCACTTTAAGTGATGCTTTCCTTTTTTTTTTTCTTCCTGCAGCTCACCTATGACATGAGGTACCAGGACCACGGCAGAGAAACACAGGAAGCGCAAGCTGTCTGGATGCATCCCCACCGCCCTGAGAGGGAGGCAGGGGGGAGGCAAAGGGAAGGAAGGGGTGGAGATGGGGAGGAGAGAGGATAGAGAATATGTGAGCGGTTAGTTCAGCGAGGGCAGTTGAATACAGTCCTCTGCTCAAACCAAAATAAACCAAACACACACACACACACACACACAACCTACCAGTAAAGGAAGGAGGTGAAGATGAAAACACTGATGATGCTGAAGGGCAGGATATGGAAGATGTAAGCCAGGAACATTTGCCATTTACTGTACAGACCATCCTGACTCTCCTGATCACTCATGGCCCTCAGCGCCGGGACTGGAGAGAGGGAGAGAGGGAGAGGGAGAGAGGAAGAGAGAGAGAGAGAGAGAGAGAGAGGAAGAGAGAGAGAGATTGTGAGGATTAAGAAATTGTGAGTGGGTAATTCATATCCGATGGGTAAAGTAATACTTGATGGGGAAGCCGTCTAATGGTACACACAACCTTTCCTGTTGACGTTGGAATGAATCTTTTTTCATAATGTCCTATAGAGCCGATACATTTTGACACATGACCGTGTTGTGAAATCTTGAGATGTGAAATCTTGAGTGTGTTGTCTTCAAGATTCAAGGTTGCTTTGATAAATCGTTATCTCTGGCTGTTTGGGTACATGTGTTTTTACACATGTACCCAAGTACACATGTAGCCTAGTGCTTTATCACTCTTATCTACTTGTGCTGTGGTAGACAGCACCCTAAAGCTAAGACTCTCCTGATAACTGGCAGTAAAGTAGGTGAAAATGTCACTCAGTTACTTAGCGGCCACAGACACTCACGTGGTGAAATCCTGGGCGCAGGGAGAAAAAGGGGTGAAAATGTGACACCGTTTATTTAAAGTACTTAGAGTTTGGATTGTACAGATTTCAGTCAAGGATAGCATCGAGCAAAGAGCTCATTGGTGTCAATCAGTTATGCCCCGCCCACCTACACTAACCAGGAAGAGAAAGAAAGAGAGAGAGAGAGAATGAAGTTGTCATGCACTGCAGTATCCCACAGTGACCATAGGTATTTAAGGTTACCTACAGTCACGTCAACCACTATAAACCATGAAAACACACACACACACACACACACACACACACACACACACACACACACACACACCAATAGACACAAGTACTTGTCTAAAATAGAAAAGTCCATATGTCCACAATATGAATCTTTACAATATAGAAAATTCATTGTATACGTTTTTTGTGCAAATTACATTTTCACCTCAGAAAAAGATGTTTCCAACACAACTAAAGATAACTCCTGGCTTTTCCTCATATAGGTGACAGACTACACTCGTGCACCTGAAGTTGTCCCTCCAGTCATCGTGTCCACTTGTGATCTTTTAGGTAACAGAACAACAATCAAGAACAAGAAGCTCTCTCTCAAGAAAATCAATCTGGGTTCTCAGGTCAGTGCTCGGCAGTCGCTGTCACCATTTCCATCAAATTTCACAGTTTCCAAGTAAAATTTGTGAATGTTCGTGAGTGAACGATGCTGAAATTCAGTGATGCCACCCTAAGATATATTGTATTGGCGAAACTCACAGAGAGCTACAGCGTTGAGCATGCCAGTGTAGGGTGAGGCGCCCACGGACTGATAGATGATGCCGATGCGGTCCTGCACGGCACCCTTGGTGACATCATCGTCTAAACGCATGACGAAGAAAGCGATGAAGAGACCGTAGATCAGGTTCTGGGACAGGCGCATCAAAACACCCATCCGGTCCCGGGACAGGTTCCGCATTGTCCGCCTGCACACAGAATACACACATCAATACATGCATACATTTTTTATTTTTTTTATTTTGCCTTTATTTAACCAGAGAATAATCACACTGAGATTTGCATCTCTTTTACAGGTGAGCCCTGGCCAAGAAAGCAGCACATATAGTTAAAACAGATAAACAAATCAAACAGATAAAACACACAATATAAAAACATCAAGGGGGCTAAGCAGAACATAAAGCAGCTCATTGTCAACTCCATGCACTATGTACAAGGCCACTCAAAAACATGTACATGTCGATGACAGCTGCTCTGAAATTTGATTTTTAAAACTGTCAATGGATATGAAGTGATCCAGTTTCAGGTCCTTTTGCAACGTGTTCCAAGATGAGGGGGCAGCATATCGAAAAGCCCTTTTACCGTAGTCAGATTTTATGTGTGGAATGTTGTAAAGTATGTGGCTTTGTGATCGTAAACTGTGACTATGACTCTGTAAAGTGAGTAACGTGCCTAAGTATGTTGGTAGCTGACCCAGGATCACTTTATACAGAAATAAAGTAGTAATGGATTTGTCTCCTTATTGTAAGTGATGTACATGCACATGCACATGCACATGCGCACACACACACACACACACACACAAAGGCATGCATGTACAGCACCGACCTGAGCAGAACTCCGAGTTTTGCCGCACTGCCGGGCGACTCTTTGCTCTTGAAGGGGATGACTGTCTTGTCTTCCCGCTTCAGGCTCTGCTCCATCTTTCCCAGCATGCTCTGGTAGATGGCGGAGCCCTGATAGGATGAGGTGATGTCATGCATCCGGCTGAACGTGGCCGCCTCCCTCTCGCTGGTTCGCGTGTCCACCGCGGTGAAGTCAACTGTCAATCACACCAAGAGCTGTCAATCAACCCCAACACCCGGAGAGCAGAATGGACAACGTGGGCCATTTAATGGGTCATAACACTGAATACTGAGCATTATTTCAGATTTTAAAGAACTAGAATTACTAGTATTTAGTAGTAGTATTTAAGTATTATCAATGTAATAGGAGCTTTTGGACAGGCCCACTGTTCTGTAACATAAAGGGGGTGAATAAAAACAGGAAAACGCTACAGCGTGGATGCAGGATGGATGCAGGGGTACCATTGAAAATACAGTGTGTAGCATGAGGCCAACACATACAGTACCATAGATGTCGAAGGGGTTGCAGTACTCTGGACACTCATAACCACACTGGCTGAAGAAGTCCACCATCTCCCCTGGCTGCCCGCAGAACACCAGCTCTCCACAACTCATGATGGCTATCCTGCTGAACACCTGGGACACACACACACACACACACACACACACACACACACACACACACACACACACACACACGCACACACACACACAAACACACAGTTTAGTTTAAGGTCCTTAAACCATAGATATCAACAGTGTGTTCATCTACCTCTCAGAACTCACCCTGAAAAGCTCAGACCGTGGTTGGTGGATGGTTACTATGACGATGCGGTCCCTCCTGGCCAGCTCCGCCAGCAGCACCACGATCTGATTGGCGGTCATGCTGTCCAGCCCCGTGGTCGGCTCGTCCAGTAGGATCACCTCTGCGATGACATCATTACCATGGGGCGAAGGTGGTCACACATCAGGAAATATGGAGAACAGGGCAAACAGGAGAAAGCGTTCAATAACTTTTTATTCTTTTTTTAAAGTTTTAAAGGGTTTATTGTACTTCTACTAAGTGGCGGCGGCGGGCCTCTCAGCGGGGCCAACTTAACTCGTTAAGATAAGTCAGTTCCTTTTTTAGTTAATTACTCTAATTAGGACAATTAAAAGATTGCCTCTTTACATTATGAAAGCAGAGTGGAATTAGCAGATGCTTTAATTGTGAGATTAATTCATTTCCTGGTTGATTGGAGAGGCAGCGAATGGGAACTCCTCATTACTCTCAGTGTGTGTGTGTGTGTGTGTGTGTGTGTGTGTGTGTGTGTGTGTGTGTGTGTGTGTGTGTGTGTGTGTGCATGGCCAGTCTAATCCTGAATGAGGACTGAGACCCTCCTAGCTCCCTGGGGACAGTAGACCTGATAAACTACACCTGGGACGTGCGCGCACACACACACACACACACACACACACACACACACACACACACACAGAGAGAGGTGGGTCTCTGCTTATTCCAGTGTGGTGTGATAACCCCGTTTTTCATTACCCTTCTCCATCCATCCCTCCCTCTGTCCTCATTCTATCCTTAGTTCCCTTTGTTTTCTTCACTGTGGACTTTTAAAACTCTTTGGGGAGAGACCGGTCTGGCGGTAAACTTTTACCTATTCTCAGGATGAATGACATACTCTCATCGCGCATACTCGCTTATCCTGTTGCTTTCACAAGTCAAGTCAAGTTTATTTATTCCGTTTAGTCTCAAAGGGTTTCACAAAAGGCCACACTGAGACAAAAAATGAAAACAATGAATGAGATCAACACCCACCAACCTTGACCCTCATTTAGAACAAGGAAAAAAACTCCCATGAAAAAAATCCATATTTCTTGTATCAAATCTGATTTTTTTAAATTCAATTTAGTATGTACTGTAGTAGATTATAGTGTGTATAGACTGTTAGAAACCATATATCCTGATTTAAACCTGCAGCCAAACTAACAGGACCCCTTGATAATCTGCTGCAGCGGTACTCACTGGGGTCGTGAAGGAGCTGGCTGGCAATGGAGACCCTCCTCCTCTCTCCCCCGGAGATGCCTGGGAAAACACGACCGCCGATGACACTGTGGGCCACGTGACTCAGACTCAGCTCCGCCATCACCGCTGACACCTGCGCGGGAGGCAGAGGTCAAGGGTCAGGAGAATAACGAGGAACAAGTCAGCCGGCATTGGGGTTAAGATGTCTGACTGGAACCTGCTGCGTTGGTGCATGAGCTCGGTGCTAGGATCTCCTCTGTCTGATGCTGTTCTCTGAAATGTTCATGACTGAGGGGGCGGGGCTTACAGGATGATGTTTGTTGTGCTGGAGCTCTTCGGTCAGTCCAAAACATAATTACTATAAATCGGGGAAGCCATACATATTTATTAATTAGTTTCCGAATCATGAACATGGTGTATTTTGAACTGCAAATACTGATGAGGCTAAAAATGGCTGTTGACTTCTTGAACGCTGCCTTGAGACGCGTACGCTCTTTGGCAACAATATACAAGCTCAGACAGCGAGACGTGACACTGATGATGCTTTAAGACTTCCTGGAATTGGAGCGATAGGCCAATCACACCAGCCACATACGTTCTTTAGCTGTAAGCGAGCAGACCTACAGTTCATCGGTCTGCTGAATGACGCTACTCATCACATACCTGTCAGAACGCACAGTTAAGACACGGTTAATAGAGTGTCCAAGTCATCTGACCTTTGTAGCAAAGCTCATATCTCTTTTCTACAGAGATACTGTGACCCAATTATCCTTGGATTCACAGATTTCTTGAACTAATTGTGAGCCAACCGGGGTGGTCTGAGCTGGTCCAGATCTCTACATGTATGTAGGGCATCCTATTTAGGGATGAAGCTCGTACATCCATCCTCAGTGATCTAGATTCTGTACCAAGCACTTTAAGGGTCTATTCTGTATCTACGTATGAGGGTTAGCATATACCAGGCCACACCTATTTACCTTGCACGGTCTGAAAAGCATTACTCCACAATAAGAGCCCATCTCTTCACTCAGGGTAGGAAACTCCTTTTTTGTCATGCCTGGAAATTCATTCGCATTTAACAGAGGTGGTGGAGAATTTTATTATTTTTCCAATAAAATCTATAATTTATTTAATCATTTGTGCTAATAAGGTGGAAACCATCCCCCTCAGGGGTATGCTACTCTCAATCTCCTCCTTCATAGTTTCCTTATCAGGGAGAAATGTAAATTGGAAGCTCAAAAGCACTAATAGAGTGGACAGAGGAGAGGAGGTTTCCGGCGGTCACCTTCTTCTTGATGGCTTTAGCCGAGTGTTTCCGCAGGGCCAGCTGGGCTGTGTAGGTCAGAGTCTCTTCCACCGTTAGATAGCTCAACAGGGTATCACTCTGGACGGAGAGAAAGAGAGGAAATAGAAAAACAACAAGAAGAAACAGGTTGAGGGTAAATTGGGTACATCAAAAATATAAATGACAACACATCATCACAAAATAACTCCTGGAATGGATTGAACAGATTGATGATATATAACATTGTAAGAGTTTTCCTTCAAGGGTACTGGGGTCAATGTGAAGCTTTAGTCTCTCTCTCTTTCTCTCTCTCTCTCTCTCTCTCTCTCTCTCTCTGCTTGCTTTGGATGGACAGAGTAACTGACAGCATTGAACTTTAAAGGAATCAATGGAAAACAGTAACGTGTGTGCATTTGAGTATACATATATACATGTATGTGCATTTATGTGTGCTAACCTGCTGTAACACCCTTGCCCCCCCCCACCCCCCCACCCCCCTCCACACACACACACACACACACACACTTCTTGAACCTGCCGAACCTGCCGCCTTGCTTCAATTAACACGTGGCGCCTCTCAATCCCACTTCTCTTTAGTCTCTCCTCCGAATGACTTTAATATCAGGCGCTCATATCAGCTCCTCATCTACAGCTTAGCAGGGGAAGTTAATGACAAGGCTTAGAGAGCAGAGAGAGAGAGGGGTGAGGGGGGGGGGGGTGGCTATCAGCTAGAAAAGAGAGATGATTTGAAAGGAAGCAAGGCCGGTTTAAAGCCAGTGCTTTTAATTCAGGCTTTGGATACACTTGAGCACCTCTCATTGAGAGATTAGGTGTATGAGGAGGCTATCAAGGGTCTCAAGTTAATTTCATACAGGGCCCAGGGCAACCTTTTCCCTAGTTTTCCAAAATGGTGTGTGTGTGTGTGTTGAATAAGTTCATGGTTGTGTATTTATGGCGGTTAATATAACAGGTAATCTTAGATAAATGCACACGCTCAGTCTGCATTGCAGCCGCTCACAAGTCACAGGGCAAAGATCAACCGGACGTCAGATAAGTGCCTGATGGGAACCGAGGAAAGTAAAAGAGTGAGAGTGCACGTGTGTGTGTGTGTGTGTGTGATGTGTTGCACACTACTATTAAACCTCTGTTCAGTCTTTCTAATAATGTTCCCAGTATGTTTTTTTACCACCGTACCTATTGAACATAGTGAGTGACCCATTGAGGAGTTCAGCTGTGAAGAAGAAGTACCACCAACTGGCTCAAGTCACCGCTAGTCTCCAGGTGTTACTAGTTTTTATTGAAGCTAGCATGGGCCCTTTATGTGACGGGTCTATAGAAGAGATGAGCCAAACACAAATGCAATGAAGGCAATATGGAAGACATGCTGCATTCAATTGATCTGGTTTCAGAAAACAATGTTGATCCAACACTATTTTTGAGAGACATTACCCACTGAAGTCATAACTAAATTGATTGATTCTGTGTGTGAGTGTATGTGTGTGTGTGTGTGTGTGTGTGTGTGTGGTACCTGCAATACATAGGAGAAACAGTCCTGATACTCTTCTCTCTTCAGCTTCCTGCCGTTGATGAAGACCTCTCCCACCAGCGTGCCCGAGTTTCCAATCCTCCCGGAGATGGCGTCCAGCAGCGTGGTCTTCCCTGAGCCTTTAACACACACACACACACACACACACACACACACACACACACACACACACACGAACATGTGCATACGTACAATACATAACTCAACATACTTAAGTACATTATTTGATTGATGATCTGAACAATTCTCTATGAATGTGATGTTGATGAAGCTGCAGGGTCTGTCTGCTCTGGTGTGAAAAAAGTGTGTTGCCTCGTCAATTGCAGCATTTTCTCCAGCCATCATATCACCTTCATCACTGTCACACCATAGTGGTAACCAAATCATCTGAGATCAGGTTGTTCAACTTCTTCAGCAAGTGAATTCACATCATTTATTTTAGCATCTGTCAGCAAAACGTAACTTTACTGCTTTTTCAAGATACAACAATGGAGGACAACCGCATCATTCACATAAATAACTATACGAGCACAATGTACAGTAAACCCATCATCTTCAAATTCAACTGCTATTTATTGCAACTACATTTTTTTGATTGCACATCTTGTCACGTGAGATTCAACACCGTGCAGAGCTGTGAGTGCCAACCTGAATTGCCCAGTATGCCCATGATCTGCCCACTGTCCATGTGGAAGGAGACATCTTTGAGGATCTGACGGGTCCAACGCTTCCTGCAGGAGGGCAAGTCCCACCATGGACCCACATGCTCACTGGACCACACACACACACACACACACACACACACACACACACACACACACAGAGAGAGAGAGAGAGAGAGAGAGGTGTAATATGAACATCCTGAGGAGTTTAATCCAGCAGGTATAATTGAGCATCGGTGAATTTCAAACCTTTTTTTCCGCAATTCCATTAGCAATGAGAGTTAGACAGACAGTGGAGGATAGTTTGAACCAATCTCAGCTCGGCCTGTCAGGTCTTTCTGCCTCCTGCCTACCAATCTAACCAGCATTATGTCATTCTGGTTGAATGGTAAATGAAATACTAGCAGCAATCTGAACAGGAGGTTAAGCAGGACCTGCACGTGACGGGTCTCACCTCTGTCCCTGTCACCATCTCATACATGTTGTGCGTTAACCCCTGCCTGCAGCTCTCACCTGACTGTGTAGGAGATCTTGCTGACACTGAGGCAGCAGGAGGGCTCCGGTGGCTCCGGTGGCTCCGGTGGCTCCGGTCGCTCCTCTCCGCTGTTCCTCCACGCGTCGCTCTTCTCCTCCGCCGAGACAAATTTGAAGGATTCCCTGAACCTCGTCCCGTTCTCTGGCCCCACGGCCTGCATGGAGTAGGACCCGTTCATGCCTCCGCCGATCTGCTCATCAAAACGGAAAATATGTGTGTGTGTGTGTGTGTGTGTGTGTGTGTAAGGTCCGTCTCAGGTTCAGCCCAATACTCGTTGTCTCGTCTGTGACTGTTCCACATACAGCGCAGAGGTTCAACAGTGTTCCTGGTGTTTCTCAGGAGCCATAAACACACAGTGACCGGTTGCGTTATCTCAGAGAACTTTGGTCTGGAAGAGTATAAAGAGAAAAAAATACACTCATACTGAATAAACTGACCGGCGGCTCGTCTCACGTCAGTCCTAGTATCCTACAACCGAGAACGTAATGCCCGACAGCGCAGAACCGACGAGGACGCTGACATGACATGAAGGGGCTGACATGACATGTGGAGGCTTGTGAGCTGCGACAAGCCGGACTGGAGTCGAGACCGCCCGGCGTGGAGAAGAACAGCAGAACAGAGGAAAGACAGGAGGGGACAAGAAAAGGCAGAGACACCGATAGAGAGACACAGAACAGAAGAGGAAAAAGGGGGGAGTTGACCCCCTTGACCCCACAAACTTCCAACCAGCAACTTGCATCATCATGGGCACGGAGGTAGACACGAGCCTCGGCCCCTCGCAGAAGGTCAGTCCGTGACATGGGGATGATGTTTGTTACCATTTATTGCACTGTGAAGCCATTTGGCAAAAGTTGCTTTTTCTTTGCCTCGCTTCAAGGCAACATGTTTAAAATCCTGCTTGAGATTGATTAAATTGGTGTTAGTTGACTGGATGTAGATCTTTAAAGGTTTGAATGGCATAAGCATGTGCTCCATTTTGACATATGTACACAATAGTGACACGGGGTGAGTTTCAGATGAACCCTGGACCCACAAAAGGTCTCAGTCAGCAACTGTTTACACACACACACACACACACGCACACACACAAGTAATGAAGTCATTAAAAATGGATAATAAACTAGTTAATAAATATCAGTGATACATGTGCAGATAGCAGAATGACACTCTAGTGAAGGATGTTGGTGGATTTGCTGACATTAATAGACATATAATAAAGCATACACAGTAAGAGAGATCAATACTGATCCCAGAGTATTCAAACGTTTGGCAAACCAATCACATGCCAGTGGATGCAAGAAAACAATTTTAAAACGTTTTTTTTTTTTAAAAACTACAATGAAATCATTCAGTCATACATAAGAATCACCACTGGTTCACCTCACTCAACTTCTGTCGTTTTATTCTCCCAGTTCTGCTCATCTAAACTCGGTTATCTGTTGTTCCGTGCATCATGTTGTCCCTTCCTTGAACTCTTGTAAATCTATAATTCTGATCAGCAACTTTAAATGGCATAAATAAGATGTGGCTCGACACTGACATTTATTGGTGTGGCAGCTGTACACTCCTCAACCGGTCTCTTAAATGATTTTGCTTTCATCTTACGTTCTTTTCTCACCGTAGTGCCGATATGGATTCAAACAAATGTATCTTTGTGTGCGCGTATGAAACTGACTGAGCCGTCTCTGTCCTCCACCAGGGTCGAGACGTTGAGTTGTTCTCCTCGCCAGAAGAAGAAGACAGCAGCCTGTACTTCACCTACAGCGGAGGGCGCAACGAGCTGGAGGTCAACAACCTGCAGTATGAGGTAACTTCAGGACGGTAGTTCACAACAGGAAGACAGCCAGCAATCATCATCAATTATCTTGACGTTTGAACTGTTTGTTACCTTTGTGTATGTGCGTGTATATGTGTATGCATGTGTGAATGTGTGTGTGTGTGTGTGTGTGTGTGTGTGTGCACGTGTGCACGTGTGTTTTCCCCAGGTGGACACGGCAGCCCAGATCCCTTGGTATGAGAGGCTGTCAGAGTTTAAGATGCCGTGGGAGATGAAAGGAGACAAGCAGACGGCCATCAACAAGCTCAACCTCCGAGTACACAGCGGACAGATGCTGGCCGTCATAGGCAGCTCAGGTAACGCACACAGACACACACACACACACACACACGCAGGGGTGCTCAAAAATCGCCTGCCAATCACACACCAATCAACACCATAAACAGCAGCCTCCTTGACTGATGTCATTCAGTCTAAATGCATTTCTGACGTCTCTCTAAAATCTTTGAGGAGATACAGATGTGAGGATGTTTTGCACTGTGGGATGGGTGAGGAACCTCAAACCAACTAGGTGGCCATCTTGATGCACCACATCCATTAAATGCTCAATTTGAAACTGCAGTGTGGTACAAGACCACCTCCCTTGACAACCAAGGTGCATGAACTAGAAAAAGCAAGAAAGGAGGCTGATAGATGCTCTACAAAAACACTTTATAGGTACAGAAAAACAATGGAAATCCTTCATCAGGGTTTCATGATGAGAATCTAACCTTAGTCAAACATTTCTAGAATCTGTGTACTCACCACTTCGTATGGTCACATACATTTTGGGGTTGTTGCTTTAACCAACCGACCCATCCTCTCCCAGGCTGCGGTAAGACATCCCTGCTGGACGTGATTACGTGTCGCGATGAGGGCGGTAAGATGACATCGGGTCAGATTCTGATCAACGGGAAGCCCAGCACGCCCCAGCTGGTGAGGAAGAACATCGCTCATGTTCGCCAGGACGACCGCCTGCTGCCACACCTCACCGTCCGCGAGACTCTGGTGTTCGTGGCCAAGCTGAGGCTCCCCACCCACTTCACACAGACTCAGAGGGACAAGAGGGTAAGCTTCAATACATGGACAGGGCTTGAACCATATCAATGATAGCTGAAGTGATCCTCCATTAGTAGATGCCTGCTTTTGCACTGGGGATGCCAGTCTATGTCAAAAACAGCATTTGTACCTACCTAGTATGACAAACTTATAAAAATTTTTCGCTTCTTCTCAAATGAAACGAGTAGAAACACTCTTCTGTGTGCTTCGGCAGACGGACATGTCCCTGTCCCATGTCACCAAACTGTGTCTATGCCATTTTCTCATGTCACAGGTTGATGATGTCATCGCGGAGCTGCGCCTGAGGCAGTGCGCCCACACCAGGGTGGGCAATGACTATGTGAGGGGTGTTTCTGGAGGGGAGAGGAGGAGAGTGAGCATCGCTGTGCAACTTCTCTGGAACCCTGGTGAGAGAGAGAGAAAGACCCTAGACCCGTCCTGGTCCAATTCCTGTCAAATGTCAGAGCACGCAATGACAGTGTGACAGACAGGTGGACACATTTTTCAGTCAATTCATCTTTCCAGTTTTTTGAACAATCATACATCGTACAATCCGGGATTACACCTGCATCATTACATCTTCCTCAGGTACATTTCCAGATTTCATTAAAAATCTGTCTGCCCACCATTATACCAGTATGGCGCCATTTTGCATCCCCACAACCCTTTATCACCCAAAATGTATGGCCTAGGGTAGAATTCAGACAGGCTCTGAATCATGTTCTTGATGATATCACACATACATATTATCCACCCCATCCTTTTTCCATCCCAGGCATTTTGATCCTGGACGAGCCCACGTCGGGCCTGGACAGCTTCACGGCCCACAACCTGGTGATCACGCTGTCCCGCCTGGCCCGGGGGAACCGCCTGGTCCTGCTCTCGGTCCACCAGCCTCGTTCGGACATCTTCCAGCTCTTTGACCTGGTCGCCCTGCTCTCGTCCGGGTCGCCGGTCTACTTCGGCGCAGCCCGCGACATGGTGCCTTACTTCACTGCCCTGGGACACCCCTGCCCACGATACTGCAACCCCTCTGACTTCTACGGTAGGTGTGGCGGGGGAGGGAGGGAGGGAGGGGAGGGAGGGAGAAAAGGAAAAAAGGAGGAGGCAGGCAGGAAGTGTATTCTTGTATCAAATATTTTAGTTTATGTATCAAAAGTATTTAGTGCAGCTTTAAAATGGATAAAAAGTTTTTATCTGTGTCTGTCAAAATGAGCTGGAAATGAAATAAATAAATACCTCTTAAAAATATGCATTTATAAAGTGTTCTTCTTTATAAACCTCAAGTGTACCCATACTCTTTGACCTTTCAAGCCTTACTCTGATGGTGTGTGTGTGTGTGTGTGTGTGTGTGTGTGTCCAGTTGATCTGATCAGTATAGACCGCCGCAGTAAGGAGCAGGAGGCCCAGTGTCTGGAGCGGGCCAGGGTCCTGGCTGAGCAGTTCATGGACAAGGTCCGAGACACAGATGACTCCATGTGGAAACCGACTGCAACCTGCACAGCACTGACACACACCGACAGGTAGCTGTGTGCTGGTGTGTGTGTGTGTGCTGGTGTGTGTGTGTGTGTGTGTGTGTGTGTGTGTGTGTGTTCAAGTTTGGCCTCTTTTCGTCTGTTTTCTCCTCCTTTTCTTTCTCTACATCTCTTTTCTTTTTTCTTCTCCTTTCATCTTCTTTCCATTCATCTGATTTTCTACTCCTTCAACTTGTCTCTCTTCATTCTCCCCGATTCTCTTCTCTTCTCTCCTCTCCTTTCTTTCCTCAACTAAACAACTGGTTGTTGTTGATGATGGATGATTTTAAAGGGGCAGTACTTTTCACTTTTTCTACAATTTCTCAAAAGTCTAAGAAACACACATGTGAAGTTTTATCACAAGAAAATAATTTAGAAACAGTTTTAGTAATCTGTTCTCCAGTCGCCCTCTCCCCACCTCCCCACCTGAGGAGCTACAGGCTGTTTTGGGGACAGAGCCACTGCTCTGATTGGATGGTACTAGAGGTTCCGCCCCCTGTCCCAAAAGTAAGCTGATTGGTCAGTCAGGTTTCTACGAAACACGTTTCAAAGGCAAACATTTATTCTAAACACAACTTTTAGCAAAACAGCAAATAATACAATTTCAGTTTGAACAAGGAACATCCAAGAGTGTAAATCCCACGACAATAGATTATTCACTTCTAAAGATACCCTCCCTTTAATGTTAATTACTGTTGGGAAACTGGGTCCAGTGCAGTAAACCCAGCACAGTTCATCCCATTGCTTTCCTGCCTGCGTCTCCTCCAGCCCTCAGCAGCCCAGCAGAGGGGAGGGAGAGGAGGTGATCACTGTTTCCCAGCAGAGAGACAGACTCCCTGGCAGACTACACCAGTTTACCATACTCATCAGGTAGGAGCAACACACACACACATGCATGCACAAAACACACGCACGCATGCTTACACATATATGCACATGCAGGTAGGCTTGCACATGTGTGAGATGCATGAACAACACAGACAATCACACTTATCCCTCGTCCTCCCTCAGGCGTCACATGTATAATGACTTCAGAGACCTGGTCACCCTATTGGTCCACGGCTTTGAGGCGCTGCTCATGTCGCTGCTGGTTGGTTGTCTCTACTACGGGGCGGGACAAGAGCGCCTGTCCATTCAGGACACCGTGGCCCTCCTCTACATAATCGGAGCTCTCACCCCATTCGCTGTGGTGCTGGACGTCATAGCTAAATGTGAGTGAGTGACAGGTTAACTAGTGTAGAGTGGAGAAACTCAGGATGCACTCTGGGAATTAATTTCGCTTTGTCTAAATTCTGAGGAGGTTTTAGGGAATTTTGCACGTCATCTGGGAAAATCATTAAAAAAAGTCATCATTTTGATGAGCAAACCAACAGGAAGTGAGATGGAACAAAATAGACTTAGGTGATCAGACGTGTTGGGGCCATAAAACACTGTTGGAAAAAAAAACCTTAGAACATTAGAGTGAAGCAAGACATATTTTATGGAGAACCAGCATGGCTGGTCCAGCCAATAGTAAAATTTGAGTTCAAGGTCAATGTCTGAGTCTTGACCAGAGCTTTCTGAACTTTCAGAGCACATTTGATCCAGTCGTAGACCCACAGTCATTTTGTCTACTGTGATATTTGTTGTTGTGAAGAATAAATCTTCAGTGACGTGATTGGCTTGATTGACTGCTATCAGCATACTATATATTGAACACCACCACCATCTAAGATCTTCAAAACCAGTCAAGAAATTAAGGTCTGGAAAATGTATGGAATTTGGAAATGACAAATGTGCAGAAAGCCTGATAACAGATGTGGTAATAGTGTACCTATGTGTCTTAAGACTAACGTTTCCTTAACAATGCTTTCTCCCCAGGTCACACAGAGAGAGCCATGCTCTACCATGAGCTGGAGGACGGCATGTACTCGGTCACTTCCTACTTCTTTGCCAAGGTAAAACACAATGCGCCCTGATCAAATGGGATCTCCAGCAGGGGTCAGTCTTGCTCCATTGCTGCAGTGACAGTTCAGTGTGACTTACCACCTTACCTCTGTACAGAATAGTGACGCGACTTTGGAAATGCTTACATACGTTGTTGTGTGTGTGTGTGTGTGTCTGCATTCACGTCCATACATTGTGTTCTCTCTCCACCTGCAGGTCCTCGGGGAGTTACCGGAGCACTGCGCGTTCACCTTGGTCTACGCCCTCCCCATCTACTGGCTGGCCGGGCTCAACGAGGCTCCCGACCGCTTCCTGCTCAACTTCCTGCTGGTGTGGCTGATGATTTACTGCAGCCGCTCCATGGCTCTGTTCGTAGCCGCCGCACTGCCCACCCTGCAGACCTCGTCCTTCATGGGCAACGCCCTGTTCACCGTCTTCTATCTGACCGGGGGGCTTTGTCATCAGCCTGGAGAACATGTGGCTGGGTGAGGCAGCAGACACAGACACGTGCTTCATCCTCATCTTCTACCAAACCTTGTTATGAGCCTGAGAAACATGTTTGAGGAGAGAGGGGGGGAAGAAAGAGACTCAGATACTAATATTTACACTTCAGCTTGGTACTTACATTGGTTAGTATGTGATGTTAATACTTGTGTGTGTGTGTGTGTGTACCCAGTGGCCTCATGGTTCTCCCATGCCTCCTTCATGCGTTGGGGTTTTGATGGCATGCTGCAGTTGCAGTTCAGAGGCAACAAGTACCCCGTCTCCATCGGAAACTTCACCTTCAACGTCGATGGCATACATGTAAGTTAAAACCAAACACCCTGTCGTTCTGACCGCAATGAATACTGGGTATTGTAGGATCTGTTGGAGAAGCTCTATAAGCAGAAAAATAGTCAATATTGGGTTTATTTGAATGATTGTTTTGCTTCTATCCATCAAGGTAACACATTCCTTTGATATAACGTACATATGAATGATGGTGGAGTGTTCCTTTAATGAAAGTTGGACAGATTTGTCCAATGAAGACAACTATTGACAACCACAGTAACCAAACCTCTCATCCTCTCTGTTTCTCCCCAGGTGGTGGAAGTCATGAACATGAACCAGTACCCTCTATACTCCTGCTATCTGGTCCTGCTGGCAGTCTGTCTGAGCTTCATGGTGCTCTACTACCTGTCCCTAAAATTCATCAAGCAGAAGTCCAGTCAAGACTGGTGAACACGTCTGCAGCCGTTTCAACATGTTTCCTCTTGAGATTTTTGCAGCCTTGGTGGAAACGGGTCATTTTGGTTCTGGCTTGGCGGGTTCAACATGCTTTACAGTGCTAAAACACTTCATTTCCATAGTCATTCAACAACCAGTCGCCTCGAGGCAGCAGAGCGAAGGGGTCGGGCGGGGGTGTAAGGCTTGACCATAGCCTAGAGGTAAGAAGGAGCTGTTCCTTCCTGCCCTATAGACTAGCACCAGGATCTTGAACCGGATGCGAGCTGCTACAGAGAAGGGTACCCACCATGACACCGGCCTCAACGTGTGAAACTCGTCCTTGATGCCATATCTGCCACAGGACAAACCTTAATGGTGAAGGAATTAATCCTCGCTTTGATTTGAAGGAAGAGGGGAAACTGATTTTAAAAAAGTTGTACTCACTTTGTGTTGAGACTCAAGTCTATAGCAACAGAAACGTGTTGCAGTACTACCGTCTGCCACTGGATGGCAGCAGAGCACCGCAGTTGGTTCATAGTTCAAATCATGGAATTTGTCTCTCCCTCTTTCTTGTCTTGGCAGATGATTAGAGCGCCACTTTGGCAGATATCCATCTGCAGCTTTTGCTTGTTCCATTTTCAATCTTCTTTTTTTCTACAGCTTTATCTTTTTTTGTATGTAAGGTTATTAAGCTTAACAATGTGTGTGCCAGTATAGGGAGCACTGACAAAAGCCTAGTAGCCTAGAGATTTAGTAAGTCACACTCAGAAAAAGAGCTTGTATTTGTTGTGTCCTCATATATTGGAGATTATGTAAGCAGAATTTTTTTTTTTTTGCACTGGTGCAAAAGCCTGATAAATATATTGCCGACATGGTTTGGGTCCAAATTAGTAAAGCATTAAAGTTTATTTTTTCCTCCACAGTCGGCAATCCTTTGGCCTCCTCACTCAGTACATGGAGTAACGATTCGTAGCCACGCAGTTCCATATCAATGACTGTATTTAATCACCAAACAACAGATCACCATAGTGATTTAACTATTGAAGTATCACACTTCATTTCAATGCTATAAAAAAAACTCTTAAAAAGATGATTGTTTGTTTTTCGGGGATTTAAACATAAGGGGATGTTTATAAAAATTGAGTGTATGTAAGAATATATACAAATATTCACCATGAAGATGCAGATCAAATCAAAAAAAGTGGTTTCCCATGAATGAAGTACAATTTTAATGGTACTCCAGTGAAACTCAAACATCCACTTTTCGTGCCATGTAGCACTAAAAGCTGCCGTTTTCAAAGAACGTGAACACTGCTGAGCCGGAGTGCACTCACTTACTCCGGGTAGACCGGGATTATCAATCACACCACAATGTCAAGGTAATTTTATCCTTCTATATATACAAAGAACACATTTTTATTTCCAGTGATGGTGTGGTAAATCTGTTACAAACCCACGAGGACAAGCATAGAATCACAAGTTCTCCATGACCACATTTCTCCTCCTGTGTCCCAATTTGGGATGCCAAATGCTCTCTAATGCTCTGTCTAATGTCAGCTAGCACTTGATCTTGTTGGAGAAAAAAACAATCTGCATTATATAAGACTCGCCTCTCTCAGGGTCAAGAACAGCTTATATTACGTAAAATTGGAATATCTGAGGCCGATATTGGAGAGGAAATGGGTTCAGAGCCAAGCAGAGGACGAGGCCAAGAAGAGATACTGGTTGAGGGAGAGAAGACACGAGGACTGGTGTGTGATGTTCTGGATGGACGTCGACAAGCTAGTTGAGGTTGAGGAGGGTGCCGTTTTTCAGAAAAATAAATCCCTACAATCACCTTTCATTTCAAGATGCTTTTGACACACTTTTACTGCAAGATCCTAAAGGTAGATGGAACTGATACTCTGGTATTCTTGTGACTATGTGAAACAACGTTTTACTGAAATTATCACACACAGTCTCGACAAAACAGACGGCATTTCCTTGTGATATGAACTGAACCCCATGCAGACCTCGTAAACCACAAAGACTCAAACGCAGAATCTTGATTCCTAACATCAGTTTATTACCATAAATACTTCTGTACATTGTCACACATCGTCGACATTATCAGTGGCGTGGTGGACAGACGTTAACACCCAACAGTAATAACACAGTATTCCACAACATTTCGGCTCAAACAACTTATATATAAAAAAAAAAAAAAAAAAAAAAATCAAAAGGGAAGGAAAAATAGCGGGTTATGGGCGGAGGTAAGAGGAGGCGAGGATGAAGCTTTACTCTTCTGCTGTCGTTGGGGCTTTGGCAGCTCTCTCTTTCAGCTTGTCTGCATAAAACTTAAAGGACTCCTGGGAAGAAAAAAAAACAAAGAAGATATTTAGCATCAAACAGTCAAAACAATATGTACACATCATTTTTGATAACTGCTCGCTAAGTCGACTAAGTTTCCGTGTGTGTGTGTGTACAAACGTGTAGCTCCTCTCTTTCTAAAAGTAAACAAGAGCTGAGCCCTCCTGGGTCCACCTAAATAGTCTCCACTCACTTCAATCAGGTTGTCTCGTTTCATCTTTAAATCCTCATTAATACACAAATAAGGGATTTGTAGCGGCGCTCCCCGAACACACACTTCCTCCCCCTGCTCCGCTCGCCGCTAATTAATCAGCGTTTTGATCCAGACAAAGTGTTGCGCTGGGTGTTTTTGGGGGGAGAAGGTGAGTGCTTTTCTGCAGATTACGCCTGCTCCCTACATTGTACGTTCACTTATTAACGCGGTAATTACTGTTGATAAATAGCCACGTTTGCCGCTACGAGGAGGGGAGGGAGAAAGGGGGGAGAGGGAGAGAGCTGGCAGAGGCTTAACTTCTGCCGTTGCTCTTTTCTCCTGAGATGTTTTTTTGCTCTGGCACCGTACAACTACTGTACAAGCTGAGAGAAGAGAGGAAGAGGTAGAGGAGGAGAGGGAGAGGAAGAGAGGGAGAGGAAGAGAGGGTCGCTTTTTGACATTGGTTTGCGGAAAAAACGCCCAGATACCAAAATCATCTGGAATTTATGTGGCTAGATTTTTTGGTTATAACCTGTAGATAGAAAGGAAGCAGCTTGCAACTTACTTAACACACCTCAACTCACATTACTGGTCTGTTTTACCAAATGTGCAGAAACCTTTTTACAGCCTCGGAAGTAAAACTCGGGTCAGGCTGTCAGCGCTCGTATCAAAAACAGACAAACTGAGTGACAATCGTCCAAGTAAACCAGTCCGATAAATGAACAGTGTTTGTGTACTAACAGACTGGGACCTTTAAGCTGGGCTGCAGGGCTCGGCAGGAGAACGGGGGCAACGGGGAGGCGAAGGGGTGAGGAGAGGTGATTTTGACGTACACCTCTCCCTCTCCTCACCCCCCTCACCCCCCCCCCGCCAACTGCCTCTCCTGTGCTTATAAAACCCGGCAATTACTTTTACCTTTCTGACATTGTGTGAATAATGCAGTGGCTTCTCTCTCCCCCCACCTCCACCTGTCTCTCTTTCTCCATCTATCTTTGTAGGTAAGTGAGGGGAGGGTAAGAGGTGGGCTCACTCGTACACCTGCCTCGAGGGGACAGCGCATCAAAGTGCTGGTGCTGAGAGGGCTCTGCGTGTGTGTGTGTGTGTGTGTGTGTGTGTGTGTGTGTGTGTGTGTGTGTGTGTGTGTGTGTCTCCACAGCCCCTCTGCCAAAAATAGGGCTACATCAACTTACAAAATGTGCAATGTACTGAAATGCTCAAAAACACTTGGAGCCAGAAAAAGAGATATAGGCTATTGCAGTGACACCATCTCGCTTACACAATATATGTACTCTGTAACCGTACGGCACAATTCCTGACACACACACACACACACACACACACACACACACACACACACACCAGTGTATTGAACTACCCTGAGCAGGCAGACTGCTCCTTCACATTACCGTGGCGCCTACAGAGAACGCCACACACACCACGGCACGCGTTAGGACGCCAGCCGGAGTAGTGCCAGCACTGGTTAGGAGCTGGGGTGTGTGTGTGTGTGTGTGTGCACCTGCGTTTGTGTGTTAGCATGACTTTGTTCATAATCCTTGGTGTGTGTGTGTGTAGTGGATTGTCTGACAGGAGTGTAGTGAGCGTAGAGAAAGAGTGTTGAGTCATCCATCCTTCCAGAACCTTGTATCACTCCACATTATTATTATTTGAGATTTAATCAGGGTGTGTTGGTATGAGTGCTCAACCTCTTTTTCCCCCCCAGCAGAACCCTGATCAACACTCCCAGTACAACCAGATTTCTACCGCCAGCCACTGAGCATCAGCAGGAACAGTTGAGGTAGCTGCCTTGCTCAAGTGCACATCAACAGTGGTTACTGGGGGATGGGAGGAGTGTGGTATTTATGTAGGTTCTCCCGTGCAGATTTTACAGCTGGTCTGGGGAAACGGAACGAGCAACATCATGTCACAAGTTATTTTTGGCATCGACAATTTAGGTGAAATATAATCGGCAAGGACGGCGTTCGAATCCTCAACCAGCCGTGGAAAATCTGAACGGGGAATTGAATGGTGAAAAAACCGTAGATCAAGAACCTTGCACCCTGGACTGTCCAACTGCAATGGGTAAGTGGCCAATAGGAGTGTGTGTGTGTGTGTGTGTGTGTGTGTGTGTGTGTGTGTGTGTGTGTGTGTCCAACTCACGGGGGGCTCAGGGAAGGGCACCGTCTCCCGTGCTTCGCGGTACAACGCGGCCAGCCGTTTGAGTGACAGCTCATCTACTACCACCCCTTCCTTCTGCATCTGCTCATGCAGGGCCTTGGCTGATGCGAGGTCCTTATCCAGGCCTGGCAGACGGACACAGAGAGAGAGAGAGAGAGAGAGAGAGAGAGAGTCAGCACACGAGGGGAGAAAGGGAGACGGACAGTGTGTGTGTGTGTGTGTGTGTGTGTGTGTGTGTGTGACAGAGATAAAAGTTTGTGTTCATTAAGACATGAGAAAAGTGAAAACCAGAGGAGTGTGTGATTCTATAGAAACTCCACCAAAGTTTTTTTTAGAAAATTACAGATTTTGAACAGAAATGGCGTCATGTAGTGATCTAATGAGGACATGGGCTTTGTAGAGATAATAAGTTAAATATAGAAAACAATCAGTTTAAATGACACCTTATATTGGAAGGTGGCCGTCTCAAAACCTTACATTTATCTTAAGCAAAACGATACCAAAATGTTTTTTTGCCATAAATAGAATTTTTCAATATAACATCTTGATATCTTTTAAATGAAAGTTGAAAAATTCTGTTCTATTGTGTGTTGTTGTTTTTATATACGCTTTAGAATTGGGGAAAACAGCATACATACATACATTTCATATACAAATACAAAGATTTTTACATGCCCAATTTGAACCGTTTCTGTAGCATCATCCATATGTGTGTGTGTGTGTGTGTGTGTGTGTGTGTGAGACAAAAGTGAAATGCGAGGTCACTGCGGTCACAAAGTGAAGTCTGAATACAAAGAGTGAGTGAAAGTAAAAAAACAACAACAAGAGAGACAGCGGAGGAGAGCGGAGCATTGCTAATTGTGTCCCCTATGGCTGCCTTGACCGGCCAGCTAGCTGATGCTACTTAAATAGTCACGTCTGCTCATCTCAGTGTGACAAGGTGGAGGAGGAAGGGGGGGAGGGGGGTGAGGAGATGATGGAGGGGAGAGGGGAAGGAGGACAGCATGAAAGGGGTCACAGGAAAAGAGGAAGAGAGGAAATGAGGAGGTGAGGAGAGGGAAAGAAGTGAGAAGGTAAAGAAAAGAGCGGAGGATAGCAAAAGAAAAGAGACGTGAAGACAAGAAGAAGAGGTGGACGGGAGCGAAAGAGTGAGGAGAAGAAAAGTGAAAAAGAAAAAAGAAAAAAGCAGAGTGGTGGACCGTGTTGCGATTAGCACGCTAGGCTAGCCAGGACAGCTAACTCATTAGGTGACATGTGTTCTTCTTCCCCTCTATGCCTGGCCACCCGCCTACACACACGCACACACTCACACACTCTCACACACACACACACACACACACACACACACTCACACCTTGTCCTGATGCATTGTTAATGCGTTCTCTAATGATGAGTTAGCCACAGACCAGCGAGCAGACTGCTGCACCGCTCCACAAGAACCTGCCAGGCCTTAGTGTGTGTGTGTGTGTGTGTGTGTGTATGTGTGTGTGCGCTGCCGTACCGTAACATTTCATCAGATATGGGTAGAGCACCTCCTTCTCGGTGAAGTCTGGAATCAGGTTCAACAGGGTCTTGATCTTGCCCACCTGCAGATCACGCACACAAATGTGTTGTTGTTTGTTTCAAATAACATGAGCACAATGTTATTATTGTAACAGCAGTCGTTAGATCCTACTGTGTGTCTTACCTGTCCGGGTCTCTGGGCCTTCTGGGACAGGTAGGACACCAGCACCTCCTTCTGCTCCCCCAGAGCGTTGCAGCGCTACAGCAGGACAGGAGGGACAAGAGACACCAGAGCATCACAACGAGGGGTTAACATTCTTTAAAAAACAGTACAGACCCTCCAACCTGTCTCCCTTCTCTTCTCTCGTTCACACACACACACACACACACACACAGGCGCCGACACAGGGGTCAAAGGTTAACTCCAGACTTAATAAGGGCGTCAGGCGCACAACTCCTCTACTTCTTTATGAATAAAAATGTACAGTGCCGCTCACTTCAGGAAGCATAATTATCTACACTTAGGCACATAAAGGGCCCAATCTAGTACTTAGGAGAAATCTAAATAAGCCCCCGAGCCCGAGCTTTTCATTGGGCGATTTTTCCTGTACAGCTTCCTGACATTAACCAATTAGTGGAGAAACAGGAAATGAGAGAGATAATGATAGCCAGCGAGTGGGAGAGAGAGTGTGAGAGAAGAAATCGTCTACTCGCTATTTGACTCTGTATTTAACATCAAACCAAGCAATTTTCACGAGGGCTTCATAATGCTATACATTCAAATACACTATAATTTAGAAATACGTGCACTTTTTCAGGAGGGTCTAATCTCATCGCTGACACT
This sequence comes from Hoplostethus mediterraneus, assembly GCA_034670385.1. Lineage (NCBI taxonomy): Eukaryota > Metazoa > Chordata > Actinopteri > Trachichthyiformes > Trachichthyidae > Hoplostethus > Hoplostethus mediterraneus. The sequence goes on along the minus strand of JAXDDW010000022.1, from coordinate 257,625 downwards.
CGCAGGTGATTTACCTTGTGTGTGTGTGTGTGTGTGTATGTGTGTGTGTGTGTGTGCATGCCTCACATCCATGTCCGTCTGCGTACGATGAAAACGTGTGAGCGCATATACGTGTTGCATCTGTGTATTTAAAAATGTGTGTGTGCAGGGAACGCATTAAAGTTGTCATGCTCCGAATGAGTGAGTGAGAGAGAGAGTGTGTGTGTGTGTGTGTGTGTGTGCGTGTGTGTGTGCTGCTCTCTTGGCTGAGTAGCAATGAGGTCAGATTACTAGCCAGTCGTGAACTAACGCGTTTCACTGCTTCCCCACCTCCTACAGAATTAAAAGCAAGTGGCTCGCGAGGCTTTTAACAGGCAGACACACACACACACACACACACACACACACACACACACACACACACACACACACACACACACACAGACACACACACACACACAGAGAGAGAGAGAGGAAGCGCCGCATTCTTCCAAGTCACTAAGCGGCTGAATGGCTTTAGTACAATCAGGCAATTAGACTAAAACTATGCCACTTCACTCAACTGTGCTGGTTCTCCCTCACTCTCTTCCCTCTCCCCTCTTTTTTTTCTTCGCTAGGCCGACCAGTCCCGAAAGTGAGGCGAGACCCTACAGGGGCTATCTTCACACACACACACACACACACCCGACACACACACACACACACAGCTGCCTAAAAGCTCTGGATACCTAGGGAACGCCACCTCGTCTCCTTAATGACCCTCCTCAACGCAGACCCACACACATGCACGTACGCCGTTGTAGACGAGTCGGTAAAGAGCGCCCGCCTCACTGCGTCCCTCTGTTACCACTTCTTAATGACTAGATTGATCCCCTCCTTCACCCCCCGCCGACCTCCCATCCCTCCCCCCCCTCTCTCTACGGGCTTGTCATCATCGCCGTCTGCTTGTCTAGTTAGAAGCTTTTCAGAGTTTTGGTCCTGCTTCACTTATAATGGGACGGAATGGAAGAGTTGGGCTGCTACCCTGCGGTGACCCCAGAATAGTGGCTTTGGGGGGGGTGAGGGTGGAGGGGTGAGGGTGGAGGGGTGACAGACCAGAGCCCCCCCCCCCACCAGTTGAGGCTGGGCTGGGCTGGACCCGTTGAGTCTAAGCTTGCCAACTTGACGCTTCCGTTTAAAAAAATAATTTCTGGTGACTTTTAAGTTGAAGTTTATGTTGATTTTGTTCCTAGTTTTTATTTTTTTTCCACGTTCTCCATGAAAAATAGTCTTCAAATTTTCAGGTTTTCATGCACAGCACCCCTGACTATGTGTTAGTAGAAAAACATCCTCTATACCATCTTCCTTTCACTCCCCTCGGTCTTCTGAAAATATAACTGAGGACAAAAACATTAAAATAGTTTTCCATCTTTCTCTCCTTCAGGCATATAAACTAAATGTCTGAAGGCGTAGACAAGCAGAGATGCATATTATATATATATATATGCATATGAGTAAGATGTATATTATATTGTGTTTAAATAGTGATGAAGATGAGAGTAGGAAGTAATGTATCTGTGTTCATTAGCATGCATGCCAGTCAGACATCCTGTTAAAACATTGAGAGGGATAATCACTCAGGATGTCAGGGAGAAATGAGGAGTAGACACACAATCTGTCTGTCTCTCTGACAGGGAAGACCTCACTATTGGTTAAATACATAGAAAAACACCAAGACCAGAGATCAGTACGCCAAAATTCACTAAGATTACCTTGATCCATGGGCTTAGATGTGTCCAGCCAGGGGAGCACTATATAAACCATCTATCTTTTTATCAAGCAAAAATACTTTCTTGCTTTTTATGAGTAGAATTCTGTCAATGTGTCTTCATGTTGTTTATTTGTGGTAACAAACAACAATGTTGTGCTGGTCTGCTTGTTGGTACGGTGCTTTGATTAGACTGGTTTTGTGGTAAAATTGATTAAGTTCAATGACATTTTTCTGAGATTGTTCAAACCTGCAAGCCTTTGCAATGGTTGTAGGTTAAAATGTGTAATATATAATACATTTTATATTGCAAAATCAAAACTTTGTTGGGACTACCTTACTGTAATGAAATGTTCAATTAATGTCTCCTCTTAACAAAGAGACACACAGAGAGCAGCCAACCAGCTGAGAGGCCCGTCTGATGAGAAGCAGACGATGGCCTGAAAACACGGATTCCTTTAGTTGATGTTTAAATAGTGATGAAGCGTCGTCGTTAGAGCGCTAAGTAATATATCTGTGTTCATTAGCATGCATGCTAGTCAGACATGCAACCGAAGTGAGAAGGATAATCACTCAGGAAGCTGCTGGAGGGGAGGAGGAGCGAGAGTCATCCCTGCATGTCTTCACGTCCGTCTGTCCATCTCTCTCTCTGAACCTCTCTCACTCATCTAGTCCTCTCCATCCATCTAGCTTGTACATATTCATACATATCCCCAAGCTCAATGCAGAGTCATCCAGCTGTAATTTATGAACCGTGTTACATTAGCAAAGTAGTACGAGGTCAATGTCAGGCAGCCAGACTCAGTAGTGGAATGTGGTTAAGTATCCCCTGAACTTACTGAGAATGAGAAGACATACATGTGAGGACAGGATGAATAAGTCAACGGGCCACGGTGGATAAACGTCTCTACTGCAGTAGGACCTTAAAATGTAAATGTAGCCTGGTGTTTTAGAACAAGATCCTGACTGAGTATGTGGTTGTAGATGCACCTCAACACTGATCTAGGTTCAGCTTTAACCATCAATGGTTAAAAAGGGGAACGCCAATTTCAGCTTTGAAATATGAAACTCCTGCTGTATCCCCTTGTACATGGATGTAATAGTGAACACAAGATATGTCAGTACAACTTCACAGATTAAAGTCTTGGTTCTCTAGCTTCTACCTTTGGGGGACACACACGCACACACACACACACACACCCACACCACACCCACACCCACACCACACCCACACACAGATACTCACAGCTAACATGAACTTGGCGTCCTCTACTTTGTCCATTTCTAGTAGCTGGAGGAAGAGGTCTGAAGCCGGCCTGTAGCAAGCAAAGTGGTTGGCTAGCCGCTCCGCCATAGCACTCACTGCAACACACACACACACACACACACACACACACACACACACACACACACACACACACATATGGTCAATGGCTTTATCATTACCTGTGTTCCTTTCGTTAATGGTTGCATTGCTTTACAGTTGTGAATGGCTTTAGTACTGCCAATACTTGTGTATTTTCAACTTTTGTACCTCCAGTCTGGTATTTGCATCTTTGTTTTGTGTGTGAATACATGCTTGTGTGTGTGTATACATGTATGTGTTGCGTGTGTCTCTCTTACATTTGTCCATGGCTGCGTCGTTGCCCTCCTCCAAGACCTTCCTGAAGACGTAGGACATGCTGGCCCCTGTGCTGTTGGGACTGGTGTAGACCGAGTCCAGCATCTCCACTGCAGACTCCACATCACCACTGGGAGAGGGGGATGGGGGGGTGGGGAGAGAGAGAGAGAGAGAGAGAGAGAGAGAGAGAGAGAGAGAGAGAGAGAGAGAGAGAGAGAGAGAGAGAGAGAGAGAGAGAGAGAGAGAGAGAGAGAGAAAATTGCTTTACATAACTGTCCAAAGGAAATGAAAAGGAAGAATGTCTGATAGTCAATTCTTTGAAGTTTGGTAATAAGGTGATGTCTTCAGAGACTTCCAACAGGAACACATGAGGTGTAACGGTGTAACGTGAGGAACTGTCAGGGTCAGACCAATAATCACTCTCACTCATATGAGTTTTTAGACATTTAAAGCATCTCCCACCAGGTTTTCCTGTCTCAAAAAAGCAACATATATAAGGCTGATATAGATTTTTTCCCCCATTATAACGTAGTGAGTACAGACTAACTGTTCCGCTGATGCACTGGTTACACACACCCCCACTGTAAAATGTTTTTGTGCTGAGGTTGCCACAACCAAACACAACCTGGGCACCAAACAACTCAATCTGGCAACCCGGCGTCGCTAATAACACTTTACACTCGTTCCTCTGCTCCCCCTCGCTGCCACCAGTCGCTATGAATATTTAACACACAGGGGTGTATATGTGTGTTGTGTGTGTGTGTGTGTGTGTGTGTGTGTGCGTGTGGGGTGGGGGCACGTATCCGCGCTGATCGTTGCGACTGGGGCCGTCTGAATAATTCAGTCGGGGGCCCCTCTAAATGTGGCGCTCCGCTTTCCGGGCCTCCTCTCTGTTTTTTCTCCTCCGCCCGGGCTCTTAACCAGTCAGCTCGACTCAGGCGCAGCGGGGGACGCACGTGTCACAGCCGCTCAGGGCCCCCGGCTCCCGGAGGTCAGGGTTCAAGCTGACAGGCCCCCGGCGCTGCGATGGCCAATCGGGCGTGAGACCGTCTTAGCTATTTTTTTTCACTTCCTGCTGTCCCTGCGAGTTGGCGAGGGACAACGCCACTTGGGCTCGCGCGGGGGGGTGGGGGGTGGTGGGGGGGGGTGGGGGGGGTGGGGGCTAGGCGACGCTAATGTGGCAAGTAGCGCAATGAAAGTTTGATGCACAATGTGTTTTATATTTTGTTCTCTCTTGTTTGAGAAGCGGGCGGGTGAGAGGATGGGAGGGAGGGTGGGTGGGAGGGAGGGAGGGAGGGAGGGTGGGAGGGAAGACTGTCTTGTGTGTGTGCTTTTATTTCATCACATTAAAGAGAAGCCATGAGTAATCCTATTAAGCCTGTTTCCCATTTGTATTTGACAGCCCTCCACTCTCTCTCTCTCTCTCTCTAATGTACGAGTGTGTCAATCTGGGTTTTGCTCACATTCTGGCCTATTGTTTATCCATTACACCATCTATCCATCTGTGCTACATATAAAAAGGTATTCAAGACTAGAAACGTAAAAACTGGACTTGTTCTGCCACCAATCACATCACAACTGCAATATCTGTCACAAACTCACCAAGTACTATTTTGCCCGTACCATGCAGCCCTACTTTGTGTTTCTGTCTGGTACTCCCTTCCCTGTACACGACACGGTATTTGACTGTGCGAGCACATTCCCACGTACACACACTTGACTGGCCTTACTTCTTGATGTGTGCCAGCGCCGTGTTGTTGACGAACAGCATGCTGGACAGGTTGAGGGGCGTGCCTAGGCCCTTCATCAGTGACTCCACTTCCTGGATGCCCGCCACGTCGCCGTGGTTACCCTGGGCCTGCACCAGTCGGGTGATGGAGAGCTGCGAGGGCACGTGGTCCGCCTGCAACATGGACTTGAGAGTCGCGAGGCCCTCTGGGGAGGAGAGGAAGAAGTGAGCGCGGTGTATGAAATGAGTGTGTGTGTGTGTGTGTGTGTGTGTGTGTGTGTGTGTGTGTGTGTGTGTGTGAGTGCGTTTCTTACCTTTCACCTGGCCTTTCCTGCTGTGTGTGATGATGAGCAGGTTGGTGGCAGTGTCGCTAAATTGGAAGCCCGGCACATGAGAAGCAGCACTGAAAAACACAGAGAGACAATAAGAGATTAAGAGAAGAAGAAGGTTCTCTGATCAGAACACCCGCCGGTAGATTTCTGCGCTAGCCGACATGCTAGCATCTCTGCAGCGTCTGAATCATGTAATTCTGTGGGCGAAACGGTCGTGCACTTGTCCATTACACTAAGTTATATTTAGACTAAATTGATAGACTCCTGGTCCACAGAGCCGGGGTAAACAGATGAGACAGAAGACAACGGGAACAAATCTGACGACAGCAAGTCTGAGCCTCTTGACAAAAACGCCTGCTGTGACCCTGGAAATAACAGACACGAAACAGTTGATTGGTGTGGCGGTGTGTGCGGTGCATGTTTATTTGTGTGTGTGTGGTATTATCTCGCCGAGCGAGGCCGGGACAGAGGGCTTCAGGAGCCCCCTCCCCGTCCTCATTGCTTCTTCCTCCCATCTTTTCCTCCCTCCGTCTATTTGCCAGCCTTTTCAATCCCCCTATTTTTCATTTCTTCCCCACTAAAACCTCAATCAAGCGCGCCTTCCGTTTTTTTTTTATTATTATAGCCCTGCGACCAGATTAATCCGCCCGCTCAATTGAGCATCGGGCCGCCAATCCTTATCGTCACTGCGACACCGGGCCAAGTAGCAGCCGGCAGCCACGGTAACAGGGTCGCCGTGGAGATTGGAGCGGTAACAGGGTCGCCGGCGGATTGCCGGGGAGACCGAGTGGTGGTGGGTGGGGGGGGGGTGCGGGGGTCTGAATTATTCTTATCGGTTTGGAGAAAATCACTAGAGGCCCTCTCTCGCTCACCTCCTCAACCCCCGCCCACTCTCAGTACCACTCTCTCACTACTTCACCCTCTGGGGTCGAGTGCTTTGGCCAATGAATGTACCATCATCCGCCGCGACCCTCTCCTCTCCCTCGTCATCATCACTCTCTCCCAATCCCTTAATCTAACCATAAGCACCCCGCTGCTCAATTCTGTACAGATTACCCCCCCAAACACGCGGAGAATTAAAGCCTATAGCGTCTTCGTTAACCTCCTTCCTCAATTCACTTCTGCTTCTGCTGGAGAGATAAATAATCTCTCCATCTGCCTCCCGTCCTTCCCATTTCTCCTCTTTCTCATCCTCCCTTCTTCACTCATTCCACCTCTCAGAGATAAACTAAGCTTTTATCCACGTAGGGACACCATAAAGCAATTCAAGGAGAGATTGGAGATGGGTTATGACTTGTAATGCGTGGCGCTCATTGAAACACGGGTGTACAATGGATATGATTATTTCATAGAACATAAGAGAAGAGCCATGCAGAGAGAGCACAACAAGAAAGACTGACAGTGTCATTTATAAGGGTTTTTTCTCCCATCTGCACAAAGCAGTAAAGTAGTAATTGCATCTCTTCCTTCAGTGTTTTGTATCATCATATATTACTGTTTTTTTTAGCACTTTATATTTTATCAATGTACAATACACCAAGCTGATAGATGAAAGACGGATAAGGAGAAGGGGTCACAAAAGGAGATAAAGAAAGAAAAAGGGGAGATTACCTTAAAAGACAAACTGAACTAAGCTGAGATCTCTAATGCGTCTGTCTGTCTGTCTGTCTGTCTGTCTGACAGACAGACCCAGGCTAAGCCTACCGCCCGCTAACACAACAACACACGATACATTACTAATCATCGGAAGACTGACGTTTTTACGCAAAGTCAGCCGCTTCTCAGAAAACCAAAATTAATCTCAGTGTGTGTGTGTGTGTGTGTAGGTCTCTGGGCTTAGTAAGAACCACTGTTCATATCCAGTGTACAGCAGGACTGTGTCATCAGAGCATAATCCTGCCTCTATTGAGGAGCTGCAGTCTTAGCCTGACTGAACCGCCTTAAACGCACAATGTATTGAGTTTCTTTGTACGCCAGGTTGAGCGGCAGGATATTGCTGAAAAACAGCAAGCATGAGTAGTCAGACTACCCTGAGTAAGTGAAGGCTTAAAACATGTAAATGTACTAACTATTTAAAAATTTAAAAAAATACACAAATGCACCAAGAAAGAGATGGACCCTTTCCATCAGACAAAGCTTCTACTCCAGTATATTCGCCTAGTTTTCCCCCCTAAAAGTCCTAACGTCTTTTTATAGTACGTTCCCTGTGGTGTGCCTCTGGCGTCTGCTTTCATGGATTGTAAACATTAGATTTGATTGGCTGAATGGTGTGAAGTGATTTAAATAATGCACGTGATTGAACAAGACCAAGACCCTGGCAGCTCGCTGAGCTGGCTGAACTGCACCCATTGAAAAAAAAACAAAAAAAACAATTCCCTGTCAATGTATGAGAAATGAATGCAGCTGGAGTCTGCCGTTTGCCGAGGCCTGGCAGAGAGACACCGTTAAACTGTTAGAGTCCTCAGCTACAGTACCGCTGCTCCTCTAGTCACTTACATGTCTCTGACTGCCATGGCATCCTCCATCGATCCCTCGGCCAGCAGTGCTCGAATCAGGTGGTCGTAAGGGGTGGGGCCTAATGCCACACCATTTTTATTAGCCTCCTTCATCATTCCATAGGCCTCTGGAAAAAGAGAGAGAGAGAGAGAGAGAGAGAGAGAGAGAGAGAGAGAGAGAGAGAGAGAGAGAGAGAGAGAGAGAGAGAGAGAGAGAATATATAAAAAAATAGTATAATGGAATCTAATTTGACAAAACAACAACAATGATACATCAGTGTGAAATCAAACAGCTAGTAAGGCTAGTTAGTACCACTTTAGTACCACATCTAACTCCAGGTGAGTAGTTCAAAAATATTTCAAAAAGGGGGAATACCTTAATCGACCCAATAACTTCAAGTGTTGAGGAAGGGAAACTCAACGCCCCTCAGATGGTTCAAGTATTTGAAAACCGTGTCAAGTGCGTTCAGGCCCAGGTCTGAGTGATGTGGAGCCCCTGTGACTTACCTTTGGCCTTGCCCTTCTTGCAGAGCGCCAGCAGACGGAACTGGTAGTCTGTACCACTCTCGGTTGTGGGGGGGACGTTGGCTGTCTTGGCTGACTTGGTTCGCTCTGTGGTGGCAGCTTGTTCATACCAGGTCTGTAAGGCAACACAGAGAAAACACACAGATAAAACTCCCACAATGTTTCCCACAAGACGGCAACTTCCAACATTCAAGACATACAAGAGTGTATACAAGTTCAACTGTGTGTTGGCGTGTGTGGTGTGTGTGTGTGTGTGTGTGTGTGTGTGTGGCAATGCAATAATGCTGGGCAGGCAGGCCAGGGCCCCTCAATGCTCGGTCACCCGTGTAGCCGTGAGGGGAGGGGGTTAAGCTGTGCTGGCTAGGGGCAAATTAGGACTGGCACCCTAGGGGCAGAGGTGTGTGTGTGTGTGTGTGTGTGTGTGTGTGTATGAGTATCGGAGTGGGGGTGACAACTCCAGAGCCCCAGGGGTCACCAAGTTCATTGCTCCAGGCAACAGCAATCACTTCCTGTCTCATCATGTTCTGGGAAATTGCCGTGCGCACACACTTAACATCAACGCAAACCAAAAGCTGAGAAAAAAAAAAAGCAAAGTAAACAAGAAAGGAAGAGTGGAGCACGCCATCCCTATTATATTTGCTCTTCGCTTCTGCCCATCTTCAAAAATTGCACTGTCTGTTCATATTCGGGTCATATTCCCCTTATTCTTGTCCAGTGATTAAAAACTAATGGTGTAAAAACTCACACAAATGAAAAAAGGTACATCTCCTTCCTGACAGCTTCCAGCGCCCTGTACTCTCTTTCCCTACGGTGATGTAACTAAGCATCCAGCAGCCATATGGAGGCATTTAGCTGCTGGATAAATTAGTCTGGCATTACAGACAGATCAAGCCGTAATTCCTCTCATCAGCCAGCCTGTCTGATTGACCACACTTCAGATCAGAGCTCCAATCCTGTTTCCTCTACATGTAATGAACGGAGGCTTAAGGGGGGAGGGGGGGGAGAGTTGACAGATGAGTTTTTTTGGTGGTGGTTCCTGTGATCCAAGGTTGAGGTCTATTTGCTCTCTGCCCTATGTTTTCACAGCTGGTCCTGGGATTCAAACCGACAACCTTCCAGTCACAAGTATTTCACTTTAGTTCACTCTAGGAACCAAAAATGTTATGGACTGAAAATTAATCTCAGACATTTTTGTGATTTGCCCCTCATGCTTTGACTATGTCATGTGTTGTGTTTCAACTGAGGTACCGAGGGGCTTTTCACACGGTAAGCAATGGCCTATGAGAGCACTTTTCAATGAGGCAGGAAGGTAGGTAGCGTGGCAGGAGCAGTCTGGCAGGCAGAACCACAAGCAGGGTCACTTGTGAATCAATCCAGTAATCTTTAAAGCGGCAACCTCCAGGGATGTTGTCCATAATGTGTCTCGACTTCTAAGAACTTCTGACAATCAGTGAGCTGTTGCATGCACTTCGAACTTTTGGTCAAAACCTAACAGGCCTGTTTGTTTCTCTATGCCTATTCAAAGTAAATTAATTTAATGGAGGTACAGATTTCTTGACATTGCATTGTAAATTGGTAAAAATACTAAAAAGTCAAGTTGTTTATTTCACTTTTCAAGCATATTCCTAACCTTGAAAACACAACATTACAATTGAAGCATTTTCAAGGATTTCCATCAAGGATGGAATTTTTCAAGGATGTCCCTCAGGGACACGTCAAGGGCTACAATATGTTCCACTATGGGACCTTCAAAGGCACCTACTGGAATTTGCTTTCAGGGCACTACAGTGAATATTACATTGAATATTATTATTGCGGTCATTTTTCTTTTCCCCTCAGGTACCTCAAAAGCTACCTCCTGGCCTTGTTCAGAATAACAAGTCCCTTTGTTGAGTATTACTGCGTATATATTACAAGGCTGCATCTTTACCTCGGGCACCTCGAAGGGCACCTCCTGGCCATTACTCTTCAGGATGTCTGCCAGCATGCGCAGCGTCCTCTCCCTGGGAATGACGTTCTCCTCCTGCAGCTTCGTCCATACTGCTTCTGCCTTCTGCCAGTCGTTGGTCTCCTCTGAAAACAACAAGAAACAAAGGAACAAACTAAGTGCATAAATATATGTGTTACTTGTTACAGCATCAGACAAAGCCTTGACATTATTCACGGTTCTATAGTCAATCCATACTGTCTGCCACCATGCAGCCTGCACCGAGTCATTCCTGACAATGCGCTCCATGCTGAGAGCGAGCAATCACAGCACTAATCTGGTCAACTGACTGACCCTCAACTATGTATTTTAGGAAACACACTAACTAGTGGTGTGTATGTGTTTGTATGTGTGTGTGTGTGTGTGGGTGGGGAGGGGGATTTAATGGACTGACAATCAGCTTTAACACTCCAATCACTACTGTTATCGGCTCTACTCTTCACTATTGCAATCACACCATGTCTTCTGCTTACTACTGACTGACCCCATTCTCTCTCTGTCTCACACACACACACACACACACACACACACACTAACTGACCCCAGTCTGGCGTAAGTACACACAGACACACACACACACACACCCCCAGAGGTGGGAGGTCGCGCCAGTAGATTGGGGCTAAGTGGGAGGGTGGGAAGGGTAACTGAGTTGACACACACACACACACACACAGACAGACACAGACACAGACACAGACAGACACACAGACACACACACACACACACACACACACACAGACACACAAGTCAAGACTGGGAAGGAAGGAAAAAGAAAGTTGAAAAGTGAAGGGCTGAGAGAGGGACACGAGGGAAAACAGGACAATAACAAGACACAGACAGACAGACAGACAGACAGACAGATGCAAACAAACAAAGAAATGGACTTACTGCAGAGACGGAGGATGTAGTTGTACATCTCATCTCTGTCACATTCAAACAGCTTGGCTGTCATGTCCACCATCTGCTCCAAGGCCTCCATCTACACACACAAACAACAGTTTACATTTGTATTTGGAATGTTGTACTTTCTTTCTTTCCTTCATTCCTGGCCTTGACTAGTTCAGCTGTGTGTGTGTGTGTGTGTGTGTGTGTGTGTGTGTGTGTGTGTGTTACCTGGTTGCCAGAAATGCACTTCTCTGCGTACCACTGCAGCCGTCCCGGTCTTGCCCTCAGCCCAGGAGTCTACAAAAGACAGACAGACAGACATTTTAAAGTTAAGACACTAGAGAGTAAAGTACATATCAGCAATAAAGAACGACTATAGTGAACCGCTCCGGGTGTGAATGTGTGTAGCTAAATGTGTGTTACTGTGCATGGGGGTTATAGTGAAACAGATCAACCGAGCCAGGCTGGGTAAACATCAGTTAAACACTACCAGGAGAAATGTACAACTTCTGACCTGAATTATAGAACATAAATGGGGCCTCAATCCATGAATGTCTACAGAAAGTCAATAAAATCTAGGTTAAATACATACTCGGATAGCTTTGTGGTCATAAAGCCATAACGTTATGTTCAAACTTAAATAGCATAATGCATTATCCACAGGGTAATTGCATATTGATCCATGCTGACCCATCTAGGCTTAAGAGCTTTCTTAATATTGATGTGATGGCCTCATAATATGAATCAATAGAGATGCACATATGAGTATTCTGCATTCTTTAATGATTCTGCCAGAAGTAAGCTTTGTACAGGTATTAGTGCAACATCACGCTGATATATTTTCAGGCTTAAGATTCAACTTTCCACTCACAAGCAGACGTAAGAAAAGTGATGTTGACATGTATATGGCCCGGTGTGGGCTCATGGCATATGAGCGCAAAGAAGCCAGGGGGCAGTAGATCACTAGGTAGATGCTATGAAGTGGTATGGAGCGAAACGTGTTTAGGATGGCCTGATTATGGGAATATGGCATGAATGCATATAGATGGTCCTTTGTTTCACTGAGGCTGATGCTCTGATGTTGATGGAAAAAAAAAAAAAAATTTCCATGATAAAAGTTAAAACAAGACCAACTTCATCTCTTCAAAAAGTACCCTCCACAATTTCTCTTCATTGACTCAAATCTCTGTTCCCACATTTCCTCCTCTAGTCACTCTAATGGATCTGCAGGTTTGTGTAGCTCAGATTCAGCCTGATATATGGGGTGTGGGTGTGGGGGTCTGAGAGAGGCAAGATGATTATGATCACGGAAATAACCATCGGGATTTCGTCTGCCTCTTGGGACTGCGCTGGCGTGATACAATCTGAATAAGATTGGGATTGAGAATCTCTCCGTCCCTCTCTCCCTGGTAATCTGGTGGAGGGAGAGAGGGGGGTGATCCACAAGCAAGTTAATCTGAACTGGGATCAACTGTACTCAATCCCCGCTGGCCTCTTTGATGGGAGCCTATCATACCGCGAGACGGAGGGCAAATCAAGAAAAGACAGACTCCATCCCTCTCTCTGTAGATCCCCTGCTGTCATCCCTTCCTCTTCCAATCCCCCCTTCTCTCACTCCCCCATGCTCCCTCCAACTCCTCCAAATCTCCCCTGCTCCTCCTACTTCTCTTTTCTCTCTATACCTCCTTTCTTCCATCTCTCCATCCATCCCAGGCAAAGGCATTATGTTCTTACCCAACCAGCCAAAGGGACAAATTAAAATGTGTTGCGCTCTCTCTCGGCCCGTCTAATCTGCTTAGAGGACTAAGGCCCGGTGCAAGTGCTCCATCTTTTCCCTCCGATTCCCCTTACTTGGTGAAATCTCCCCAGCTCAAAGCAGCCATCTAGTCTCACACACACACATACACCAACACACACACACACCGCCTTGGGCTTCTGAATCCGTCAAAGCAAATCTTCCTAATCTGAGTAGAAACCAAATCCACGGAAATAAGGAAAACACGCACACATTCCACACACACACAGCAGTAACAAATGAAACCAACATAGACACTCCTGTTTTCACTTTCATAACGGGATCATGGAAAAAAGGACAATTTGGTCAGATTACGAAGACAATCCACATGCACACAGCAGAGTGTATTACAGCGCACTTCTCTGCCTCTTTAAGAGCTTTGTGACTTTTGCACAGCATCCTTACATCTTTCTCTCTCATCCACACACACACACACACACACACACACACACACACACACAGACACACACACACACACACACACACACACACACACACACACACAGATTAGACTAGTACAATACAGCGGGGTAAACCTTAACCTCTTTTCACCTACACTTAACAAACCCTCTCCATCTCAATTCCTAATGTCCTAATTCCACTAATCACCAGACCACTTAGTGCTCACACACACACACACACACAAACACACACACTGCCAAACCCCAACCCCCGCAACCCCTCTCCCTAACACAAAAATACCTAATGACACACCACTCTTTAGCAATACTACCTAACCTTGACCAATCCACACGCGCGTACGCAGCACTAATAGCCCGACCACCTGACAAATCCCTACCTAACCATGACCATTTAGTACAAAATTGGCCACCTTCCTCTATCATTACATTTAATTAGCTGTGATTAATCAGCTGCCAATTATACCAAACACAGCCTAAAGAGAGACACCACTCTGGACTGCCACTTGACACTCTCGCAGGGAAAAAGTATTGGTGTGTGTGTGTGTGTGTGTGTGACAGGTATGTCTATCCAATGTAGCTATATCACCCCTAATGTTATATGCACCTCGGTACAAGTACAATAAGTGACACAGGTCAGTGAACTTGCTGATGAGTGACCTCGGTTTAAACATCTATATGGGTTAAGTGGGCGGGGGCGTTTTAAATCCAACATCACAAGTGATATTTCAGGTTTGGGTTGGTGTTTGTAGTAGACATAGTCCAGTAGATGGTAAAACACTAATTCTGACTACTCTAGTAGTACCTGTAGTCACAATTATAATTCCAACCCATGTAATCAGACCCATGTAATATCATTTCAGTCTGGGATTGTGGCTGTAGAATTTCCTGTTATTGAAATGACTGATAAAACAAGCCTGAATGCCGGTAGTGACAGCAGATGCTCTTATAGCTAATGCTGAAGACTTTGCAGGAGTTGTGTGCTGACAAATGGAAAATGTTCAGTCTCAGTGAAGTGTCACTTTAAGGTCTACAGGTTTAACTTTAGTGCTGTAAGGCCATGACAACGCAGCTGGACTGTACCTTCAGACCAACAGCCCAACAGATCAGGAGACGCACTTGAGCTTTTGTCTGTCTAACCTACATCCATTGACATCAAGGGCATCGTGTACATCCGCAATCCGTCTACAAGGCTACCGATTACTCCAATCTCACACACCACCGGCACATAGCCTATAAGTAGGATAACAGCCATACAATCTAGCGTGAGTGGGATGAGAGCCACAATAACAACATGTCAATATTTAAGAGGGTTTGGAAATCCTCAAGAGGGATAAATCCTTGTTTTAGTGTGCACCAGGACACGAGAGAGAGCGAGAGAGCGAGAGGATAAGAGAAGGCATATTTTCCCTCAGTTTTATTCTCATCCTGTTCTGGCCATTTGATGGTCTGATCAACTTGTGCATTACAAGTTGATTAGACAATGAAATGGTCTTGTTTCCCTTGCTATGATGACAGGCTCATCCCTCCATCCGCCTTCCCCATCACCCATGTGAATATCGCTCCGCCCACCCACCCACATAATAATCTACAGGGCTTATAGCAGGACTAAAGATGATAAAGATGAAGAAATATTAAGGCCAGATAGGCTACAATAACAATAAGGGTTTGTCATGATGTGAAAAGGGGTGGAATAGCCAGTGGCACAGCTGGCATCCATATTTTTAAATTTAACCTTTATTTAACCAGGTAACTCTTTTTTCCAGAGAGATCTGGGCAAGAGAGCAGTGTCGAGACAAACAACAAAGCATAGACAGCTACTTATTGAGTCTGCCAAACCAGCCTTCATTATCAGTTTAAACTCACCAAGAGAGACCAGCTTGTTCAACTTTAAATCATTTTGCAGTATGTTTTTAATGAAGAGGGAACAGAATACATCAAAGCACTTTTGCCTTATTCAATTCTAACCTTAGGGACAGATAACAAAAACAATCCCTGTGACTGTAAACAGCAATTTCCACCAAGTTTTAATGACTGGCAAACCTCTGGAGAGAATTAAGAGGCTTTTTTTTTTTTTTAGATGTACATGGTACTGTGTAAAAAGTACCCAGAAATTATACTTAAGTTAAAGTATGGGTACTGGTTCAAAATCTTACTCAATTACAAGTCAAAGTATCTAGCTAAAAATACACTTGAGTAAAAGTCAAAAAATGTACTGTTAATGTAAGTATTAAAAAGTAAGCTTTTTTATTATTGCAATTAAAGAACAGAGGACACTATTTTGTATAAAAATTACTTCACTAAATTTACTAAAGCCAATTGTAACACCGCAGAAAACAATTGTGACATAATAAAGCCAATCGTAACACCACGAAAGCCAATTGTGACATCACAAAAGCCAATCGTAACACCACAAAAGCCAATCGTGACATCCCTAAAGCCAATTGTAACATCACAAAGGCCAATTGTGACATGCATAAAGCCAATCGTGACATCACGAAAGCCAATTGTAACATCACAAAGGCCAATTGTGACATGCATAAAGCCATTCGTGACATCCCTAAAGCCAATTGTAACATCACTAAACCCAATGGTAAAACCACAAAAGGCGATCGTAACACTGCAAAAGCCAATTGTGACATCAATAAAGCCAATTTTGACATCACAAAAGCCAATCGTCACATCACTAAAGACAACTGTGACAACACAAAAGCCAATTCAATATTGCACAACCTAAGGTTCTTGTCAAAGAGTTGAAAAGCATTTTTAAATTGGCACTATGGTTACTGTCCACTGGAAGCTTGTTAGCTTCTTTTGCTTATTTTGTATCAATGCTAGTGGAAATTAATGGGTTCAGCTAGCCAAGTGGCCATCTTCTGTAGCTTCTCTGACGTTATGATCCATTCATGATAGTAAATGGCGGTTGCAGTTGAAAAACAGTCAAAGAAACCTACTTGTCCAACGAGCCCTGTTGGTCAGTTGGAAAAATTGCCTTTGAGAATTGAGGTGCACTGCTGCAACTAGACTAGCCCAGCTCCCCGTGTATGTAGTTGTTTACCTCGATGATCTTGCGGGCCTCACGGAAGCGGGCTGTCTGCATGAAGGCAAAGAACAGGTCATAGAGCATGGTCATCTCTCCTCGCTCCTGACTCACAAAGTCCATGGCTAGAGAGAGAAAGAACGAGAGAATCAGAGCAAGAGAGAGGTGATGAGAATAAAATGAATATCAATACATGCAAGGTGAACAAAAACACCACACACTCCATCTCTTCCCTCTAATTCCACTATCTGGCACAATGTCGCAAGCACAAAGCAGCCCTAGCAAGTCTAGTCTCCCACCAGCGCACGCACCGAATGAAAGCCTAAGCCCTCCGGTGGTAAACTTGCTAAAGCGCTCTGCTCAGCAGTTCTGCTCTCAATACTATCTCTGTCCAACAGCTTCAGGACAGGTGGGGAGCTGGCGGCCAGCCACCCACCCACACCAACAACCCCCCCACCCACACCAACCCCCCCCCCCACACACACACACACAGGAAACATCCAGTTATCCAAATGGACCCGTCTACCCAAATAGGCAGAGGTAATGACAATCTCCCCCTCCCTCTCTCTCTCTCTCGGTCTGTCTGTCTCTCTCACTCTCTCTCTCTCTCTCTCTCTCTCTCAGGTTTGGCGTCAAAAGAAAGTGGCATTTTTAGCAGTTTGGGCTTCATCTATGGCTCATGATGGGTGATATGGTGGCTTGGCAACTCATCCTCAAGAGATCACAACATGATTGGGATCATTTATTTGAAAACGAAATGCATGTCTAATGCAGACAAGTTCATATGAAGCCCCTAGTGAAGTTTTTGCCCATGCATGTACAACTTGCATGCTATTGAAATTACTAAAGGCCCTAACACACTTTGAGGCTTTTAAGGCTGCACGGGGGGATTGGAATGTCAACAGCACTTGTTAATTCGTTTTCCTCTTCCATGTCTCGGCTTCTTGTTCCCTTCACCCAGATACAAATCATGCATGGTCTCCTTTTGCCTTGAAACAGGTCAATGGTCACCGCGGTTCCCAAAACCTCTTTTGAAAAGGCAGAAATCGAAGGTCAGGTTGTTTTGATAAGCCACTTCATTCTTCTAGTGGTGCCTACGCTTCCAGTGTATTTCTGCTTTCAATTCACAAGGTGACATGGCAGCGTGGGAGTCGAATAGATTTTCATTATTCATGCACTGCAACATGTGTACAAATGGAGCGAGCCATGTTGCATGTGGCAGTTGCTAAGGCATGTACTCACAATGTTGTCAGTTTGAGACCTATGTCACGGCTCTCACCCATTGTAGGTAGACAGACCAATTTATGTTATTTCAAAACCCCCCGGTTGCCACTGGTTTAGACGCTAGCCTTGTCAAACAATCTTTGCGAATGTCGTTCTGCTTTTCGAGGGCACGGTGACTAACTCGACGGCGCTGTCATCTGTCAGGGGGTTAGAGAAGAGGGCGGGAGGGCAGGGTGGATGAGAGAACAGGGTGGCGGGGGGGGGAGGAGGAGGGAAGGAAGTGGAGAGGTGCTTGACATGCAAGGTTTCAACCTGTCGTCCAGAGCCGCTCACTCCTGTGGCACGTTGAACTTGACCTTTATTGCCACGGCGCTGTCGACATTATAGGGAGAGCGTTAAAAATGTGATCGGTTGATGTGCTTCAGTGCAACCCTGGACTCACCCTCTCTCACTCTGTGGCCTCCTACACACTCTTGGATGAGTAGGTGCTTGATATGCTTAACGCAAACACTGCACAGGCACTTCATTTTCCCTCCACCCCCCCCCCCCACACACACACACACACACTCTTGCACATACATATGCACACACATGACAGAGTGTGAAACAGGAGAAGGGATCCACACAGTCTCGGTAAGTTTTGGAAAAGACTTGTTAGAAGTCATGGGTGTAGAAACTAGTTTGGAGCCTGGGTAAGAAGAAAAACAAAAAGATGAAGGAGCAGGATGGAGAGATGGTTGGATGGGCAGGTGTGTTACCTTTCTGCAGCAGCTCAGTGTCTCCTTTTTCCACCAGGGCAACGATGATGTCGTGGATACGAGGCAGGTGGCCGTAGTGCTTCTGACACTCCATGGCTGCTTCCAGAGCGCCGGGCAGGTCCTTACTGCACACAGACACACACACACACACACACAGACACACACACACACACACACACACAGAGAGAAAGGTAAAGAAAGCGAGTTAGGCGTCCGTCCCGTCCAATCAGACATGTACGGGATTGTGCGGGTGGAGAATAGAGAATGTGTCATGGGGCGTTAAACCTATGACCTCTTATTCAAGCACTTTGACCGACCATAACAATACCTGCCTTTGAATTCATGACAGCACGACTATGGCAGACGAGGCCTTTGGCCCCAATACAACATACTCACACAATTGAGTGCATACACACACAGACACGCGCGCACACACACACACACACACACACACACACACCTGTCTGCCAGGGGCTAGTGTCTCTTTGGACAGGCTTTTAAAAGTGCGGCTAGGTAATAGACAGAAGGATTCATTTGATCTTTACCCTTTCTCCTCAGCTCCTCTCCTACCACCTTCTTTCCTTTCCTCTGTTTCCTCTCCACGACACCTTCCTCCTTTCCTGTTTTCCCTCTTCTCTCGTTTCCCTTTCAGCCTCTCTCGCCCCCTCGTCTCCTCACTCCCTTCTCTCCTTTGGTCTCTTAACCCCTCTCCTCCTCTCTTCACTCCTTTCCTCTCCCCTTCCTGATTCCATGCTGTCAGCCCCCGACTCCCCTCCAATGACCTCACCCCCCAGCTGAGCAATTTAGCAGAAATATGGCAACAAAATTAGAGCCCCCCTTCTTCTCATGTCATCCATTTCTTGCTCAATCTAGCTTCCTCCCCCTCCCCTCCCCTCCCTCCCCTCCCTCCTCTGCCCATCCGTCCTGAGCGAAACGAACAAACAAAAGAGCGGGTAGGGAGGATGAGAGTGCCTGATGGAGTGATAAAGAGAGGGAGAGAGAAATGGAGAGAAAGAGCGAGCAAGGAAGCGAGGAAGCGCGAGAGAAAGGGGGGGGAGGGGGGGAGGGAGGGGGGAGGGAGGGGGGAGGGAGGGAGGGAGGGAAACCACTTCAATCCCCTCTATTGTGACAGAGCTGCCATCAATCTGCTGATTGGGTAATTACCATGTCAATCACACAGAGGTCAAAGCAGATAGGGCACCCATGGGGGAGGAAGGGGGCAGAACAAGTGAGTGAGAAAGAGACAGAGACAGACGGAGAGATAGATGGATAGAGAGAGAAGAGAGCACAAACCAGGGTATAATCTCTCAAGTGTTTTCTCCTCTCATCAATTAGACGACCGGACGAGAGAAATATGCCCCAAAAATAAAACCCAACAATCCAGAAAAAAAGGGGAAGAGTATGACCTTGAGTACGACCGGCTTCAGCGAGTCAGGAACAGAGGGGGGAGACGCATGAAGGGGGGGGGGAGGAATGGAGTGATTAAGAGTGGAAGGCAAAGAGGACTACTAATTGAAATGAAGAGGAACAACATTATTTAGCAGCGCCAGTCAAGAGGCTGTTCAACTGTACAGCAGCCTGATTGAACGAGAGAGGAGGGGGGGGGAGACGGTTCGCGGGGAGAAAGAGCGAGAGATAGGGGGAAATGAGAGAACGAGTGCGGGGGACGGGAAGAGAGAGAGAGAGAGAGGGGGAAATGGGTATTGCGAGTGATTCCAAAAAAACTGGATGTGGATGAGAAACAAAAGTGCAGTAAGCTGTTTTGTTATTAGCGTCATGTGGCGTAGACAGGACGGGATGCAACACTCATCCGCCTGCGTTCACTTCATCCTCCCGTCTCTCCATCCGCTTCAGCCCCTCTATCTGTCCACCTCATTCATTCATCCATCAACCTCCTCCACACCTCCTTACAATCCCTCCTTCCTAATGAGACATCTTTAAAAAAAAAAAACTCCCCATCACTCTTGGCAAAAAAAAAAAAAAAAAAAAAAGGGCCTGGCGTTGCAATTACACCCCCTCTCCTTCCCTTGCCTCTCCCCCTCTCTCCGCCCGCCGATCCACCCCAAAAATAAAAGAGCTAAGGATGTCGAAAGATGGATAATTTCCCCTAGGTACAATTTAACTGTCACTTTGCGTTGCCATTTACTGCGGCGCACAGCCCCGTTAATGTCCCCAACTTTGCATGTCAGCCACTTTCCAGCCAATTAAGTCCTGAAAAAATAACGAGTGCTTTGCACGGTGGAAACCTGAAGGATTAGACAAGGAAGCTCATTTTGCCTCATCTTACTCCCCCCCCCCCCTCCCTCTTTTTCCCTCTCCATCTCCATCCCTCTCCCTTTGTTCAGAGTAGATCAGCGGGCCTGTTATCAAGCCACTGGGGGGAGGCCCGGATGTGTGTCTCCACACACAAATGAGAGTGTGATCATGACACCACTAGCCTGCTGTTTCACGTGTTGAGGAATGGCACTCAGGAGAAGCCATGCTAATACCCACACAGGTGAACGGGGGGAGAGCAGCATGTGTCTTAATACACCTCTCTCTCCTCGTCTCCTTCTGTCTAGATTGTCATCCGCTCCCTCCCGCCTTCCACCTCTGGTCGCCTCATCTCGTCAACTTTGCCTTTTGCCCTCGACCATTTTCTCTCCCTTATTGCTTCTTTTATCCTCCTTTCTATCACACCTCTTTCCATCTCCTCTAAATCGGCAGTAAGACGCTCTCCTCCCGTATCTTCTTCCCCTCATTGTGGGCCACACTTAAAAGTCTTTGTACACACAGTAGAAGACGGTAGAAAGGAGTGGGAGTAAGAGTGACACACACACACACACACACACACACACACACACACACACACACACACACACCCCCGGCAAAATCAGTCCATCTCCACTGTTCCTCTATCCCTCTTATCTAGCATCTCCTGTCAACTCCCCTTTTGTTAAGATTCATTGGCAATTGCTGTCGTTAATCACCCCTATAGGAACACAGCGAGGCCGACTAGCTGCCGGCTAGCATAGCGCGTTAGCCTGCGCAATACTAAAGCGGATGCGAGCGGGAGGCTAGCTGGGCGGCGCGTGTGACGGACTGTCAAGGGCTAATCTGCCGGGGAAGTGTTCATTAAGTCATTAGCGCTGACGCGGCAATGAGACGGGCGCCGGCGAGAGTGATGCGCGCTTTGTCCTCTTTTTATCGCTTTTTTCCTCCATCCACTCCTCCTCCCTATCGTCTGCATGTCCGCTGACTGACGGAATGAAGAGGTGGAGAGAGAGCGGAAGAGGATAAAGAGAGAGGAGAGGAGAGGAGAGGAGAGGAGGAGAGCGAGGAGACAGATTTAATAGGAGTCCCAAGAGTCAAGCGGTGCGATGCTCAAACCTGGCCTGAGGCTTGGCAAGCAGAGGCGCCGGGTTGCCAACTTCCTGAAATGAAACCGGGCTGGGGAGGAGGAGGAGGGGGGGGGGGGGGTTTGGGTGTGACTTGTACTTCTTATGTATATTCTTATGAAGCACATTTACTTTTCTCAGTAAGCAATACACTGGAGGCCAAAAATGTCTGTATCCACTGTATAACATAGCTTCACTGTTTATGTGTCTAACTTACACAAGGGAGTTTAAAAATCAGCAGAGTGAGTAAAGCAAAGCAGTATTTTATGAGAGGCTTTTTACAGAGAAGCTTCATTCAGCCAGTCCTTTGAAATGTAGTGCCTTAAAATCTTAAAAACAGTTGCTGAAAGACATCCAGCCTTTACTTCACTTCTGCAGAGTAAGACCTTAATTCAAATTAAACTCACTGAAGAAGAAGACTTTTGTCACTGCCCATTGCTGTGTATTTCCTGAACTAACTTATCACTCCACAAGTACCCAGTGGAACAAAAAACACTTTATCACATGGTTTCTTTGCTTTTTTTGACTTTCTCTTCTTTACTTTCTGGACAGGATAGGGGACAAACAAACATTTATACATCCACCTATCCTGCTACCATCGTCAGTCACATCGGGAAACGTTTGAATGTTGCATGTCAGAAGTTAGCTTGTTAACTTCATGTTCATGAATGTGTGTTCACAAAAGTGTCATTTGGAGGGTGTACACTTGGCACTTGACTAGATTTGTAGGAGTGCAGTGTGCGTGTGTGTGTTTTGGCTGCTGCTGATGACCCAGGAGTAAATTAGCCTGCTCAATCTCACAAAGGCAGTGATTAGCGGGTGAACCTGCTAGCTCCGTTTGTGCCAGGGACCTGACTTAACAGCAAACAAACAGCAGCGGGGGACCCTCGGTGTGTGTGTGTGTGTGTGTGTGTGTGTGTGTGTGTGTGTGTGTGTGTGTGTGTGCGCAAACTTCGCATGCCAAGGTGCAGACTTGGCCCACCTCTCCCACAGCATGTACAGTACAGTGTGTGTGTGTGTGTGTGTCAGAGCGGCACACTGCATGGCTGCAGCAAATCCAGCAATTAGTGCTCTCTGTACATAATTAACATGCTAATGAGTTGATCTACTTAAAAGCTGTTCTGACGAATAGAGCACACACACACACACACACACACACAGAGCTGAATAGAGCCGGGGGGGGCGGGGCAACACCAGTGACCTCTGGGCCAGTGTTTGCATATTGGCATTATAGGGAAGAAGCATCGATGGCCAACTCCCACCACATGGGCACGAACACACACACACACAATTGGGGAGTACGGGAGTGGGTGTACGGGGGAGATGGGGTGTGAGGGGGGTGGGGGGGTGGGAGGGGTTGCAGCTGGCCAATCCTCAAACAAACAAAGCCTGGCTCTAACACCACACACACACACACACACACACACACACACACACACACACACACACACACACACACACACACACACACACACACACACACACACACACACACACACACACACACACACACACACACACACACACACACACACACACACACACACGGGGCAATTTCCACATCCTCTCTCTGTCTGAATTGCTGACCCAGAATGTAACCCCAGCTATGATCACGGGGGGATGAGTGACTCAGTGAGACACACGCACACGCACACACACACACACACACACACACACACACACACACACACACACACACACACACACCTGGCAATGGAGTTTGGCAAGAGACAATTCTGAAAACAAAGTGAGCTTGTTGGTTGGTTGTTGGGGAACTTAGCAACTTCAGCCACGGATACAGAATGGCTGAATGACTTAACTGGATAATTGTGTGTGTCTGTATAGTCAAAGCAAGTGTGTTTTTGTGTGTGTGTGTGTGTGTGTGTGTGTGTGTGTGTGTGCACAAGCATCTGTCTCCTGCACGTATGTGTTCTACTGCACAGCAACCAAAACGTCCATCCCCCTCCGTACCTGTCCAGGTAGGCGGTGATCAGCGGTGAGCAGAGGTTTGCGGTGGGCTTGGCGAGTCCCAGGGTGAAGATGGTGTCCTGGAGCCGCCGGATGGCGGGGGCGCTGCCGTCGGTCGCCACGGCGCTGAGCGCGTGGAAGAGCATGATGACGTTTGTGTCGTTCACCGTCACGTTTTTCTCTTTCATCTCCTTGAGCATGTCCACTGCCTCTGTGATGGAGGGAAGGAGGGAGAAAGATAAAGTTGTGAACGTGGGAAAAAAAGTTGTATCTTTTATTGCCAACTCTCCATCTCTTAACATGTCTGAGGCTTCTGGGACGGCGGCAGGGAGAGATGGAGGTTAAGACATGTGGCCGAATGCGGTGGCATCTTGGTTCTTCGGTACATCGACTGCCTCTATTAGAAGGATGAAGTGATGAGAAGAGCGAGGGGGAGAGGGGGAGAGAGAGAAGGCGGGTAGAGCTTGGCTGGGAGAGAGCAGGGTGTGTGAATATGATAAAAGGCCCCTTTAGCTAATTCCATGTGGGGAAAACAAACCCATATTAAAACAGCATTTTGCGCCCAGCGGGGATGCAAATCCAAACCCGTATAATGCCAACTCGGCGCTAATTGCTACTTGCGGTTTTCTAAACGAGACTACAATTACCGGACCCCTACAATGGAGGCCGGCTTTTTGCCGTGGCCGCGTGGAAAGCGCTTGGGGGGGCTAAATTATAGGTATGTGGCAAAGAGGGCCCGCCGTGGCCCCGGCGAGACCCCGGTAAGCGGGCTGAGGGGTGGATCGGTTCGGTCAAGTCTGGCTGGTAATGGAGGGCTTTTTACTGGGCTACGCGCCCATCTGGCGAACGCCGGGGGCTAAGCGGTGGACGGGGAGTGTGTGTGCACGCGCGGAGCCGCCATGTATTAGGGCGAGGTTATTAAGATGTGTTTACTGTCTATTTAGACTGCAGCTAATGGCCTGACAGCGATACAGCCGCTCTCCACCACAGATACTAATCTATACTGCCTGACCACGGGGAAGGGAGAGAGAGAGAGAGAGAGAGAGAGAGTATGGGTGGGTAGGCACAGACACACAGGACAAAATGGAGGCAGATAGGCGGCGGGCGTGGAGACCAAAAACCTTCGACTGCTCAGAATAATGAGACAGAAACTCGCCTTGCTCATTAAGCTCCGCTGACACGCTCGTTCTTTACAGCGAGAACAACAGCAGCCCGCCACACAAAAGCATAGGAAGTTAACACAAAAGTGAGTGAACGTGGAGCTAATGAACACCTACGTAGCTAGTAATATAACACAGCCCTCAAACAGGCGTGTCACTCTCAACTGGGAACACATAGCGCACACACACGCACGTGCACACACACACACACACACACACACACGCAGGCTGTGGGAGAGGGCCACTGGTGAGTGCTTTGGCATCCTAATTCCAGTCTTTCTCTCCATCTCTCCACCTCTCTCTGCCAGTTGTTATGGTGATGGGGACCCAAGGCTGTCACAGATTTAATGGGACAGGGGAAAGTAGGTAAGGGGAAGAGAGGGAGGGAGGGAGGGTGTGTGTGTGTGTGTGTGTGTGTGTGTGTGTGTGTGTGTGTGTGTGTGGAGGAGGGGGGTGGGGGGGGTATCTGGCCATAGAGGAGGCACAGGGCTAGAGGGGGCTAGATTGGCTTGGTCGGATGAAGACTTGAAAAACAGCAGAAGAGGACTGGAGAAGAGGAAACCTTCAAGACACTGGGTCACAACGAAACAGGCATCTTGAGCATCTTGCATCTGGAATTTGATGCATTTCTGGTTGAAACAGGAAGTTGGGGAGGAGATCTTTCCAAAATCTGTCAGGACATTATTGTTTTGTTTTATGTACACCTACTGGCACGCCCTGAAGTAAAAGAAACAAAAGTAGATCGGATTTTGATATAAAATACAAGAAAATACAAACACAAATGACCAGATCTCAGAAAACACATTTCAGTAACAAGTTGAGATTTGAGGGAAAACAATCTGATCCCCGACGGTGTCGACGATGAGCGTAAGGACCCGACCTTACCCGTATGTCTGTCTCTGTATGTCTCTCTCCATGTCTCCTTCCCTCCCTCCCTCCATCCATACCTCGTTCCATCACTCTCTGACAGACCCGCTAATCACCGAGACCAATGGCTTGGAGTTGATCTGCCCAAATGGAGCTACACCAGCTAACATCGCTCCATCCCATGTCTAACCCCCCCCCCCCCCCCCCCCCCTCTTCCTCCCTCCATCTCTCCCTTCATCTGCCCGTTTAGCCAGTATGCATATCCATCAGCTCAGCAGACCATTGCAGCCAGCAAAGCGAGCCAGACCACACTCACATACCCAGGGATGGGGGAGGCAGACAGGCCAGGTAAACAAACATCACACAGCCCATTGGTTCATCTAATGTTCCTCAGCTTGACTGCTAGCCATGTCTCTCCCACACACACTCATGCATGCATGCACGCACACACACACACACCAACAAAATACAGCATGGAAGAAGAGTGCAGGGGCATCTAAAGCCAGGATAAGTTATGTTTACCAAAGTGGGAGGATCGATGGACGGAGGGAGAGAGGCAAGGACAGGTCAAACAGAGGGTTGGTGATGGAGGAGAGGTATATTAAAAAGGGAGAGAGGCAAAGCTGATATGGAGGCCAGTGTTGAGTTGAGCTCAGCACCCAGCCAGCTCACCGGGGCGATGGATGGATGGCTGGAGGGATGCAATGATAACGGTATGGGGAATAGGGACACAATACACCAGGACACAATAGGGTGTATTGGTATCAGCAAATTTCCTCAGTATCAAAATGTCAAAGCAACATTTTCCACACAAATAAGTTTTTTTTTCCTACTAGAGAACATCTGAATAATAGCACTTTAGCACTTAGTTTAGCACTCAGCATCAGACTTGTATTACCGCATCCCTCGGTGGATGAATTGAAAACTAATGGATGGACGGATGGATGCAAGGATGAGGATGGAAGTAAGGAGCGATCCGCAGAGGTGACGGAGAGTAGGAGGAAGAAAGAAGAAACACTGCTGAGTAAGGAAAGTTGGGATGAAGGAGAAATGGGGGGGAAAAAGTATGGATGAGGTGAGATGGATGAGGGGGGGGCAAGGGTAAAAACAACAAAGCCATTAGAGAGGGCAGGAAATAAAGAGATGCCAGCAGGCATGATCTTCAAGTGGGCCTGGTGTGCGGCGGGAGCCAGGCAGCCCAACGTCTGGGCGGGGGCAGGCTAACATCAGGGTTAGCCATGTGTGCTAATGTGGATGACAAGCGTCCCCTCCATATACACACTCTGGCTAATGGCAAGCACGTTAGCGACGCCTATACACACACGGACACACACACACACACACACAGACACACACGCGCACACACACAGCAACCGCCGTCCCCACAAAATGCCTTTTGCTTGAATTCACATGCAAATTTGCATCTGTGTGTGTGTGAAATGTTCAAGCACTTTGGCGGACATGATCTGCCATTAGCATCAAGGCGGATTTCAATAATTCTGGAAAAATACACACAGTCCTGTAATTTTCACCCCCCTCTCATTTCTCACTGACATGGATGTGGGTGAGGGGGGGTGAGGGGGGGGGGGGGGGAGAATGACACGCCTCGAGACGGAGGGAGAAAGGGTCAGATAGGGAGACGGGGAGGAGACGGGAGGCGAGGAACAGACAAGGGAAACATTTTGCCTGTCATTGTGTGCACAAAGCAGAGCGGCAA
>JAXDDW010000022.1:205000-225000 GCA_034670385.1 Hoplostethus mediterraneus | reverse complement strand
TAGGAATTGAAGTGTGTTCTGGCTATAAAAATATTAACAAGTTAAGGTGAAATGAGTAAAAATAATAGAATAAACAGAGATAAATGAGTTAATATAAATTAGTAAATACAGTACATCTTCTGGCAGTATTTTATGTGTTTTGCGGGAACGGGCTACTCTCAATAGTAGAAATACACTCGCAGACAATATGGGGCTCTAGAGGCATGTATGTATGCCCCAATATAAGTTAATGAAACACTGACATGACAGCGCAGTACAACACAGCAAGCTACATACACTAACTGGCCACTTTATTAGGTACACCTATCTAGTACCAGGTTTTTGCCTCCAAAACAGCCTGAATTCTTCACGGCACGGATTCAACAAGGTGCCCTTCTGCACACCACTGTTGTAGAGAGCTGTTATCTGAGCACTTGTAGCCTGTTTGAACAAGTCTGTCCCCTCTGACCTCTCTCATTACCAAGGTGTTTTTGGCCACCGAACTGCCGCTCACCGGATGTTCTTTGTTTATCGCACCATTCTCTGTAAATCTCTAGAGACTGCAGTGCGTCAAAGTCCCTTAGATCACGCATCTTGCCCATTCTAATGTTTTGGTCGCACACAAAAACCTTAACCACTTCACACCACGTCTGCATGCTTTATATACTGAGTTGCAGCCACTTGATTCGCTGTTTGGGAGGAGCAGGCTGAGTGAACAAGCAAGAGTACCTAATAAAGTGGCCGGTGAGTCTATATAAAGAGACGGCGAGGAAGTGTTTTCAATCTGACACTCGCATTCCTCAAAAGGACAGGGGAGAAGAGACGGCACAACAAAAGACCGGGAAACTACAAAAGACAGATCCGCACACGCGCGCACACACACACACACACACACACGCTAAATGATGACAAAGTGTGACATTTCTGGCGTTGTCAGCGAGTTGGCAGTGAGGAGGAGAGAGAGGGAGGGACGAGAGGAGAGAGGAGAAGAGGTCTTTAATGATTAAATTATCCCCTGACCTTCCGTCTGACAGGGGCAGGTCCCCCATCGCAATGACATAGCAGACACACAGACACACACACTCTTAGTGACAATCCCTCTTGCTCTCCCAAGTGACAAGCCCAATTATGACCCTGTCAGGCAAGCAAACACAGACAGAGGAGTGTGTGAGAGTGTGTGTGTGTGTGTGTGTGTGTGTGTGTGTGTGTGTGTGTCCATGCAATGAGAGCAGAGCAACGGGAGGAAAGGAACAGTGGATTCAGACAGAGAGAGGAGAGACATACGAACAGTCTAAACACACACACACACACAATAGTTTAGACAGTCCCTGCACACACCACCGTGGACAAAAAGACACACAAATATAGAAATCTTCCACCATAAACGAAAACACACGACAGAATGCAACTAAAGTAACCACTGTATTAAATGAAAATGATGGACAACGTGGTCTGCTCCGGTTCTTGAAAGAACTGGAAAGCTTTTTTTACCTCTTTTATACATCCAGCGGTATATGAAGAGTTTGATAGGAAGATGCCCATCAATGGATAAAATCATGATCGCATTATTATCCCATGACTAATGATGAAGGTGATGAAGGCGATGACCCCCACCCCCAAATTTGATATAACATTTTTTACAATGAAATCCTTACATTTATCAGACGAATGGAAACTAAAGAAAAAAAATAGCGTGTTTGATTGTTCAGTGACAGAAACAACTTGGGCCCCTCCAGGTAAGTTGGCCTACTTCTCTATAACACGCCTCCAGCCTGACTCAGGGGCCGGACTGTTTCTGTGTGGGTGCGCGGTGTTAAACTGTAAATATTCATAAACATCCCCCGAACAAAAGCCCAGGGGTCGAGAGAGAGAGAGAGAGAGAGAGAGAGAGAGAGATAAAGAGAAAGAAAGAGAGAGATCAATATGGGTCTGGGTATGAGGGGCAGCGGCGGGCATCTGCTAATTTACATATCTCCCACGGTGCTTTGGGGCGAGTGCTGAGGGATGACGGCCTCCATATGCATGAGGCACCCGTCTGTGTGTTTGTGTGATGGAGTGCCTTTCTCCCTGCAGCTGCCCCCCCCCCCCACCCCCTCCACACACACACACACACAGATGCTCTAGATGGTGTGATATGCTGCACATGTCATATTCATAACATATGCCACTGTGACCTCCATACCAGCTACAGGCCTCCCGAAAACGCCCGTCAGGAGTTATGAGGGAAAATATGGAGAAATATGGAATTTCAAATGATGGAAAACACAAGAAACAAAAGACACAAACAGACGATGGACTAATTGACTCACTTTCTGAAGCCCAAGATGAGGCTGCCACGGAAAACGTTGAGGTCCAACCCGGGCGAGGACGGATCGGACACTGGAGAATAGAGAGAGAGAGAGAAAAACATGTAGTGAGACAATCACCTGCTATTTCTGGTCCTTAAAGAATAGCACTGATATACGATATGATATATTACTGAGGTATAGCCAATTCATTTAACTTGTGTTTATCAAAACAAAAGTTGACAAAGCAACGTACTGCTTTACACTCTCAGATATCTCGGACCCTCTTTCTGACGACATCTCATCTTTACACCATCAGACATAAACACGACACAAAGTTCATCTTTACGTGTTCACTGCTGCCCAATCTTAAACACTGTGTACAGAGAACTTGAGGCAGAGCTGAGACAGTTCTCTGGGGAATAGCTGTACTATCTAACACAGCATATTTATGTGGTAGGTTAATAACAAACTGCTACTTTAATCAAACAACTGATAATCCAGATATTCGTAATGAAACATCACAGCCAATGAGCTGTGTTTTCTTTATATTTGCAGGAAATAGGTGAAATGTTACATCAACGCCACATGATTCCTCCTGCATTGTGAATCAGAACACATTCAAAAGCATAAAGAAGAAACAGAGCGATGTATATGAAAGAGAGAGGATGTCTGATGGAGCGCGTTAAAGAGGAGGGCATACATTCAAGACTAAGACAAGATGAAACAGAGAAAGAGTCATCCATTATTTAACAGCCTTCTCCATCCCGTCCCTCTGCCAGTTCAGGCACCTCGCTCCCTCGCTCTTTACATATTCACACAGACTAATCTCTTAAAAGGCCTGATGAGCGCAGAGGAGCGAGTGGGCAAGTGTGTGTGTTGACGCTAGACCAATTAGCCCGCAGGCGGAATAGCGGCCAGATTCTGACGATGACGGGCACATCAGAATGTGTGTGTGTGTGTGTGTGTGTGTGTGTGTGTGTGTGTGTGTGTGTGTGTGTGTGTGTGTGTGTGCGCGCGCTTACACAGGGTGTAGAGTTCAGCCAGATTTCTAGCAGCGACTGAGCGAACCTCTGAAGACATGAAGCCCTCTGACTCCAGAGAGCAGCCTGCATCCTGGACAAAAACACACACCTTCATGTTAGCAAAAACAATGTGTGTGTGTTAACTGTTTACTTGTGTGTGTGTGAGAGAGAATGACAGCAAGAAACAAACACTTATGTAAGCAAAAGGGCACTACACACACACACACACACACACACACACATAGAAACGTGTGTGTTACCTGGAGGGCCTGGCGTGCTGCATCCATGTTGGGAAAAGCAGGAAGGATGTAATTGGAGAAAGACTCTACATCCAGGGACACTCCCAGCTCCTGCATGCCCTTCACCACTTCCAGCACACCTACAACACACACACACACACACACACACACACACACACACACACAAATTATTCTACATCATTCATGTGTCCTGGAGAATACGGCAGCAGCAGACATTGTCCTCTCCATGAAGAACATTTTTCATGACCAACAACATTGTTATAAAATGGCAAAAACACAGAAATCAAAAGATTAAAGTTAAAAAAAACAACAACAACACAGTCCAGGAAAACAACAGCATGGGCAAAGCATATTTCCTTTGATTTGTTGCTTTATTTCAAACCAAATAAACAGCCAAAGTAAATCTGAACACAAATGGCGGTCGCTACACTTCCACAGACACACACACACACACACACTTTCCCACACTCACTCGCCCATACAGGCCTGGAGCTGTCTAAGTGCTGTTTAAATATGGGTCCAAGAAATGAGCTGGCACACACTTTCTCTCACCCCTCGAGTCATAGCCAATCACACACACACACACACACACACACACACACACAAACAAAATGCTAACGGCTGCTCCCCACTCTGCCCGGGACCGGTGGATACATGTACATACACGCGCACTCGTCCGGAAGTGGACTGTTGCCCCATCACCCTGCTCTCCAGCAGACCCCTGAGCTCCTGCCCCGGGGGGGGAAAGAGGCCCAAACAGCCACATGCATATGGAACAGCTACTCACACACTCTTAGTATGCCCGGGAGTGTCTGTGTCTCTGTGTGTGTGTGTGTGTGTGCGCATATGGACAAGACGCTGCAGCACTCTGGCAGCGTGTCCACACAAGTCATGGGCCTAAATGTCCGCGCGTCCAAAAATGGCGCCCATGTGTGTGTGTGTGTGTTCACTCTTAGTGTGTGTTGCCGTGTAGTATGACGACGGAAACGCTGATGCATCCGCGTGCTATATATATATGACTTCGGCAAACCACCCCGTAAGTGCTTCCGAGGGTCTGACACACCTCGAGACGCCGCGTTGGTGTTTACTCGCTGAAAACACACACACACACACACACACACATACACAGCTCTGTATTTCCGCTTCCTCTTGGGACGCTGTGTGTTCACCTGGCGGTCTCTCTCTTCGGCTGAATAAAAGATGAGGCCGGGGGCTTTTATACGCCATTAAAACCCGCGGCTGGGGCTGCAGTGCCCCCAGGTACGGCCACCTGAACCACTCCATCCATCCATCCATCCATCTAGCCGTCGCACTCTCTCATTCACCCCCTCTCACTATCCATCCTCCCCGCTTTCAAGAAAAAGTAAACAGGCGATCTTCCCCCTTTTTCTTCTCAATGGGGAGGATTCGTCCGTCCCCTTCTCTCCAGCCATCCATTCTTCCCCCCTCCGTCTCATTTCTTTCATCCCCCTTTTTTGATGAAAGAAAAAGAGGGAGCACCCGCTTTCCTACTAAATAATCCATAATCCATTTCGCAGTGAGCCGGATGGATAGGAAACAAGTGAATGGAGAGGCAGGAGGTATAAATGCATACGTAGGCTCTCTCACTTTCCTGCTTCCTCACGTGAGCTTTCTCAATCATCAGCACTTTTGGGTTGTCCAACAAACATCCACGTGTGTGTGTGTGTGTGTGTGTGTGTGTGTGTGTGTGTGTGTGTGTGTGTGTGTGTGCATGCAAGTCAAGTCTGTGTCCAAGAGCTTTTAAAGTTCATTCAATGAGTGAATGTACGTGACACAGGCATCCATAGACGGTCTCCATAGCCTCGCCATATCAACACGCCGGACGGAGGCACTTTGATACTCAACGTAACAGCAAACCTCTCAAAGTCCAACTAGAGGACTGAGTAGAAATGAATAGAACAATGTAGAATAGAAGAGAACAGAATAAGACGCCATGTTTCTTTTCTGTGGCCCATAATCCTCTCTGCTTTCTACTCCATAATCCGTCTATGTCAGTAACCCTCTAACACAGCAACAAATAGAAGAAAATGTTGCAAATGTTGAAAATGTTGCAAATAAAAGTCAATCTTAAAGAAAAGATTTGGGGCGAATTTAGACGAGCGGAGGCCTATCCAAGCTGGTCAGCACAAAAGCCCGATGCACCATCCAGACAGGACGTGTCTGAGTGGTTGAGTTCAGCACGGCGGTGGTCACAAGATATCACCATCAGATTCATGTCTTCAGGTGTAACTGTCACAGAAGAGAAGTGAGGGAGGAGAAAAGAGAGGAGAAGAGGAGCGGAGCGAACCGGTGGCCGTCATCTTCCCCCTCCGTCCTTGGACATGAGTACCTGTCACTGTCTCTCCACGTCTCTCTAAAGGTAGAGTACGACTCCTGCAAAGCAACGAGGGGTTTTCAATGTTTGGAAACACAAGGAAAAGTTGTGTGTTATGAAGGGAGGAAGAGTCTTTCTTTCACACTCGCTCTTTCCCGCCACTTAACCAGGGTGATGCCCCGGCCTCCCTCCGAGGCTAGCAGACAGTTAATGGACTTACAGATTGCGTTACAGATTGTTGCGGTGGCGTCTCTTCAATGCCCCTTCTGTTTAATAGGAGTGTGCTGCGTTAAAGAAAGAGTGGAAGGGTTGAAGAAGAGGTTACCAAAATAAAAGTCGGGGGGTGGCGGGCAGGAAGGAAAGCAGACCAGACCAGGGGGCCTTTACATCGCTCATCACCCAAAACACAAAAGACCAGAAACACTCCCCTTCCTCTGCGATGTCCCCTCACACCCTCCCTCCCTCCCCATCTCCCTCCCTCCCTCCCTCGCTGAGCCGTGTCAGAAGTGATAAAAGTGCAGTGCGTCGCGAGGACTGACAAGCGGTGGCTAGCTGGCGGCAGGTGGAAGCATGGCCCGGCATATGCTTCCGCTAAACCCGCCAAATCCACACCTCATCAAAATGCGAAGGGATTTTTTTTTTTTTTTTTTTTCCTTTTCCTCGTTTCTCCCCCCCTCCCCTCTTTTACCCCTCCATCGCCTCCCCCCTCCCATTCCACGACTCTGGCTTCTGCCCGCTAGTGACACCTGTGGACAAAAAGTGACACGGCGCTTAATATTTCATGGGCCGTGCACAGTGGGGCGTGTAATCCAAAGTGAATTCCCTCAGAGCACTCGCATTTACATGAAATTAAGTCACTCCGCATCAGTCACATCACCTGCACCGCCCCCCCCCCCGAAAGCCCCCCTCCCTCGCAAATGCAGACACACACACCTCCCGCAGCCAATGAGGGGGCGAGAGAGAGAGAGAGAGAGAGAGAGAGAAAAAAAAGAGGCTGCATCATTCATGAGGGTTAAGGCTAACATCGTCGGGAGCGAGTCGGTGAAGAGAATTTTCTCCACTTCCTTCCGTCCTTCCACTAAGCACTGTGACAACTAAATGGACGCCCCAGTCTGATGCGTTTGTGTGGGTTCGGGAACGCGCCGTTGGTGAATTTAACTGAGTGTGTGTGTGTGTGTGTGTGTGTGTGTGTGCATGTTTTAACTCCTGCCTGTAGCCGAGGCATCTCACCATTCAAATTGAGAATCTGTCTCGACCGCACAGAGAAGTCAATCTGAACCGCCGCCACCGTGGCCTAGCCAGCCTCTTCCCCCTGCCAGCTCAAATGCCGTCAATTAGGTGACAAGGGGAAAAATACATCATTTATTAATCTCTCGCAAAAAAAAAACCCCAAAGAGAGAGCAAGAGCTCAGCATAAATAAAGCACTTAGAAGCCAGACCATCGCTGAATGCATTTGACAGGGTGCGTTCGGTAATAAGTTGTGAATCCTGACAGGTCTCTAAATGCCGGTTATCTGTCACTGAGACCATTTCCCCCCCAAAGCTCAGTCTTGACAGAAACAAGGGAAACTAACTTTTTTTCCCTCCACCTGCAGCAGTGGTCGGGGAAAAGAAAAATTCAGCCTGTGAACGATATCTGATGACCCGCTAAACTGTCTAAGTGGCTGGTAGAGAAGAAAAACTTCAACATGTCAAGAGAGGGGAGTAGAGGAGAGGAAAAGTGAGGACAGATTTGGAGACAGGAAAGGGTGATGGGAGAGGACTTGAGCCAGGAAACAAGTGAGATTTGAACCAGCACTTGAGAACAGCCACTGGAGCGAAATGACCTTTGATCCTTCTGCCTCAGGCCTGTATATGCGTGTGTGTGTGTGTGCAGTTGATACAGTATCTGCTGTTGGACGTATGATGTCCATTGTACAGGAAATGCACAAGTCTAATGTTTGCATTTTGTACTTGTTGAACTTTTGAAGTTTGTAAGAAGACACAGATATATTTGTTCTTGCTTAAACACAAGTATGAGTAAACAAACAACATCCTTCCAGAATATCTTCTTCACTAGCAACAATCCACTTTTAAAAAGGTCCTACAATGTGACCTAGACCCTTTTTTAGCCTGAGACCTACTCACCAAAAAAAAAAAAAGTAAAAATCGATTAGTTTGAAAATGTCCCGGAGGCATGTGGCCACTGGGTCAAAAGCAGCCAGGATTTGGAGATCGAGAAGAGGAATAAAAAAAATATGACATTCAAGTCTGAGTGTCTTTTTGGTCCAGAGCTCAAGAGTCAAGAGAGAGGCTGACATGGGAAGTTGGGAAGATCTATTCCTAGAGCTCTCCAGAGAGACTTCTGTGTGTGTGTGTGTGTGTGTGTGTGTGTGTGTGTGTCAGCATCTCTTCTCACTCTAACTGCTGTACGCGTGCACGTGGGCGTGTGTGTGTGTGAGTGAGTACCTGCTGTGTTGTGGTCCTTCACATGCTGCGTGAGGAGGGGCCAGAAGTAGTGTGGCCTTATGGGTAAATCCTGCTCCTTCAACATCTTCATCAGCTCAAAACACACACCTGGAAAAATGACCATCATGTAACTATTGATTCACACACTACTGCTATATTTTCAACAAGCCAGGTGTACGATGTGCATGATGGCTTCCAGGACTGACATCTGTCTTCACAGCATATCCCGCAGACCCCATCTTGTTTTGGCAAGCTACAACTATCACTTGGGGCTTACATGAGTAGTACATTTATTATTTGGATCATTACTTTCAACTAGTAACTAGCTCTAGATCCAAACATGAAACATGGCCATCTCAAGACATAGACTTTAGTGGTAGTGCCTTAATGTCTATAGGTATGTTTGCTATATGCCAGATGCACTGTGTGTGTGCATGTGATTAAGACAGTGAATATGTGTGTATGTGTGTGCATGAGTGCACATGTGTATAATCGAGGGAAAGTGTGTGTGTGTGTGTGTGTGTGTGTGTGTGTGTGTGTGTGTGTGTGTTGTACCAGTCTTCTTGACCTCCAGGGCGCAGGACAGCGTGAAGTGAAGTGGTGAAGTGTGCAGGTTTGAATCCTGGAGTTCTTTGCAGTAGCTGCCAATCTTTTCCACAGGCTGCACACACAGAAACCAACAAAGATGTCATAATAATATTGTATATACTCATTGTATATATACACTCATTTTTTTATTGTGTATATATATATACACACACTCATTTATATATTGGGGCTTGGAATTTAAGCTAGCCAACAGCCAAATACTGACTGCTAAATGACTGTAATGTAATAACTACATAACTAAGATACTCAGTTTGGCTGATAAATTGACACAGTGGTTGGTTGATGAACACGTCAGCTGTGTGTCTTGACTGTATACAATCGATATTCTACTTATTTGTTAATAATTGAATTGGCCCTTTAAATGAAGATATTAGTAAAGCTAGAATGGCCACTTGAACATACGGGACCAATCAGGGAATCTTCGTTAGAAGCCAAGAAGAAGACGTGTGTATCGGAAGCTGATGTGTATATATACACCGGGTGGAAAGGTTTGTACCGTGTCCATGTTGACACAGTGTCTGAGGAAGAAGTTGCCCAGGTTGGGGGAGTCACCGCTGAGGCC
The DNA here is from genome assembly GCA_034670385.1 of Hoplostethus mediterraneus. NCBI lineage: Eukaryota > Metazoa > Chordata > Actinopteri > Trachichthyiformes > Trachichthyidae > Hoplostethus > Hoplostethus mediterraneus. The sequence goes on along the minus strand of JAXDDW010000022.1, from coordinate 215,497 downwards.
TTCAGCCTGCAGTGTAGGGAAAGTCCTCAGGATGTGGAAACTCGTGTCCTCCTGGCCGTGAGTGATGAGGCTCAGACACAGGTTCATAGCGTCTACCGGAAGAAGGGAGAAGTACAGATTGTGTACAGTCCAACGGTGAACTCACGGTGATTACATATAGACTAATGTAAGAGGGATGTGTACCTGGCACGTAACCCCTCTCGTGCCTCATGCGCTCCACCATATCTGGTACGTGCTGCTGGTGTCCGGCCTTGGCCAGGGAGAAGATCACCTGCATGATGTCCCTATCCATCAGGCCGCAGTCTGCACTCTCCGCCATCTCAAGAGTCTGACAGAGAGAGAGAGACAGAGACAGAGAGAGAGAGAGAGAGAGAGAGAGAGAGAGAGAGAGAGAGAGAGAGAGAGAGAGAGAGAGAGGAGGGGAAAAGATAAAGAGGGAAAAGGTGAGATGGAAGGAGGAAAGGAGAAAAGTGGGTGAAGGGAGAAAGAGAGAAGAGGGAAAGAAGGAAGTGAGGGAAGGATGGGGGGATGGATGGATGGAAGAGAGAGAGGGGGGAGTGAGAGCGAGATACAGACCCACTCATACCCAAGCATGAAGTGTGCATCATCATCCATCCATCTCACTGAAGGAACACACACACACACACACACACACACACCTTTTTAATATTGTCCATGTCTCCCTTCTCAGCATAGGCACTGAGCAGTGATACATAACTGTCAGGGCCAGGTTCAATTCCTGCCCCTTGCATCACGGTCAGGATGTTCTTAGCACTCTCGATGTCACTGCACATATAAAAACACACGGACGCAAAAATTTAAATGTGTCTGAACCCATCAGCGCTGAAGATATCATCACATACGTTGAACAACAGCAGTGTCACTCACCCTGCGCGGGCGTGGCCTGTTACCAGGGAGTTGAACACGGCTTCTGTGATGGGTAGGTCTTTGCTCTTCATGAAACCCAAGATGGTGCTAAGTGAGGAGAACAGAAAGTTAAAAAGGGGAAAAAAAAAAAAAAGAGAAAACAGGAAAGATGAAAGATTGTCTGTTAAAACATTCTCTTCATGTCTCAATGTATTTAAGCTGCAACGTGCTGAAAAAAGTAACACTAAATGACTTAGAAAATATTGTCTCAGAAGGTAAACTCACAGATTAATCCCCACCAAGTCGCAGGAATTAGGTGGAAGAATTGTAAGGAATTGATTGGTTGCTGATGGATAACATTTCCCCACAGCTTTTCCTTGCCGGAAACTCTGGCACACAGTTAGCCTCAACCAACTTGGCCTACATATTCTATTTACAGGCTTCTGACTTATGAATGCTTCTGTGTGTCGCCTCTCACTCTTTCAAAAAAAAAAAAAAAAAAAAACCTGGGGCATGCCCATGGAAAATAATCTGAATAATCTAAAAATAATAATCTAAAAACAATGATAATCTGACTGACTGATGCCTCTGGTGGGGTGACATCAGTCAGTCAGATAGTTTGCTCACCTGGCACCCTCGATGTCTCCGTTTTGGCAGTAGGCTGCTATGAGTCTCTGGTAGGTCACCTGGGAATAAAAAACATCTCATTATTTCAAACAGAACCGGAAATCAATGAATTTTCATTTATTGTTCACAAGTTAATCATTTAGCAGATTCACTGTTTCTATAAAGCCTGAGCATTGTAAGATTTCAAAAATATACTATGACATTTCTTACAGGCTTCTTCAACTAATTAAGCACCAAAGTTGCCCTTCCATCCTCTATTCAACAAATGTGTACTCTTGAAGGAGTTTTTTTTCCACCGTTATTGTACCCTGCAGTACATACTCTGTTGGGCTGGACGTTAGCTGCTTCCATCTTGGCCAGGAACTCGGTGGGGGAGAACTGGAACTCATTCTGCAGGTAAACCTTCAGCAAGGCGTTGTAGTGGCTCACATCGTACAATGCACCTGGTGAGGACAACCAGTGTTTCTTTCTCAAAGCAAATTGTGATTGAAACATAGTACCATCACAATGAACCCTATTCATGTAGCAAAAGAGCAAATGCCTTCAATAACATTTACCGTAGAGCAGCATAATAGTATAGTACATGTGTCCACTTTGAGGTTGCTTCAGGGTCTAATGAGATAAATCTGTGACTATTTGGAACCACATTCAAATCTGATGTTTCACAGGTCAGTTCAGCAGCAGCGGGCAGTGAGAGAGTAATGTGGATAATACGCTGGTCAGGTCGGTGCCGTTGGCGTGGCCTCTTACCCAGCTCCTGCAGCTTCTCCCAGATGCGGTGTGCCAGCTCAGTGCGCTCTGCCAAGGGCATCTCTGGCAGCAGGGAGCCACAGCTACGCAGCAGCAGCAAGGCCTGGTTACTACTGGGATAGCCTGGAGGGTGGGGGTGGATGGAGAGGTAGAGAGAGAGAGAAAGACAGAAATAGAAAAGAAAGAAAGAGACAAAAATTAATACTTTGCCAGGTGCTGAGATTTCTAGCTTTCAAAACTTCACTGCCCGTCCTGTACTCAGAAGAAAAGCTCCACAGCCATTGTGGATCTGAAAACTACTTCCTTGAAAGTGTCTCAATTATCAAAAAATCGTATTCTAGTTCCAAAATGTAACACATGTTAAACAGTGACCAGCCATGCCTGCAAGTTGCAAATCATGGATGTTATGGACCAAATTAATGACAACTCTGACATGTCAAATAATTATGATTTGGGAAAATATTGTTCATACTCAATTGAATATAGGTGGGCAACTGACCCAAAGGGGCTTTCTTAAGACACACGGGCTAGAGTGGTCCAACCCTTTTGCATTAGTGTCAGATATCAAGACACATCACATCAGCAGAAAGGTACGTAAGCATAAAATGGACATTAGATTTTGAAATGTTTCTTTTTCTTCAAATAAAACAAAACTTCAGAGTCTTTCTGAATGATTACATTGTGTCTGTGAGTGGAGCAATACATACTGACTGATATAGAACAGACCAAAACCAGCCCATCATGAACCTGTAACCACTGTGAACTTATCTCAAGTTCGTCTCTAAACTAAAAACTAATAGTCAGTTGGCTGAGGTACTAGTGGTCTAACTACATGGTTAGCAGCAATGGACTGACTTGTTTGTCTGCCCTCCAGCCTTTGCCTCTCTCTCCCTGAGCCCCTTCCTGTTTGCCTGCCTACCCACCTGTCCTGCAGATATCGTGGAAGATGCGGAGCAGCAGGGTCTTGGTGATCCGCCCGGTCCTCCTCACGGAGCTGTCCAGCTTGGCCAGCGCCCAGTCGAACTGCTGCACCTGCTTGGAGCGCACGCCGAGGCTGGCCTCGTCCCTCTGCTCCGTGGCCACCGCGTAGCCACGCATGCCCCCCGCTGCATACGGACACACGTGTCTGCGTAGGATGGGCAATGACAATAGGGGAGAGGGGGATAGAGGTGGACAGTGGGGGGAAATGAGAAGGGACATAGTGATAGAGAAAGGATGGAGGGATGGAAGGGAATGGGGGAGGGGATAAAAAGGAAATGTAAGGAGAGGAGACAGATAGAATGAAAAGAAAGTCAGTTCATCTGTGTGTGTGTGTAAGAAAAACATTAATTTCTACACCTTCGTTACCATGTGTTCCCTGCCTGAGCAGCACAGCATGAGTTGAGTGCAGAAGGTCACCGTAGTAAAAACGCAACAGACATGGCTGTGTTTACCTTGCTAATTTCTCAAAAGGTGTTTGCATTTTTGTCATGAGGTATGACCTTGACCTCTTGACACTGTAAATCATGGCTGCTATCCAGCACTGTTAACGTTCATTGTGGCCAATGTCCCTGTAGTACGTTCAGTAACAAAATGTTGACCATCAAGTGTGATATTAAAACCTGCGTCATGGAATTAGCTAAACTACAACTGATGAGCTAGCTAGCTAATCTCAGATGATGGGCCTCTTGTTCAGAGCTAGCAAGCAGTTAAGATTATTATTATTATTAAGAGGGAGACAGTAATGACGTGATGTTTAGGTATGTAGTCATATTATGGGTTTAAATGTGTAGTTAGTGTTGAAATTAATAACATTGAAATGAAGTTACACAAGCACAAATCGTCACCTAAAGTAAAATAGGAGGCCATGTTTGTTGTTGGCAGCTATGTATCGCAATATTTAATCTAACATTAAGGAGCATACATCGCAACACATTGCCTTTGACAGTCCTGTCGTATTCGTGTATATTTGTGTGTGATTCTGCCTGTCATTGGCTCAATGACATTCCTGGTTCGTGATCACGCGTGGACCATAGCTACAGTTGCTAAGCGGGTGCATGATACCTGGACGCATTCTCCAACCCAGGGGAGATCTGTCTGGAACAAACTCCAATTCTTCTACCGCCGGTAGCTCCGCTATATAACCGGCTGATTGGCGGTCCATTTCTTTTGGTCCCTGTAATCTGAAGTAAGCCCGAAGGCGAAAACTTGAGTAACCGGGCTGATCTCAAGAGCGCAGCCATGTTTTCGTCGCAGCGTGGAAGGGCATCCGTAACACGTGACCGGTCAAAGGCGAACACAGGGAGAGAGCACTCCGAGCGTAGGGGTGTCCCATGTGTTTACGTCAGATTTTACCGTTTACATAAATATTCTGCCTAATATTATACTGTTAAAATGTACGGGCAACGTCAAAAAACGTACGTAATAATTTTAACTCACTTTTGCAACCGTCATGTCTCTATTTAAAATGCGTTATATCACCACCCCCATCAATTGTACATAGAGCAAACCTTTCCCTGTATCTCTCAAGGTGAAGATGCAATGAGAATGTGTACATCATGTGGTATCAAGTTTCTTTACACTAGGCTCATTGTAAACACTCTGTTTAACAGCATATCAAGTGTGATCCATGAAGGCCTTTTGATTGATTTTTTATTTCAGTGAAGAGAAGAGAATTTTTTGTTTTCACAATATTTTATTACATTGTAAACATGTTATAAAAGACATCAGTATGAGCAAGAAAAGACTCCATTAGCTCAATTCTTCAATCAACACACTATTCCCCTTCCTCTTTCCTTTCTTCCAGCTCTCCTCAACTGCTGTCCTTGCTTTCTCCATGGTATTCCTTTCACTCGCCCTTTTACTGTGTTCATTCCACAGCCCGATGGCCAGACTACGTATCTGATGGGCATTGTCAGACACCCAGGCCTGAAAGAATTCACATTTCTTCCCTGCCAGGAAGTTCTTCTGTCTCTTTTTCCCTTCCTCTCCTCCTTTAGGCATGGCTGCCCTGGCCTGGGAAAGCACTGAGCGGAGTTGACTCAAGGCTGCCAGGCAGTATCCTGTAGCATCCGTCCTACTTCTACCAGTCATGATGTGAGCTACGGCCTCCACGACCCTGGCTGAGGCATGGGGATCTTCCCTGTCAAAGTAACCCCCAGCCAAAATGGCAGCCTCTCCGCAATCTAAGGCCTCTTGAATGGAGTTGAACACCCTGCTTGAGTTCAATGCCTCAGACACAGCTAGGATCATGTCACAGAACTCAAGATTCAATGAATCAGTGTCACCATTGAACAGGCCTAGGGTGAAGGTGTAGCCAAAAAGTGCATTGACTAAGCCATAGCACACAAGAGGAGAGGGACTGGCGGACAAGGAACTCAACTTTGGAATTCTTTCTTTGCTTATTTCCTTCCCACTTCCCCCTTTTTTCCTTCTCACCTTTGTGGCTGCTTTACCCTGATTCTCAGCTATTTCTGGGGATTTCTTGACTTTGCTATTATCAATTTCCTGTTCATCAGTAAGAGTTTTATCTCTGACTGCAATTCCTGTCTTTACAGGGTTATGCTCTGCTCCTGCCAGTAAACTGCCTCCCTCCAGTTTGCTGGCCTCCTCCTGCAGTACCTCCACCAGTGCTCTCCCTCCGTCCTCATGCACCTCCCACCATGGTCTCCACAGGGGAACCAACCCACCAAAAGTCCTGTCCTTGAGCAAACCCATGAACTTCTCTTTCTCCTGGCTGTTCAGAAGTTCCCACAGCGCCTCTTCACTAAGCGTATCAATATCCAGCCCTGAAAGTCTATCAGACAAGTCCAGCTCTTCCTCTCTGCCTTCAACTTCCTCATCCATGTCTCCAACATTGGCTGCAGCCAACAAGTCCCCATCTCCATCTTGTCCTCCAAGCTCTTTGAGTTTTCTCAAAATAGCCTCAATTTCTGTTGCGCTCCCTTCCCCAGATTGTTGAAGCTCTGCTAACTTGGACAGGAGCTCCAAAACCTGTGCTCTCTCCTTTGCCCCTCCTTCCTCTTCCTCCTCATCATCAGACATGATACTCACTTCTCTTAACACACTTTCCATTCCTCCCTCTGTCCTTTCTGCCTTTTGTCTAAGCCCCAGGAGAATTTCCTGCATTTTCTCTCTCCCCTCAGCCTCTGATTGCCCCATGTCCTTCAGCTCCTGTAAAACAGATTCCTTGTAAAACTCCTCAGAGCACACAGAGTGATCTGGACCCCGATAGCACGCCAAACCACAGTAAGGCACGTTACATCGAGGACAAGTATAGCAGGAAGGTTTAGAGTTGCACAACCCACAGACTGTGCTCCGTTTGATATTGCTTCCATCATCTGTAACCTCTTCGCTTTGTGTATTGGTTGGTGTGAGAAATTCTTGTTTGGCAGCTCCTCTGGAGGGGAGTACAATCCCATCTCTTGTCACAGTCTCAGTCTCTGGATCAGTCCAATCGCTGCAGTGGGACTCCTCTTTCGATCCAATGTCTGTTAAAAGACTCCTCACAGATGGAGGGAGTCTCTGTCTAAGTAATGGATTCATCAGCGGTCCGAAAAAAAGATGGTCCGAAGCACGTTGTTGCAGCAAGTGGGAGTGGGAGGTGTGGAGTGTCAAATCCGCATAAAGGCAGTCTAAATAAATAAAGAAATCACAATTAAATGTGGAACATGCAATACGTAGGCTAGCTAAGTTAGCTAACGTTAGCTAAGCCAGGGTTTGACATGTTACAAACAGGAAGTGTGATTTATGTAAATCTGTAAACACGCTTCAATATTACCTTCATCCTTAGAAGTCGTCGATAGTAACGTTCAATGCGGATATAACAGACTTTTCCCAATAACAATATTTTTGGTAATAGTTACTACACGCTTAGCGGCATATGCAGTTTGTAACGTTTCAAGTTTGTTTTCCCGTAAAGCAGTATGTCGCTATTTGATGACGTTCCGTCGTCGTAAAAACGGTGTTATTTTATTTTATTTAAAAAAGAAATTTAAGCAACATGACTGCACCATTAAAAAAGACCAATTTCCACTTGGAGTAAAAATATATATTGGGTACGCGTTGAGAAGATTGTGGGGAATACAAAAGCATTATGACAGCTATATTAATATCATAAAATATCAATTAGACTTATGAACCAGGAACGTTTTGTTTACCTTTAACTCAATTTGGATAGAATCACCTCTGTACATGTGTGGGAAGACCAGTTTATTGAACAAACTTGATTCTTTTGGGCTGACAGTATTGAATCAATTCAGGGCAGGGTTACACACACACACATCCACACACACACACACACATACACACACACACACACACACACACACACACACACACACCGTCACTGCTGCCCCAACAGCATGATGAGTAATAGCATAATACCATCACAAAATAAGACAAACAAGAAGCCACTCAGAGAGCGCAAACATCTGCCAGCACTGAACAATTCACCAACTTGCTGTCACACCCAAAAACATCATTCCTGTCACTGAAAGTTAAATTGATTTACCTGCAAACATACCTGGTTCTACTACCATGAATTTGGACTGATTTACAGTTGTACAAACTCAACACGTTGGCCACATAGGGTCTGCCTGCGTCAGCATCCATTGCTAACTTGCTATTGTGTCCATTCTATTGTCTCATGTAAAATCTGGAACTGGATTAAAGTTCAATTGGTTCACCAAGTGACCCGAAACAAATCACTCACTTTGTGCCATGTCTTTTGACCAAAAGGTGGCACTGCCTACATGGCTGAACGATTGAGTGGTTCATTCAGTCCCAAACAGCAACCGATGGTTCCCTCGGTCCAAACAAAAGATGTTGATTCAGCAACTGAGCCACTAACACACACACACACACACACACTAGCAATTAAACTGCTGAATGAACTGAACAAATTGTACAATATTGTGCTTGCACCGTGAAGCAGTATGGTTCGGGTATCACGTACTGATGAAAATGAATGGATGAATAAGTTGGAGAATTTGTGAGTTTGTTGTAAAGCTGTAGCCAGCCAGCATTGACCCATCACTAGCATGTGTCTGTCTGTATGTGCATGCTGTTTGTCTGTCCATTTGTGTATCTCTCTGACTGTGTTGTGTGCACATCCGTGAGTGTGTCTTGTCTACATCTCCCGTGGGGCTGCTTGCCAGGAGGTGATTGTCTCCTGCAGGGGGTCAAGCATGGTAAAGGTCATGCAGGTGGGGAGTTGTCAGACGGTTGGGCCACCCCACTGGCCCAAAGGCGTCCTGTGCCGCCTGTCAGAGCCCGTGAGGAGAGGAGGGGTGGGGGGGGGGGGGGGGGGGAGGTCAAGGTCGACGTGTGGCATGCTGTCTTGGCCCCGCCCCTGGTTGCATGCTGCCTCCCCATGTCTCCCATCTTCTTCGCTGGCATGCCCTGTGACATGTTAGTGCCAGTGTATGTTGTATGTAGATCCTTTCATACATACAACATACACTGCAAACCACCCATGATATAATCCACAATCACAACCATGTTAGGATTTTTTCCCCTGTTGATCTTATTTAGGTCTTATTCAGTTTTTAAGCTTTTGGGGAGAAATTCTGTTTAACAAAAACACATTTATATTGCAAATATTGACTAATAATAATTCAGTTATTCAGTTCAATACCATTAAAACACATATATGCACAATCACTCACTGCATCATTCTACACACGTGTAGTACCCCTTTAACACATGCACACACACATGCGCACACACACACACACACACACACACACACACACACACACCCTGCTGTTTACCACCGGCTGATAGGTGATGGGGAACAGGCTCTGCCTTTTGGGCATGTCCAACCCTGGCATGACTGGGGCTGTTTATGTGTGTGTGTGTGTGTGTGTGTGTGTGTGTGTGTGTCTCTGTGTGCACAGTATGAGAGGCTGCTGTGAGTAGACTTATTATGTTGATGTGGACTGTTCTGTCACCTGTCAGCTCAAAAGGATCTTGCATCATGTAGGGCAACACATTGGATGTGTGTGTGTGTGTGTGTGTGTGTGTGTGTGTGTGTGTGTGTGTGTGTGTGTGTGTGTGTGTGTGTGTGTGTGTGTGTGTGTGTGTGTGAGTGTGTGTGTGAGGAGGGGGATTGCCAATGCCCACTCTCTATGCCAATAACAAGAGGGGATAGGCAGGATAAGGTTTTTCGTGACCTTTGCACAGAAAATCAAAGGTGAACTTCTCCTTTGGACCAGAGGGACGACGACGGTGGCCCCCAGGATCGATGTCACATCGTTGTCCCAGCACATTATAGAGCAACACCTGCACCTACTTTTTAGAAGGTTTTGAGATGAGAGTGTGTGTGTGTGTATGTGTGTGTGTGTGATTGCACGTGTCTGGGGTTGGGGAGAGGTGGAGGGGAGAACAGGCGCTCTCATTCAGCCTTCTTGTCTCCTTCTATGTACCTTTTGTTTCATGAATGACCTCAGGAATGTGAGCTCGGCCCCCCGAAGTGAATGCATCAATGTAAGCCTTCAATAATTCATCATCAGGATCTATTATTTAACTACTATTTTCACTTCTTTACAAAAAGATTTCCTCCCCCCCTCCTCCCTCCTCTAATTGACAACCTTTGCAGGTCACTCAATCCATATAAACAAATCCTCCTTTCCTGTGCAGCTCCATGCTCTGCCTCGACCGGAGGTCTCTCTCTGAGCGTGTGTGTGTGTCTTTGTGTGTGTGTGTGTGTGTGTGTGTGTGTGTGGTGCACCGGGTGCAGTGCAGCATGAGATGCGCTAAAACTCAGGTGGATGGAGCACTAGCCTCTAAGTGACCTAAAGCAGCTGTCGACAGCAGTGGAGCCACATCCTGCACAGGAAGGACGAAACGAATCCACAGCACTCTACCTAGAAGTCATCTCTCTCTCTCTCTCTCTCTCTCTCTCTCTCTCTCTCTCTCACTCTGTAATATAGGGTCTAATATATTACAGTAGAGGGTTCTCTCAGTGTCAGTCTCGCTTCTCTCTCTCTACTTCCTCCCCTCTATCACACCATTCCCGCAGGAGCAGACCTGAGACTGAGTGTGTATCGGTGTATCACACATCTCTCTTCTCCTCCTCATCCTCCTCCCCCCCTCTCTAACCTCCGACCCTGCCTCCCTCCTTCCCCCACGAGAGGGAGCAGCGGATTGAGAAAAGGGGCGAAAGGGAGGGAGGGGAGAGAAAGGGAGAAGTGTGTCTGTGTCCCAAAGGATTGGTCACTGTCTGTCTGAATCAGGAAGTGAGAATCTGACGACAGGAGAGACATAGCAGAG
>JAXDDW010000022.1:137500-200000 GCA_034670385.1 Hoplostethus mediterraneus | reverse complement strand
CACACACACACACACACACACACACACACACACACACACACACACAGGACCCTAGAGAGAGGCCTCAAACCTGCCTTTCAGCCTGCCTGTCAGCTGCTGTTAGATCACAGTGCACTGGGCCGACACCATAACACACACACATGCACTAAAATGCAAACATACACTGAGATTAAGATTAAAATTATTTAGATTGATATAATTGAACTGGATGTGAGTTGAGAGGAAACTTGAACTTGATCTCTCATAAAAAACGATCTCAAGTGTAATTCAAATGTAGATTGAAACACATTTTGACTACAGAGAGGAATTTAGTCTCTGTGATCTTCTCTTGTTTCACTTCAAATCTTTCTGGGAGGTGAGGGAGGGTCAAGTCTAACACACACACACACACACACACACACACACACACACACACACACACACACACACACATAGCGTTATTGCTAGTGAGACATCCTCCATTGCATTGCCTGTTGTATCGTAGTGCATATTATAATGACATCATCAATAATGGACATGGATCCCTTTGGTGGCAGGGCAATCTAGGATCAGAGGACGTACACACACACACACACACACACACACACACATTTTATGGGTCAGGCTGCTTGAATCTGAATCTTTAATTAACAATCTCTGGGTCGTTAGTGAGCCCGTTAGTGCACCGCTTGCTAACTTTAAAATAGTTTTAGTACCAAAACTCTGGTTTCCACCACAAGGGCCAAGCAGAGTTAGTCAGGGCTCACTCATTATTTAAGTCATTCAAATGCCCTTAAAATAACATTTCTCTCATTATTTTACCAACTCAGATGATGATGATCATATAATAATATGCTTATGGCGACCAGGCAGCGTTTCTCCCTGCTCCTGGGAGACTTGCTGTGCTGCCTGTAGCAGAGAGGTTAAAAGCCTGATGTTTGTCAATGTTTCCTGTCATCATGAAGAATGCAGAGAGAAAGAGAGAGAGACAGCAAGTCGGCCTGCATTTGTAATGACAGAGGTATCTCGTTGCCAAGTGTCATGTGGCGCTGGATCAGATTATGAGGCAGATAACGGATCATCCCTCCTCCCTCACCTGACCTTTCCTGTCTCTCTCTGCTGCTGACTATCCAATAAAGGCAAAAAATGCAACAACAAAAAAAATCTAAAAAAAAAAGAAAAAAGAAAGATGACAATTCAGAAGAATGTCATCCAAAACTTTATCCTCCATCATCTGAATCAGATATCTCTGGAGCTGTAAGTGTGCAATTTATCCTCAACAATACTGAAGCTCAACATAGGCACACTGACAAATGCGCACTCAAATACAATTAGTTGCTGAATTGATTCCTGTAAAGAAATTCTCATCTTCCAGCAAATCAGAGTGCAGGGTCAGCACCCTGAAGCTGGTAGGGATGTCTTGCTCAAGGACACTTCAACAGGGCGGAGGCTGGCCGACACGGCGCTTGAACCCACAAGAAGGAAGAAAAAAAAAACAATCTCTTCTCCCCTGTGATGTCTATCCTCCATCTGACTTTACCACCTCATTACTCCCGCCAGTCTGTTCCATGGATCGTTTTCTTTTTCTTTCCTCCCTTCTCTTCCTCAATCTCTCCATCTCAACATGAAGAACAAACAAATCTATCCCGGCGTGTTTTACCGGGAGTGAGATCGATGGGACACCATATAGACTGAGGGAGAAGCAGAGATGGCAAGAAAGGGAAAGGCCTGGGATGGATGATGGAGGATGAAGGAGGAGGAGGAGGAGGAGGAGGAGGAGGAGGAGGAGGAGGAGGAGGAGGAGGGGTACAAGCGGCGGCCTTCTCTCTGCCTGCTCAGGGAAAAGATCGTCCTTGTTAATGATTTCTTCCGGCTGAACTCTCCTTCCAATATCCAGTCAAAGAGAGATCACTGAGAGATCAGACATGAGAGAGAGAGAGAGGATTGCGTGGCTACCCAGAGTTCCCTGGGTCACCTTGGCATACAGCTCACTCAGTAAATCAATCCGTTTATTGCCATTTCAATAACCATTCAGACTGTTTTTGTCACTAAGTGCTGTGCAGCACCCGTGTCACAGCCAGAACCCCACAGAGTCGGTTTTACTGGATGTGTCTATTTCATGAATGTAAAGACCGAATTCTCTCTCTTACTCGGTGGGTGGCGGTGTTTGTTCACCATTGAAAAATGCGGGCCACCTTGCCTACAGGAAGCTTCCATCCCAGCTGCCAGAATTTTGTTAACATCAGCTTCGATACACTCTCAGAAAAAAGGGTTCACAATTGTACCCTTTGTCACTGGGGCTGTACCCATAGTTTACCCACCCTTTTTTCTGAGAGTGTAGAGAGTTTCAGTGTCTTAAATGCTGTTTCAGGGGTCTTTCCAAAGATGAAAAACCCTGGTGTGCAGATGTGTTTCTCTCATGTCTGCCCTGTCTGATCATCATATTGAACATGGTGGAATTAAAAGATTGATTTCTTTACATATCCCCCCCCCCCCCCCCCGAGATCCACACATACTCCCATTCAGAGTGTGGGGTAAAGCCTCCCACTGCAGCAGGGTGGGTTTTATTGGACACTGCTGAGTTGGTGTCAGGATGCCTTCTCCTCTCTGTCTCTGCCTCTGACTATATCTATTCCTCTCTCTACTGCTGCCTCTGCCCTTTCTCTGTCCCTTTGTCCTTCTCTGTCTCAGCTGCGTTTGGCAGCGGTACCACTCCTCGCCACTAGATGGGGTTGTGATACTGCTGATGATCCACAAACAGCCCATTCATCTCCGGGCCCTGATGCAGGCACTCCACCGGGGCTCCAATTTACCAACTCACTAACAATAAAGCCAACCTTCCTACACTGTGGCATTTTAACTCTGCTGTAATTATACACTCTACACTCTACTGGTTTAAATCATTCCTGTTCTCATTGCACCTTGAAATGAATCTATACCCAAACCAATGCAGAACAGCAGTACCTTCACATATTTGCACAGATACAGCCTTTATAAATGTTCAGATTGCTCCCTGGCTACCACTGCCTTTATTTGATAGTTAGTAGAGAGAGACATGAAAGACTGGGTGAGAGAGGAGGGATGACATGCGACATAGGTCCCATGATGGATTCAAACAAGGCCCTCGCGGTTATGTGGTATGCGCCTCAGACCACTGAGCCACCAGGAAGTCCCATAATTACCCCTTGTTAACTAAACTTGGATATTATATGGGGAAACAACAGTTTACCCTCCCACAGCCCTCGTGTTAAATTTGAACAAATTATCCACTATATGCATACACCATCAGACATTTTCATACAGGTTTCTGACAATTTCAATAAAAATAAGGAAATCAAGGCCTCTGATCACAGGGGTAAGTGGAAAGAAACCTCGTAATATGAAGAAAGTTTACCTGGTGGAAGAGACCTTAGCATTTGGGCAAAATAAATAGGAAATACTTTATTTTCACATGTATACAGTCACTGTGTATATTAACTTTGTATACAATTGTGCATCATATTAATATAAAGTGTGACACATGCAAAGGCCTCAGACAGAATGATTATAGTTTGCCATGATGAGATTTGTCTCATCTCCTGAGTGGAGCTGGTCCTGCAGTCCCACATGCTGATGACTTGCAACATATGGCAACAGCACAGGCCACGTACACACATGTGGCTCTGACACACAGGACAGGAGCGGTGTGTCTAAACACATGTCTGTCACAGGACGTGACAGGCATGTGATCAGAACTGTGTGTGTGTGTGTGTGCGTGTGTGTGTGTGTGTGTGTGTGTGTGTGTGTGTGTGTGTGTGTGTGTGTGTATGTGTGTGTGTGAGTGAGTGAGATATGTTCATAGTATGACTTGGACATGCGACGACGTGCCCATGCATGCTGTGTGTGCATGGGCTGCTTTTTCTTTCTATATGTGTGTTTGCGCGTGAGTGTGTTTTTACTTACACACCCGTGCGTGTGTGTGTGTGTGTGTGTGTGTGTGTGTGTGAACATGCACAAGCTTGTGTGTGGTAGTAATCCGCCTTGGGCAGCTGTGCTCATTCGTATTCAGCCCCAACGCACTTCCAAGCCGTCTCACTGATTAGGGATCAGAGAAAGAGAGAAAGAGAGAGAGAGAAAGAGAGAGAGAAGAGAGAGAGAGAGAGAGAGAGAGAGAGAGAGAGAGAGAGAAGGTTTCTGGAATGATGGGGAATTGCAAGGGAGCAAGAAAGAGAGAGAGGTAGCGATACAAAGAGAGAGAGTGAGAGACAAAGAGAGAGAGAGAGAGACAGAGAGAGAGAGAGAGAGAGAGAGGTCCTCTCCCATTTAGTAAACAGCTGTTTAATGACTCTAATCCCATTAAGCAGGGGGAGCAGCTTGGCCCCTCACATAACATGCATTTATATGTACGTGTAAGTGTATTCTCGCAGTGTACATACTCTCTCACACACACACACACACACACACACACACACACACACACACAGTGTACATTATACACAGGAAATGAAATTGATTTGCCCTCATAAACATCACCGATAAAGCCCTTAATGTAACATTGCGAGTTGTTAAGGAGGCTTGGAGAGCAGCCTTATGGAAATTACATGTAAATCAAATGAGCGCTGTATTTTTAGGATGTGATTTGACAACAATTATTGTTTTGACCTGGCTCCTCATTTGACAAAAGAAACCTGCTCCCTTTGAGGAGCAGGAAATCAGCTTTTCAAGTGCTCTTGTGTTTGAAGAGTGGAGGGCAAGGCAAGGCGTGATTGCTGCACACTGCAGAGAGGATCAGACATGGGGTGATTTCATACAAGCAGGGAATAAGTGATGAAGGCGAGTTGTTTGTTTTCTCCTTCACATAGCCATATCCCCCAGCCTGCCCATGGCATGGAAAGGAGGTGTGGGGGGCAGTTAATGTTGTTTACCTGTACAGATTGCAAAACACTAAGCAAATAATGCATGATGTAATAGAGTGTTTCATTGACTAAATGAATGAACCTGGAGTCTCAAATTATCAAAATAAGTCACTTATCGTGACATGAAATATATATAAAAGTATCACAAACACACATTAAAAACATCCTAAGCAAAGAAATACAAAACAATAATAACATCCAGTATTCAAGCTTATTTCCCCAGTTCTCAATATCAACAAATGCATTTGCTAAGGCAAAATGACTTTTACAAAAGTATAATCCAGAAAGTCTAATAAAACTATTTTTATTTTTCCATGTTTTCCATTTTTTGCATTAGAAATGGAACTTATTTATGAACTTTTCCTGAAGGAGACGAGCAAAAAAGTATAAAGTTTAAGCCTTTTATCGCATCAAATACCAAATATGACATACACAGTCGAGCACATCTCCAGATAATGGGGTGGGAGGCTTTGGTGGTGGAAGGAAGTTTCCTCAACACCAAGTTTAAGGTGCAAAATGAATTAAAAAAAATAGAAAACACTGCGTCAAAAGGCATAGCCCCACAGTTATGATGATGGAGGTGACTTCAATTTTGTTCTTTCACTCAGTAATCAAAACACATTGCAGGGGAGGGACTTAAGGGTTGTTCTAAATAGGGCTTTGATTTTCCAATCATTATTTCAGCTGAATAAATTTACAGTTTCAACACATGCCCAGTTGGCTCTCTTGGTTAGACCGCATTCAGGAGAAATCCCTCATTTCCTAATATGTGAATGTTTCATCAAATCCCTGTAGGTGAAGATAGTTTTAATCTCTCAATTAAAATTTTTTTGACCCAGCATTGTTGGTGTTATTCTGATTAGTAGTGCTGTAGTGAACCTGTCACGCAGGGTTACATTCTGTGTGAACTGCGCTAATTGTACCAGTGTCAAGCTGGCTAGAATAAAAACAAGTAGGGTCAAAATCTGAAAAATTAAACCCATATTGGCAAACATACCTTGCAATGTTTTTTGAGTAATACAAAGCACTAAAGTTTCATATTTAAGGAAGAATCTGTGAAAAGGGAAAATAGAATGTTTTCCCCAAAATGTTCTATACACCCCAATAATTATTCTTTTTTTATAAAGTTTTAGGCCTTTTTTTATGGCTTTATGCTGCTGCCGACTGTGTTCCTGTTAGTGCAAAACTTCACTTTCTGGCACTTGTTGCTACTAATACACATAAACACACACACACACACACACACACACACACACACACACACACACACACATGGGCTGATTTTGGTCACTTCCAAGGGTCCTGCAAACTGGGTGGCCCAAAAGTGTACAATGCATGGTAACTTCAGAGAACCTAATGGTAGGTCCCCAAGGCAGCTAGCAGTGTGTCCCGTTTCTCTGAACTGTTGCTCTGTGCTATTGATGGTTCTGACATGTGTTTGTTGTAACAAAGTGTTACATACATTTTTAACTAATTTTATTTATTATTCTATGTTTTATTTAATGTCAATATCTGTGTCTCTATTGACAACAATGATATTTAAAGAAACATAAATACTACAATTGTGGTCATACATGTTATACAATGTTAGCATGATCAGTGCAAAGAAAGTGTTATTTGTCATCATCACCTGTATGGGAAAGCAAATTACCAGTGCAGCTTTTATTGTGCCTGAAATTTGAGTGGAAGAACATGGCCAGTTTCTAGGGAACTGCGATGTTTGTCAAGTTGTCTTTCAGTGCACAGCGGAGTGCACTGGGTATCAGGTAACTGAACAGGTGCCTGAGCCGGGAGCAGGGAGCAGGGGTTATGGATGACCCCTTGGAATGGAACGTAACTATGCACATGCCTGTCTGTTATGTCCTGACGATCCTCTTCTCCCAGCTTCATCATTGATGGATGACTCCTCAATCTAGATGTGACCAAAGACACCGGCTTAGGTAGTTTGAGAGTTTGAGTTAGTTTGAGAAAGTAAATTGAGTAAACTGAGATATGATTTTATTTGCTGATCACCTTAAGCAGGCCCATATTTCCACTGTTTGGCTGTCAAATAAAATTGAATTTTTTGAAAAAACTTGAAACCTGAAACTTTGAAGTTGTTGTTTGATGTGATGTTTATATTGTCTTACGGTATACATAAAACACACAAAATCCACTCTTGTGAAGAGGCTCACAATTTCTTGCTTTTTGTGTGTGACATTGTGTGTGTGTGTGTGTGTGTGTGTGTGTGTGTGTGTGTGTGTGTGTGTGTGTGTGTTTGTGTCTAAATAAAAGTGATGAAGGCATTTGTTTGACATTTCACGTTTGGCGAAATTCCATTTTTGTGTTGAAAGTGACTCAATGAAGTCTTCATAAATCAAATAAAAAAAGTACTCACTGAGTACACACACACACACACACACACACACACACACACACACACACACACACACACACACACACACACACACACACACACACACACACACACACACACACACATACATACTACAGTAGCCGGTCGAATTGCCCTTTTCATTTTCATTGTTTTAACATGTTAGAGGGTAGGTCTGACAGATTTATAGTTTAACCAATCGTCTCGCAGTTTCTAATCTGATTTTGACCAATCATAGAAGAGAGTGAAAGGAATGCCACTCCTTCAAACTGGATGTTGAGAAAGAACGTCATCTGCCTCATACATTTAGCTTTAGCCAAAATTAGCTTGATGTTCAAATCAGAGGTATCTCTAATTGAAACGAGTGTTATACTTTTCAACTGGCAGCCCATGTAACTATTATTCATTTGCTGCTTTCTCGGTTACAATGCCAAACATGTATATAAAAGCCTTAATCCGATGCAGAGACATGCTGAAAGGAGAATTGATCGTGTGAAATGCTGGCTAGCTTTATCAATGCTAGCTGACGAGCAGGGGCGAAAAACGAAAGTGGCTAACATTAACGCTAGCTATAAACCTATCAAAACAACCTTCGGTAGTTAGCCACATTTGCCACTGAAGCCACAAGAAGAAGGACTGATACAGATTTTTCCATTCGTATAAAGTAAGTAATGTTTACTGCTTGTAATAAGCAAGGTTGGCTAACATTTGTAGTAACGGCTAATGCTAATATTAGCTAGTCAGCAGCTAACATGTAGACAGCACTTTGACAACTATGAATTTAGCTGGCTAGCTAGTTTAGCAACATGGATGGTAAAGTGGCCTGATTTTCAGCCAGGGACAGTCGACTCTGGGCTAACGTTGGATCGGAACAACAAAATAGAATTTAATGTTTCTTTCTTGTTGATTGTGTCGGTGCTGATGATGTGTCAACTATTATTTTGCCAGTCCCATTTTGCTAAGTGATTAACTTTTGTTATCTTAGCCTTTTGCTGGTAAAGTAGTTTATCATTGTTATTAGCCTGTTACTGTAATTGATCGAATGGTGTGTTTAAATGAGTGGCATAGCAAAGTCAGTTTGTACCTAACAATTGCTAAATATTGTAGACCTGGCCACTTGTTACATAATTTGCTGCATCCTCTATATGTTGATAGTACAGGTGTCCTTGTTTCCATGTTTGTTTCACAGGAGTAATTATTTGCCAATAATTATGTATTTCAATATATCAAAATGCCACATTGTGAGAGTGAAGGAGAGTTGAGGAGGGATTTTAACATTCATTTCATCATTATGTCATATTTGCAACAGGTGTGAGGAATTAGTTGAGGACAATTTAAGCGATATCTGCCCAGAAGGAAGCGTAGATTGTTGGTATGTTATGGTGTAATGAAGAAGTCCATAACCTATAGTCAATGGATTTAGTAGATATTCATAATAGTAAATTTCATTTAAATCTATCTGGCCCCTTCACTTTTTAGTCCCATTCTAGCCTTATTAAACAACAGTGCAGTAGTTAAAATGTTTTATTGCCTTGTTGTGCATAGTTTTATTTGTTTTTTTGGACTGTTGTGTGTGACTGTGTGTGTTTGACTGTGTGAAAGTGTGACTGTGTGGTCCAGAAATGGCATCATCATCAGTGGCATGTTTATGTTGGCACATTGATGCGAAATACTCCCCTAGCCATGCTGTTATAGCCTACTACTACTAGTCTGTAGGCCTGTTCCAAGGCTTTTGTTTATCCAAGCTTGGTCCTGTCTATAGACAGAACCAATACAGTGCACACATGCATGCTCGCATACAGTTTTAACTGGCAAGCTCAGAATAACCCATAGATAAATGTGTCAAGTGCCAAGAGGGAGAGATACAAGAACTGTGTGTTTGAACTGGAAAAAACTTGAGTTGCAAGTGACTATTCTAATACCAATGTGTTCTGTAGTGCATGTAAACTCCATATCCTCTTCAAGCTCACATGCCAAATATTACCCCAATATGATAGCTGGGATATGCCAATATTAGCTATGTTACTGAGGCGTGTTAGCACCTTATGCAATTCACTTATAGCTTTTGTGGTTAATGATAATTCTGTTTCCATGGTAATATATAGGTTTTGTTCACAATTCACATATCATTCATAGGGACATTCACATATTTTGGGGATATGACAATGGATATAAACACCTTATCTTGAATATAACCCTATCTGGGATTTAAGCTAATATCTGCAATGGGATACTGCATGTAAACACTAATTTTGGGCAGGACTGAACCTTCTTGATACATTTATGTCTGTGTTTATATGTGCGTACATGTTTGCATGTCCTGCAGGAATTGAGCTTGCTATTATTCCAGTTACAAGTTGTTGATTTTTATCTACACTCCCATGCAATAACATTCCATTAATCTCCTTCTCTCTCATCTCTGCTGAGCCTTCTGAGTCAAGTTAAAGGCAGGCCAGGTTTCTGCATGGGAGAAAGAGTAGGCACACACATGTGCACACACTCTCTCTGTTGCCGAGAATCTTCTCTCAGTCCAATACATGACGTGGTTACTTTCCTCCTCTCGGGTAGTCTGATAGTCTCCAGTCTGGCCTAGTAGCAGCCCCGACGCCACTGCACTGAAGATGACTGAAGCTGTCTTTGTAAAGAGTTAGCTTGTTCCAGGAAATTGGTTTCTTCTTAAGTGACATCAATATCTATATAAAGATGATGAGTCATCAAAGAAGGGGTATAAGTTATCCATGCTTTGATCCACCTCTCTAATTTGTACAAAACGTACTCTGACCTGGGACAACGTCGTTACTGAGAAACAATGGTTAGGGCTGCACAATTATCACAAAAATGATAATTGCAGATTAATTCCCTTGATATTGTAATTGCGATTATAATGTAAATGAATATAATTGCAATTAAATACACATTTGATGTTGCCAACTGCATATATTGTATTCTATATAACCAAAACAAATCAAGCCAATAACAGATGTAGCCCCAAGCGTCTCTGAACCTCCCCTGTAGGATCTTGGGGAAAGTATGATGTTTGCAGGCATCTGCTTTTCAGAGTAAAATCATCATCAACATAATGAACTGTTAGGCTCAGATATGGTTCCATAGTACTTGACTATACTTGACCATAAATCAGTTGTTTGCGGTGACCGTAATTGTAATCTCGATTTAATATAAGATTAATTGTGGAGCCCTAGTTATGGTAACTGAGCACAGCACAGTATTCAACCAACTGTATGCCATGTTTTATTAACCTTGAGTTTGTAACTTAAATGGCAATATATATACATCAGTGGAAATTGTTCATGTTGTAATTCACCCCTGCTCTAACTAACCTTTTAACCAGAGACATAAAGTGTAAAGTTAGCCACACGTTAGTAGAAGTTAGTGAGTAAATTATCATCCAGCTGTACTATGCAGCTGTTACATGCACTGGCTAACTAACTTGGCAGTCTACTTTGTCTTTAGCACACTGAAGCAAGTTCACAGCCTCATGGGTTGGGAATGGGATAGGAATCAAGAATTGAATGTGGAAGGGGACCTCCTTGCATTACCCCAGCCTGTTGGAATGAATGCCTCCAATGCTACTGATAGAATCACAAACAACATTGCTTGCTCCTTCATTGAAGTATTATTTCATGAGTAAGGATTAGTCCAATGTCTCAAAACCTGAATGGGTGTATTTTTTGGGAAAACCTACCCAGGTATCAGGTCTTAACACTGGGGACATAAATCTGATCATCATAAATAATATAGACTATATAAATAATATATATATGCTGGTTACTTGCCAAAGTGGCTAGCAGAGTTAACATACTTACAAGTCTGAGCCAAAATCTTCAACCCTTTGGCTGGTAGCTGGTGTTTATTTCCCACGCTTCATTGTCACAGTATTATTGCTTTGGGACATGCTTGCAGGTCATTCATGGGTTGATGACGTCACTCAACAGAGCCTCTATCTTAAGTACACCAGCACTAGCATACGACTGCACCACCGTGCTACATTTCCAATCTGCCTGTTTACAACTCATCACGTTGACTTATAGTGTTCTTATTATATTACATTAATTTTGTACTGATTTGACACACCGCTCTAAACACAGCTCATTGCTGTTAATATGACTGTACGGCTATAAAGAGTGATGTGATAAGTTGGAGTAGGCTATCATATCATAACCTTAAGCAGTATCATCTCACCAACGAAGAGCCAGGAGAGAGAGCTTTTATGTTAAAGTGATAGCCCTGTGTGCAGTCTGTGGTGTGAGTTTGACAGGCTAATCTGGTGCTGCGTGGATCCCATCAGCAGCTGACTGCTAAATTGAGTTAGCTTGTTAAAGCTAGCCTCCCTGTCTGAAGTCTGAGGCCTGTGTGTGCTCTGGGCCTGTTGGCTAGCCAGCTTTCTACATTGACTCACAAACGCCATCAGCCTGTGTGTGTTTGTTTTTGTGTGTGTGTTGTTTGTGTGTGTGTGTGTGCGTGTGTGTGCGTGTGTGTAAGAGAGATCATAAATGAGCAACTAGGTTTGTTTTTCTGCCTTTGTCAGGACCTAGCCCTGAAACACACATGCACCCCACACGCACTTACATGCACATATACTTATAGACACACACACACAGGCATGGCTGCAGTCCTCTTGTCGCATGCTGCAACCAATAACATCTACTGCTTCTGTTGCTATGGCGACCACTCAGCTGCCACTCCAAGCTGGGTAACCATGGAGACATCAGAGTCTGGGTGACATCATCCCCCGGAGAGCTCAGTGCTTACATCACTCCAAAATATGTGTGTGCGCATGCTTGTATTTTATTTTTTATTTTTTTTATGAGATTAAGAGTCAGTACACCATTGTCTTGAGGCCGTGTTCGCTGTTTGTGCAGGTGACTTATGAGCCTTAAAATATCAGGGTCCGTGTGTGTGTGTATATGTGTGTGTGTGTGTGTTGTCCAGGTAACAGGGCAGTGATTTGGATCAGCGATGCTTCCCAGTCCTTTGATATCTGATCAGTGGCAAGGTGTGCCTGTTTCTATAAGTGTTGTTTGTATCAAAAGGGTGCAAAGATTGTACCTGCATGTCTGCTTCTGAGGGGCAGGTGTCTTACCAGGGCTGTTGTGTGATCGTTGTCATCTAGGACCCATGCAGGACAGGGCAGGAAAGACACACACACTTTGTAAATGTGCTTTGATCAGGCCACTATCAAATAATTGCAAATTTGGCACTGTAACATAACATTCATTAAAGTATTTTTTTTATTACAGAGTGTTACTCAGACCAGGAATGGTTCAGGTTTTTAAGAAACTGACTCATAACTCGAAGACCTTCATTCTATCGAAAAATCAATTATATCAGTAATTGCGTGAGTAGTGAAACTGAAAAAAGTGACTTCATGTTATGTCCTGTTACCTTAAAAGTAGTATTGGTACAGAGGTGGGTTGTAGATTGAAGTAGCATTAAAGAGTTGAATTTTTGATGTGAAATCCAAACTCTAGTTCTACCTTTGACCTTAAACACGCAAAAAGTAGTTACTGCTGTCTGTTGGACAATAGTATTATGGTAGGTACTGTGTTTGGAGAAGCATTTGTTACCAGTGTTGTCAGTAGGGAGAATGTCCTTCAACCGATGGGCCTAGTTTCAAGCCCTTGTGTTCGCAAGCATCCACTCTGCTCAAGTGTCTTTGAGCAAGAAACTGAATACTGACCAGTTGTTCTGTAGCTGACCCTGTGCTCTCACCTCCCTGTTACGGAGGGCAATTGAAAACACAGTTTTCCTCTAGGGATCAATGAAGTCGTGTTATTACTTGGAGGGAAATGCACACGACTTGTCTGAGAAATGTTTTCCTTTTTATCCTTTTTTATTATTATTATTTTTTAGCTCAATTAATTTGCACCAGCATTGCTAAAAATGCAAAAAAAAACCAACAACTTCTGCTTCCAATATCTCAACAACCAGAATATGTGAGCAAGCACTCACTGGGCTAAAAGGAAGATAATGATAAATCAAGAGGCAGGTTTTAAAAACTGTCCATTCAGCATTTTTGGCCTTGAGCAATTTGGACCTGCAAACTTGTTGCCTTTGGGAGAAATGAATCATTAAAAAACGGTCGCATTACAGGGAATATTGTAACCGTTGAATTTCATTGTTAAACTGATGCTCTTTTGAATATTCAAAATGAAAGGCGACGAATTTGCAGGTCTGAGGACTCAATAAAACATGACAACTAATGTTGAGACCTAGGTTTTGTGTCACGAATCCAGACATGTACATTAAGAGACCGGAACACTGACTGTCAATAAGTTGTTTGTAATTGGCATTAATCGACATTTTCAGAAATAAGGTACAAGTGAAGAGTGCAATTTCCAAAGCTAAAAGTCCATTAAGTGGTGTGACAATCAATATATAAGTTAAAGTTCTGACATTACGTATGCAATCATAGGCTAGATACAGCGTTCCTCTCTCTGATCAAACAGCCTGTTATTGCTGTTCATTTAGCTAATGCAGACAGAGTTATAGACAGATCCACACATCCTCTCCACTCCTTGGAGTTTGTTAATGCTTTTAGCAGCTAGTTCTGGCTGGCCAAAGAAGCTTTTAAGCTTTCTCTCCAGTCTCTCTAAGCATAAACCAGAGTGACTGGTGGGCTATTTCTGGATATGATGAGTAACTGTTTTGGTGAATTATTCCTTTAGGCCTATCACGTAAACAGTTGACATCTCCAATGAAGAATAACCAGTCTATCAATCTCCTCCTTCAATATGTGAGGAAGATTGAGGCCTAAAAGTTGACCTATAAGAAGGATGACATTCATAGTTTTCTATTGGAGACCACGTTGGGCAATTAAATCCAATGTCTGTCTTTCTTGTTTTGCTCTCCTTTGTTTGTCTCTCTTTCTTTCTTTCTTTCTTTCTTCCTCTTTCTCTCTCCTACAGGTAACAGTGGTGGTGTCTGAAGGGCAGAGCCATGGGGGCATTCCTGGACAAGCCCAAGACTGAGAAATACAACTCGCATGGCGAGGGAAATGGCTTGCACTACGGCCTGAGCTCCATGCAGGGCTGGCGGGTGGAGATGGAGGATGCCCACACAGCTGTGGTGGGACTTCCTGCCCCTGGTCTAGCTGACTGGTCCTTTTTTGCTGTCTACGATGGTCATGCCGGCTCTAGGGTTGCCAACTACTGCTCTAAGCACCTCCTGGAGCACGTCATCAACGCTAGCTTAGGGGCCACAGGGACACAAGGCTTACAGGGCTCCCAGGCTGGCTCAGACAGCTCCACCAGCGACCCTCCAGCCCCGGTTCCACCTACAGTGGAGGCGGTGAAAGCCGGGATCCGGACGGGTTTCCTGCGGATCGACGAGCACATGCGCAGCTTCTCGGACCTGCGGAACGGCATGGACCGTAGCGGTTCGACAGCGGTGGGTGTCCTCCTGTCACCCGATCATCTCTTCTTCATCAACTGCGGTGACTCACGAGCTGTTCTCTACCGCAACTCGCACGTCTGCTTCTCCACACTGGACCACAAGCCCTGCAACCCACGGGAGAAAGAGCGCATCCAGAATGCTGGCGGCTCAGTGATGATCCAGAGGGTGAACGGATCGCTGGCCGTGTCGAGGGCCTTGGGGGACTATGACTACAAGTGTGTGGATGGGAAGGGCCCCACAGAGCAGCTGGTCAGCCCCGAACCAGAGGTGTTTGAGATGATTCGGGCCCCGGAACAGGACCAGTTTGTGGTCCTGGCGTGCGACGGCATCTGGGATGTCATGTCCAACGAGGAGCTGTGCGAGTTTGTCAGATCCAGGCTGGAGGTATCTGATGATCTGGAGAGGGTCTGCAATGAAGTGGTGGACACCTGCCTGCACAAGGTGTGTGCAGATGTGTTGTTTATGAAAGCAGATTTCTTTTTGAGTATTTTTGCTGTTTGTTGCAGCCAGTGTTTTTAGTTGAGAAAGAGGTCTCCAATAGAAATTAATTTGCATAGGGCATGGATGTCACATGATTGTATTTGTAGCATAGAGATTACACCATAAACTGGATTCTACATGGTTCTACACATTTGATCTGTCCAAGCAACATTCAGACAATGCAAATGTGTAATACAGTAAGAATTCATAATACCGTCGTCCCTTTTGGAGGGGAATGGTTCACATTTTACACCTGGTAATGGTTTAAAGAAATATTCAACAAAAAAAACAAAACGTTTTTTGAGCTGTACACACATTTGTATGACTTTTGCATGGTGAAACCTATCAATACTGGACAGAAACATTGCACATATAATTTCAGCAGGCTGCTTTCTGGACCAAATCATGTATTTGTTTGTCCTCTGCTGCACTGCCAGCTCCACCCCAATTGGTGTAGGTTGGGGTGGAGCTGGATTAATTTTAGTATGAGCTGAGTTGGCAGAAATTTTAAAAAATGTTGACGCCCCCAACTGGACATGGGCAGATACATTGAGGAGAGAAATCCTCCACCTCAAAAGACCCCTCCATCGCGAAAGTGCCCTGAGACTCTGCATCACTAGCCTGTTATGTAGGATAATGTTAGCTAGCTAGTAGGCTAATCTTGAATATGTTATCAAATGGATAACATAGGTGGTCAGAGGTACGCATGCCCCCCGGTTTTACAGCCACACCCCTCTCCTCCTTCACTCTCCACCACACAAATTGGCATTTTTCAAAGGTATCTGCTGGGCGAAGACAGGCTGAAATCCTGTATTTCACGGTTCATTTTCATTTACTCTTTAAAGACATCGAACGTGTGGAGTCAGGCAGAAACAAGCCTACCTTCAAGCTTGTATGTTACAAATGACTCGTCAAAATTATCGTGGCACCGGGGAGGCCATTTGAATTTCCTGCTCTGTTGAGACTTGTGTGGTGCAAGAAAGTTACATACAATTCTGAAGAAACATTTTGTGTTTTTTAGCTGACCCATTACAGGTGGCCTGAACTACATTGGCTCAGAAGTGTCACTGAATGGACACTCAATTCAAAAGGGAGGACATTGACTAGTGAAGAGCATTAAACTAAAAAAGAAATAAAAGAAAATCAAAAAGCCAAGATTGCAAGACAAGACTACCTCTTTTTTTTCTTAAATGAAGACATAAAAAAGTGAAGGGCAACAAAAGCTTCAGGCCTTCAGCCCAGTGCTCTAAATCCATTAATAGTCCATGAAAAAAAAGAGAAATTGGCATAGAGAATGTACTACTTGTGTGGGACCATCGCCTTTTATATGCCAAACACAATGCAGACTATTCCATCACCTCTGTCCTGGAAATCCTCTTCTCCCTTTTTGTTTCAGCACCACACACACTAACTCCCATTCTTCCCTACTCTCTCTCTCTCTCCATCCGTCTCTCCCTCTCCCTCCCTCCTTCCGTCTTAGGGGAGTCGGGATAACATGAGCATTGTGTTAGTGTGTTTGCCCAGCGCTCCCAAAGTGTCAGAGGAAGCTGTGCGGAAAGATGCTGAGCTCAACAAATACCTGGAGTCTCGAGTGGAAGGTGAGGATGGATGGATGGATGGATGGATGGAAAAAAGAACTGATGTTTATGTGCCAACATTAGAATTTCAGTTGGTTATTTTCCTTAAACATTTATCCTCCAGTACACCTAAAAACAGCTTTGTAGTATTCTTTATTGAAACCAAGGGTCTGGTGGGTCTAGTGAAGCAAAATAGGATAGTTTTTAACATCTTAAGGGATGTGTGTGTGTGTGTGTGTGTGTGTGTGTGTGTGTGTGTGTGTGTGTGTGTGTGTGTGTGTGTGTGTGTGTGTGTGTGTGTGTGTGTGTGTGTGTGTGTGTGTGTGTGTGTGTGTGTGTGTGTGTGTGTGTGTGTGTGTGGTCAGTTGGAGCAATGGTGTGCCACAAACTAGATTTGTGAGAGAGGTGAAATGGGTTATTGAAAAAGTTACTAATACCTTGTATGTCTACCTTGTAAAACCTGTATGGTTTATGATCGCTGAAGCTTTACATTTCATTTATGGCCTCCACAAGTTTAAATCAAGTTTATTTCTAAATTGCGTGGTTGTCAATATAAACTACAAGTCTTCGTCCCTGCAAGGTTTTTTTTCAAGGTTTTCTTCTGTTCAGTGAAGATTTTCATTGAAGGGAAGCCGTGTATCATATCTCTCTAAGTAGGTTCGCTCCACCGACCTACCCTGCCTCTAAACTCCAGCCAGGCTAGCTCCAGCTCACAGCAGAAGAATGAAATGATCCTGACCTGCTTTTCCATTCCAGCAAGCATCCTCTCCACCCCCCCCACCCCCCCTTAATTCCCTCTTCAGTCCTCTCCTCCTTCTGCTTCTCTAAATGCATCTTTCTCTCCCCTCTCCTCCCCTCCTGTCTCTCTCTCTCTCTCTCTCTCTCTCACACCCTGTGTCCTTTCTCATTTCTCTCAGGATGAGTGAGACCCTCTGGTGAACACAGTGCAATAGTTTGTGTTGGTTATGTCAGCTCTCTTCCTGGGCTGCTGTTAGTGAGTCTAAAACCAGATTGGGTCTCACTCTGAGGTTCAGTAAAATACATTTCCACTCCAGTTTCACCAGGATTAGGCCTGTGACCCTTTTGGTCCTGATCCATCATATGAGAAACCAGGGTCCAGCATGTGGAGCAACGGTTCTAATATCAGGTCGATGTTTGACTGTAACACAGCTAACAACACAGTAAACTTAACACTGGCGTAATTGATGTGTTTAATATCACACTCATATTATCAGATTGAATGTTGAGGTGTTGTTCGGGGGAAGCAGAGTGAATGTTGAGCCCCAGGAGCTGTACCACTGCTAGATGGAAAGAAAGAGGGAATAGAAAGAGGGGAGGGGGGAGAGGGAGAGGAATGCTCTGGCTGAACATTGAACTGGCCTCATGCCACGCTCCAACTAGGCAGCAGGCCTCTTTCTCTCCCTCTTTTTTTCTCCCTCTCTCTCTCTCCGACCCTCTCTCCCTCCCACAAGTTCACTTATATGGTTTTCATCTCCCCTTCCTGCTCCTCATTTGTCACATTTTTGTTCTCTCTCCTGCTCCCCCCCCCCCCCCCTCCCCCCCTTTCCTATCTTTCCCCCGCTGTTCTGAGCTATTACCACCTTGGTTAATACTGACTTGTGTAACGTGTCTGGTATTTTAGAGATGCTGTCCCGGTCAGGGGAGGATGGGGTTCCAGACCTGGTGACCGTGATGAGGAACCTGTCCACCGACAGCATCCCCAATCTGCCACCAGGGGGAGGCCTTGCTAGCAAGTAAGGGATACACAATGGCGTCTAGGCGAGAAAAACATAGAAGTACTTTTGTACTCCGCTCATAGAGAGATAATACCAGATAATCCACGCCGATACTCAGCCGATACTGGTTTATGGTGTATTCCCACTTTAGTTGGGTTTGCATTTGAATTTTGTAGTTTGGCAAAACTGTATCTGTGCTCACATAGGTGAAGACCTCATCACCCTTTGTATCTGTGTGTTCTCCCTCCAGACGCAGTGTTATCGAAGCGGTATACCACCGTCTGAACCCGCACAGGGAAGAGGATGGGGTGAGTATTGAAACACTTGATGGATCTCTACGTAGAGAATGATCTTTGTCCGTCTATGACGATTCACACAAACACTCCTATACACAAATCATGTGGTTTTGTTTTGAGGCTACAGAACGTACCTGAGATCTCAAGTTGTTTATTTACTTTACCCCTCACACACGCCAAGCCTCCCCCCAAAGTTTTGAGTCGTCTCTGAAATCCTTTTGCTCTTGGCATGTTTGATTCCTCCCGTCTGGTGGACCTGGTGGGCGAGACTTGTTCTGTTCGATCATTAGGTTGGTTTCAGACTTAAACCTTTGCAGATGAAGTGTTGAGAAGGACTTCAGAGATCGCTTTGAGCCCATCATCCCCTCCCACCATGATAAACACCTTTTGCTGTTTTCTGTGCATGGAGCATGCTGCACACCCTCCCAGCCAACCCTCATAATATCTGCATGACAGCACAGCTTTCTCTAAGTAATTCTGGTGGAATTGAAAACGGTTCCTACCCTACCAGATCCAGGGGCTGCAGGTGAAGGCATTCTCTTCTTACCTTACCTTGTTTTTTGTGTCTATTTGACTGTGATTTTCCAGCCTCTATTGATTGAGAACTACCCTCTCAGAATGCTAAGGGAGTGTGTAACAACGTTCAGGCTATCACAGGCTCTGAAATGACCACCTGCCAAGTGCCAAATGCCAGTAAAATTCATCTTTGGCAGAAAAATCAGTAAGGGTCCCCGACACATTGGCCAATAATTTTGTGAGATGATAACAGTTGAATGCCTTGGTTATATACAAGCTTTGGTCTTTGCTTGTTTTGTTTCTGTCCCTGCTGGCCACTGTACACTCTGACTGAGAGACTTGAGCCAATCAAAGCAATGGAGCTGTATCAAACAGGCTGCTGATTGGCTGCCTCTTACACTGGCTCTACACAAAGCGGTACTTTTTGCAAACCTTGACATATTTCTATGAAACGTTTGTCTGAATTATTTTTGGCAAGTGAGCCAAATTAATTTTGGACACTGGTCTATCACCAGGAACGTCACTGCAGAGAGTTGGTTCAGTATTTATTCGGCACATATTTACCACTGGTTTTTATCTTCACCCTTTTTGAGGATGAGTCCAATAGTGGAATAAAAGACCAGATGTTTCAGGCTCCTGTGTAGCCAGGTGTGGCCGGGAGTCCATGTGGGTTACTCCCAGCCTCTGGGGCTGCTGGCATCTACTGAAACACCAGACCTGCCTGCCACAGAGTATTTGGTTTTTGAGGTGCCGTCACTGATAAAGACTCATTTTAGCCCATCCAGTAAGGTTTTGGTCATAACTCAGATTGTTTTCTTTAAATCTTGAACCTTACCTTTTAAATTAAGCAAGACCGCAAGAGAGAGGCTGATGTTTCTCAGTTGTATGAGAGCAAGCGCTACTCTCGGACAGCATTTCTCAAACTGGGTCACATGGGTCGGTCCTGGTCTCTGGGATGTTGCTGAGCAGTCCCTGGCCTGGCTAGCTGAAAGAGCTATAGTCTATTCCCTAAGCTCTTCTTAAAGGATCAAAGTACCATTGATTGATCCCATGCCAAAAAAATAACCCAATCCCTGAAACAGAAAGGATTAAGAAATCTGATCGAGTATCAATTTCTATGCTTTCAGGTCCCAGTGAATGGGAGGGGTCAGGGATGGACTGATGAGTGATTGTGGACCACTGCTAAAAACATGGTGCTACTTAAACTCGGGGAAACATGGTTTTACATATCTGGCTTTGAAAATATCTTAAAGCAACAGTTCATGCCAACATAAACAACTCAACCCTTGTCAATCAAAACACAGAACGTGCACTGTAGATGCAACAGCGGTTCACCTATTCTAATCGAAGTGTTCCATGCTGGACAAGAGACAGACAGTTGCTATTGTTTTTGATAATGTTGGGCACATTTTCATCCTTTTAGAAATGGTTCACACTGCTTCTGCCCTCCATGGTGGAAGAAGATTGTGGGTATAACAGGCGAACCCATGACCAAGTTTAAATTTCATTGAAATAAGTGCTGCTTAGTGTATTAATGCCAAATGCCGAGTGACTTCTAAAGATTCAGAAAAAAATCAGAAACTTTTATGGGGTTTTGCTTTTTTTTTTTTCTCTTTGAGATAGAAAGGAATGTATTGGAGTTCAGTTGAGTGTAGCCAACATGTGTAACTAAGTGTTGTGAGAAGTGTTTCATGTTCACAGTTGCACAAGTTTATTTTAGTTTTTCTTACATTGACAACTTGAACAGAACCCCTATACCGTTATATAAACATGATTTTCCATATCCTATGCTAACACTTGGAAGCATTTTGTCCTTACACACTTTGCGTGCGCCGTAATCCAGGTTGAATGGGGGAGTCCCAACATCTGTGCAGCCCTGTCACTTCCTGTTGTCACATTTTACAGGTGCATTGTGGGTGCGCGCGCTCTTAGGATGAACAAATCTTGAGATGGAGCCTGACTCTTTCTTCCTGGGATCGGTGTGTGTGTGTGTGTGTGTGTGTGTGTGTCTTTGTGAGGTCTCATGTTTGGTAGCTAGTGCTGGGAGTGTATGCTTGAAGCTCTGGGATGCTCACGTCTGTTTGTAGTGATGTCTTGGTTTGTCTCCAAGAGTAGAGAGCTACCATGTCTGCTTGCCTGTCACACACACCGTGAGATATATCAAATACACTGATTACATTGATTGAATTACAGTTAAGAATATTTGCACAAGGGCAAACATTGAGCTGGCTCTACTTTTTACAGTGCACAATTTCTTACAGTGTTTGGAAGTGGCAAGTCTATACACACACGCACACACACACACACCCACACACACACACACACACACACACACTGAAAAGGGTTGTGTAGATTTGTCTAACTGTGTGTTCACCCTCTGATTAACGCAGCCCTCCTGTTTCATTTGGTAAGTGACCACATATATAACTGTTACACTCCTCCCCCTTTCTTTCCACCCCTCATCTACACACACACACACACAAACACACACACACACTCACTCACTCACAGGCATGTAAGTGACCACCTGCTGTGCATACCCCCCCCCCCCCCTCCTCTCACCCCTATCATCAGTCTCTACTCCCTACTCTGATCTACTCTATAGCATGTGGAGCTCCATTTAGAGTTAAGGCGTGCGTGCAGACATGGCTGTCGAGGTTTGATAAGGATGAGTGGTCGTTCTTCCTGGTCCTCTTTCTGTTTCTCTCTCACTTCACTCACACACACACACACACACACACACACACCCACACACACCCAAACACGCATGCACTGGCTCTGCACGCATGCACCGCTGTCTCCCACTCACTCTTTCCACAACTGCACGCGAGTATGTAGCACTGTCTGTCTGTTTTCTGTCTCACTTCTCCCTGCAATAAAAACGAAAGGCCTTGGAACTGTTGTGTTGGCATATTGTTGCGGAGAGCACCCACCCACTGAGATTGAGAGTGTGCCCCGGCTCACCCTGCTGTTGTATCCGCTTCTTTTTTTGTTGTGTTGATTTCAGGAAAGCCTAGCCTTGAATTCCAGGTTGGACAAAAATCACTTGAGTACAACTCAAAAAGACTGTTCTTATATATACAGTTTGATAACAATGTGTCCTCTTTTTCTCTCTTTGTCACCCTGCTCTCCCTCCTGTGTCTGGTTTCCCTTCTGTTCCTTCCTTCTGTCTCTTTTCTCCTCATCTCTCTCCTTGCCCCCTCTCTTCTCCTCATTCTCCCTATCCTCCCCTTTTTGCATACCCTACTACTTCCCCCCCCCATCCTGTCTTTCTTCTTGCTCTCTCTCTTCCCCTCTTCTGGTGGCTTTCCCCTTGCAGAATGGAGCTGAGTTGGAGGACCCCTGGTAGCTGTCCAGTGCGTCTGCCTGATCCAAAAAAACAGGACAACTTTTCCACACAAGATCACATCTGTATTCACCTTTTTGATTTCTTCTGGGTTTTTTCTTCTTTTTTTTTTTTTCCTACTGCACTAAGAGATCAATCGGAGCAGAAATACCAGTTTCAAAAACCTCACAAAACTCAACTAATTCAGAAAACAGATTTTTGTTTGTTTTTTTATAAAACAGAACATGGGGGAAAAAAAATAAGAACAACCGCGACGGTAGTTTGAAAACAGAATTGCATATATATATAAAACATAAGAAGAGAAGCGAAGGAGCACAAGTTTTTTGCCTCTTGTTTTCTTGCTTTCTTTGTGGTGGTTGTTTTTGTCGTTGTGGACTGATGGAGACGCAGGAGCAGCCCTGGTTTGGACGCTGTGGGGCGCAGTGACTCTGTGACGCTCTATGGTGCCTTGCTCCGAACTGAGAGAGAAGTGAGGACCTCGCAGCTTGTCAGCCAGCCAGCCAGCCAATACCAAACCAGCCAGCCAGGGACGTTTGGAAGACACTGAATAGACTGAAGTGGCTCGCTGGCTGCAATTTCGGCATTATTTGTTTGAAGTGTAATGACTTTACTTGCACCTGACTGGCAGCCAGGCAGCCAATTGGCTACAAAAGCCTGTGCCTGCCGGTACCCTAAGCTACCCAGTCCGGTCCAGTCCAGCCTATGGTTTTGGGCATTACCTGGTACCCACACAGCAGGCCTCAAACAAGGTCCAACACTTCATCTGCCCAAGCGCCTGGCTTACTGAACTCCAGTAGCCTGTAGTCAAAAACCTCCAAAATTCCTCCTAATCCAAAGACCCCTAGCTCGAAGCCTCAAATTCAGGGCCCAAAAATAAAACACTGGGGTCGTACGGGGAGCCTTGGTTTCAGGTGAGACAACTGAGTCTGGCGGTCGGTGTGGCTCCCCCAGGCTGGGTTAGAACGGACTAAAGCAAGACTTGGGCTGGTGTGCCTGGCTGCATATAAACATGACGTGGAGAAGGTTGTAAACTGAAGTGTGATGGTTTTCTTGCACGTCCCTGCTCACCTTCTCTCCTTCTGTCTCTTGAAAGATCTTATGAAATAGTGAATTTCTAGCTCTTCCTCTCTTTCTGTTTTCGCTTTCTCCGTCTGATTTTGTGACAGAAGAGACGCAGCTGTCATTTGCATTGGCACACATTGCCAGAATCATAAGCTTTCCAGCCTGCTGTTGTTTAAGAGATAGAAAATAGAAAATATATATAAAATCCATATATATAGATATATATTTTGATTTATGTTTGTTTCATATTAATTCCCAGCCATGGCATTTGTTGTGGCCGAGTGTGCGTGCGTGCGTGCGTGCACGTGTGTAAATTACACACACACACTGTCCCCACATAGCAGCGGTCCAAAGACAGAATTTTGGGTAAAGGGATTCAAACCTCACCTCCTCTTCCCTTCCTGATTCTTCTTCCCCCTCTCCTTAACACATGCACACATGCTATCCCACTCTAGCTAGATTTTCTATCTCAAATAACCTGCGTAAAAAAAATTAAAAATGCAATTTTTATTTTTTCTTTCAGTGAAATTATTTGTAGGGGAAAAAATTGCGATCACATCATTTACTGTTTTTTTGTTGTTTTTTTTTTAAAACTTTTGGCATATACTGTGTTATAGAGTACTGTTGCCATGGTCCTATTTCAGATTGATAAGAAAGAAAAGGTGAGGGATGGATGAAATTTCACCTAGCTACATTAGAGTGGGAGAGAAGTGGAAGGAGGTTTTTTTTGTGTGTCACTATGAAGGTAAAGAGGGGCAGTGTGGGACAGAATCAAACAGGCCCTACGCCTAGGGCTGTGTTCACATTGTCAGAGAACTGCCAACCTATTCTCAGCTTCTCCTCAACTACCTTAATAGACTTTGTCTCAGAGGCAAGAAAAGGTTGCTAGGAAAGGGTGAGTTAGAGCCAGTTTGAACACAGCCCCGGTCTGAGGAATCCATTTCATTTCTGTCAACCCAGGAAGTAAATATTAATTTAAACTTCACAATCAAATTTGTCTCACAAAGCTTCTAATTCAATCTTTTTGAAACATAAATATGTGCATATAGACAAAATATGTGCACCTATATTATGTGTGTATTATGTTTTCACTAGACCTTTAGAATAGATAATATACGTATATACAAAAGTGTAATATACACCTGTTTTTTTTGTTTTTTTAAATCATTCAATGGCAATTCATTGTGCTTTCTGAAGTGGCAGTATTGAAAGAAAATAGGCAGAGCTGAGCTTGCTGGCTGGTTAATGTTCTTGTGGTACACTTGCCCTTGGTGCCATATGACATATAGGTACTTGAATTTGTAGTTCTTTTTTGCAGTTGCATTGTTTTATTGGGATGATTGATTTTTTTTCTTTTTTGTGGTGGTGGGAATTTGGGGGCGGGGGTGGGTTGGGGGGGGATTCTCTTTATAGTTGTGCATGTTTTGTGATTGAGGGAAGAGTGCATTTGTGTGTGAGTGGGAGATGTATTGGGTGGGTGGGGTTAATGTTCTATGGGCTTGTTCAGTGTGGTAAAACACAATGTTGGGAAGTGGAAATATATGAAAGACATGGATGATATAAACTCAAACTAGAGAAAAGTGGAATACTTACAGGGATTGGAATTATGTGACAATTTAGTTTTTTTTATTAAGAATGAAATTATTTTTTCCCTTAACCCAAATAGGCAACGGTTAATGTTGCATACTGTGTCTAATTGAATCTTGTTCAGAAATGGAACTGACCCCAACACAGACCCCTACATTATGTTTCATGCACCCCATACTTTTCTTCATGCTTTAACATTGTGTAAGGTTGTACCATACTGAACACAGCCCTTAGTTTAGGACTATGTTTAAGCTATAGCAGACACTGGGCTAGGAGAGGAATTGAGGGAGGGAAGGAGGAAGAAAAGTAAATTTTTTTGAATGTAATTCACCATTATCCACACTATGACTACACTGCATGGACTGAATACAAGCAGCACTGCAGCACCTCTCTCTCTCTCTCTCATCAGTCGTTTAATGACAAAAAAGCTCTCTTGGCTCCCTTTGTTTTGGATTAGATTGTACTTGATCATTGTTTTGATTGTGAAAAATAATATCTCACCTTTTTCTGAGGAGACTTTGGGGGTTTAGTGATGCCTGAATGATTTGCCTCTGACTCGTTGCTTTGATTTCAGGATACATAAAGATAATTTTACAAAGCAGATTGTCTCCTGACCCTTTCGCTTTCTGCCTAGCGATACGCTGGGCCAGCTGGCTCAATAATACCATAAATACACCAGAAGGGAGGAAACCAGAATTTTGAACCTTGTTCTGTTCTGAATGGTTGTGAAACGGCCACAAACTGGTAAAGCGGCCAAGAGACAGAACTGAAACTGTACATGTTTTGCAGGTTGGAAATGAACCCTAGTACTCTAAGCCACTCCCCTCTGACTTCTCTGGTCACTCTATATATTCACAAGTATTGATCGACTGATATATGTAGTATGACGATAATGATAAGTTTCACATTTATTGTTTATTTATTCCAATGCTTTTAGCCGTTTTAAAAATGAGAAGTGCTGTATTTTGAGGACAGAATGAGATTATGATAAGCTTGTGTGTGTTTGAGAGTGATGTATGGGCTTTACCCCCCCCCCCCCCCCTCACCTTCAACTTTGACCTTTTGAGAAAACTGAAGGTTGAGGGGGTCACAGGAAGTTTGAGGAGACACCCGGGGTTTTCACCATCCCTCTCCCTTCTTCCTGTACTGCTATTTCCCCAGTATGATATTGTGATGTTTCAGACCATACAGTGAACATAATCTTCAATAAAAAATGGATTTAAGTTTTAACTGCTGGTGCATGTTTTTTTTTCAGTCCCAACTTGAAAGGTCAGCTTGTGTCTTCCTTTTTTCTTCTTGGACCAGGGGACAGTTAAAAGAGCTTCATCGGCAGATTTGAGAGTACGCTCTTGAACATAGGGGGATACAAGTTCCATGATATAGTTATTCACTTTAAAAGTAAACAATACAATCTTAAAAACAATTCTAAAATCAACAGGTAAGATGGGAGTAATATGCTCTCTCCTATTGGATCGAGTCAGAAGCCTAGCAGCTGGGTTCTGGACTAGCTGCAGGCGGGAGAGTCTTCTTATTGAGGCCACAATACAAGGAGTTACAATAGAGATGAGATAAAAGCATGAATAACTTTTTCCAAGTCAGAAAGTGATCAGGAATGACCTGATCTGAGATGTATTTCTGAACTGATAAAAGCAAGACTGAACAACACTTTTTACTTGTTTCTCAAAGGTCAGACCATAATCAAAAATGACTCCCAGATTTCTGGCTGTTGATTTGATGTTAGCTGTCAGGTTGCCAAGATTATCACACATTTTAGTGGCGGCATCGGGCCAAATGCAACAACCTCATACTTGTTGTCATTGAGCTGCAAAGGGATTTGAGACATCCAACATTTTATATCAGCTAGGCACCCCTTGAGAGCGTCAAGTTACTTGAGGATTTACAGGGAGATACAGAATGTCATCAGCATAACAATGCCTACGAATTATTTGGCCAAGAAGGAGCATATAAATAGAAATAAAATAGGACCAAGGATGGAGCCTTGGGGTACCCCACAGGTAGATTGAGCTATAGAGGATGCAGAACTACCCAGGCCTACAGATAATTGCTTATTGGAGAGATAAGATACAAACCAATTAAGAGCAGAATGTATGATTCCAACAAAACTGATAAGACAATCAGTAGAACCAGAATGGAACAATCACTGGTATCAGCTGTAAGATGGTCATTTAAAACTCGGCCTCAGTGCTGGTTTATGTTTAGACCAGAAGCAAGATCGGAATTTCTCAAATAGATCATTACTGCTCATGTACACGGTTGACTGACTATAGACAACTTCTTTCCAAAGCCTTAGCCAGAAATGGGAGTTTAGAAATAGGTCTGTAATTGCTAAGAATGGAAGGGTCCAGGGTGGGCTTTTTAAGTGCATGTTTGAAATATGATGGCACAATGGGCAGTTTATAAAAGGACAAACATTAACATTTCATATGAGAAACAATCTCTCATAGTGTTTGTGCTGAGATCTGCTCAAAGGAGGCGAAGGAGGTTCTTACTTGGCAGCTCAGTCATCTCATGCTTAGGAGGTACAAGCAGATTTCTTATGTCTGCAATTTTCTTGCATAAGGTTAAAACACTTCTCACGTTCAGCAGGAGTGGTCAGTAATACTAGGCAGTGGAGCACTGACAACCCTATTGATAGTATTAAACATAGCTCTAGGGTTGTGATGATTAGCAGAAATTATTTCAGAAAAGTATTTCTCTCTGGCAGTCTTCACTGCAGTATTAAACATTTCCATCAAATGCTTCATACGTAAATACAAGACATCCATTTCCGTTCCACTTTCCTGCACTCTCTTTTGATGGCACGGGTACAGAACGCTCTTGAGAGTTTGTTTACTTCTAGTTTTACCGGCAGCGTCTTTTATCAAGAGCATCCAAGCAAACAGGAGTTAAAATAATCCACTAGATCTTCAGCTAGCCTATCGGTGATTTGAAAGCAGCTTCAAAGGTTCTAGCAGTGGATAGTAGTAGTAGTAATAGTAATAGTAGTTCATTTGAGAGGAGTAAGTTAAAGATGGAATCGAAAGAGAATTAATTTGTGATAAGACATTAAATCCTCCATATAAATGGTAGACAGACAGACCCATAGAGAAGCCCAGATGAAGGTGTGACCCCGGTTGTGATGTATAAAGTTAAGAGACTCAGTAATATATAAAAAGTCACAAGGGAGACTAGCTCCCGTTTGGTTTGGGTGGACGGTACAGCACATTAACTACAATAATAATAATAATAATAATAATAAATGTGCTCTTGTGATTCACATTATGAAAAATGTTTGTGATGAAAAAGATCTTGTCCTCTCTACCCCCCTGGTACTAAACAGTCTGCCACAGTGCTGAGCAGGTACATTAACTCCACTGTGCTCCAGCCAAGAGAGCAACAAGATAGGCTAATCTCTAACCATTCCTACCCCAACTCTCCTGTTTCCCGCATTCCACAAGTGGCACCGCTGTGTGTGTGTGTGTGTGTGTGTGTGAGAGAGAGAGAGGGAAAGGGCGTGTGTAAAGAGGGGAGGGGGCGAGCAGCGGGGAGTGTGTGCACCACAGAGAGTTGCACTATGACCCTCAGAGCAGCTGCATTACTGTTGGCATTCGGAATCTCTGTAGTTTATTGCAGAAAAATAGCGAGCAGCACTTTGTTTTCAGGTCGTTTTGCTAAACCGGTTCCAGACTAGTCATGAGTCTCCAGCGGGGCCCCAATGGCTCCAACAGTATAGAGCTTGAGGGCATCGCACACCTGGGCTTTGAAGCGTACGGCGACGACGGGTCAGCGGCGGATGTTCCCACCACCACCACCACCACCGCCGACCCGGGGGAGACCCGGGACTCCGGCGCGCACTTGGACTCGGGCGCCGCCGAGTACACGCAGATCAAGCCGTACGCCGGGATGCCCAAGGAGGTTTTGCTGCTGTACTCCAGCCGAGCCCGGTACCGAGTTCCCCGACAGATCTTGTTCTGGCTGACGGTGGCTTGCACCCTGGCGCTCGTGGCGCTGACGGCCGCGGTGATCGCGTTGTCGCCTCGGTGCCTGAACTGGTGGCAGGCCTCCCCGGTGTACCAGGTCTACCCCCGCTCCTTCAGAGACTCGGACGGAGACGGGGTCGGAGACCTCAAAGGTAGGATGTCTTAATGTTTGCTGTCTCAAATGATCACCTTGGAAAGCTCAATGGACAACCTAGTTAAAAGGATTAGTATTAGTAGTATTAGTACTAGTCTGAAAATAATGGTATGTGTTGCTGGTGGTGTGATAAGGACTATCTGAAGGTCCTTAAAAGTCTGAAAAAAAGTTTTGAATTCTCTAAATGTAAGACCTTGAAAGTATTACGATGTCTGAACTACAGTAGTTAGATGTCTCACCGTGCATGTTAAAGGGGCCCTATTATAGGAGTTCACATTTTCATCTATTTATATGTGAAATGTATATATATGATCAAACGCATTTAATGAACACATTAAAATAGTATTTTCTTTGGTTACGTAAAAAAACAAAAAAAACAACTATCTCAGTATGGAAGAACACATAATGTGTAAATATGCACAGTAGCGATTCACATGCAGAATATGAAAATATTAATATAAAATATACATTGTTAATATTTATATGATCAGATTTACAGATAGAGGTAACATATATATAGCATTTATGTATGTATGACAAGTTAACTCAACAACACCAGTCACTTTCGCAGTTGGACATTTTCTCTCTCTCTCTCTCTCTCTTCACTCACTCATACTCATGGTTTTATTTCTGGATGGGCAGGTATCCAAGAGCAGCTTGATCATTTTCAGTACCTGAACATCAAATCAGTTTGGATCAGCCCCTTCTACCGCTCTCCCATGAAGGACTTCGGCTACGATGTGGAAGACTTCAGGGCCATCGACCCGCTCTTTGGAACCATGCAGGACTTTGAAGAACTCCTGGCTGAAATGCACGACAAAGGTGTGTGTTTATGCATCTCTTGATTAGTCACGACTAAACATAAAGTGAAGAAACTTAACAAATACAGGTATTTGTATTGTGGATACCTGTGAACACAAGCTTTATCCGGGCAGGCATGTGGATCTTTTCTTCTGTAAGGTTTCCAGACATAAAGCAGTAGAATAACTAAATAACATAAGAAAGGTAAATGACATCAGCAGGGGAATGGGTTATACACTACGTTGACGCAATGGGAATGGGAAGCTTGCTATGTAAACACGTATTGGCGGCTGATATAGTGTGCCCTAATGACCAGTTTGGAACAATGGTCACTAATGAACACCACCTGACTTCAAGGTGGCACAAATGGAACCTGGGTAGGTGTTTTTATTTGGAGTTGGGCAGTGGGACGAGTGATGGTTGGTCACTACGCATTTTCCATCCAAATGTTTGCATGCACCCAGGCTCAAGGCCCCATGTCTCCAAGCATCTGCCCTGCTGAAGTGTCCATTTCCCTATGGACATCAATAAAGTACCACACTGTCTGACCTGTCTGAACTTCACAGACTTAAGAAT
Organism: Hoplostethus mediterraneus; assembly: GCA_034670385.1. Classification (NCBI taxonomy): domain Eukaryota; kingdom Metazoa; phylum Chordata; class Actinopteri; order Trachichthyiformes; family Trachichthyidae; genus Hoplostethus; species Hoplostethus mediterraneus. The sequence goes on along the minus strand of JAXDDW010000022.1, from coordinate 169,228 downwards.
GTCTGTCTTCTATCCATTCTAACCTTTCTCTCTCTCTGTCTCCTCCAGACTTGAAGCTGATTATGGATTTCATTCCCAATCACACCAGTGATCGGCACCGCTGGTTCAACCTGAGCCGCACCAGAGACGAGCACTACAAGGACTACTACGTCTGGACCGACTGCAATGCAACTGCACCGAGGCCTAATAACTGGGTCGGTACATAGTTTGCCTTTCCTGATGCACAGTCTGCATGTAGGTGTCTGTCTCTGAACCTCAACTGATCTATACATGTGATCTATTGGAATGTGCAATTATTAATCAGTGGATGGTTTATTTGTCCAACAAGGAGGATGCAGGGGAGATACATTTCATAATTTGTGAACAAAGGCAGTGCTATCCCTTCCCATCCCCCTGAACTCACTCTCATCTTCTCTCCTTTCTCTCAGCTGAGTGTGTTTGGGAACTCGTCGTGGACTTACGATGAAGTTAGAGGACAGTGCTACCTGCACCAGTTCCTCAAAGAGCAACCAGACCTCAACTTCAGGAACCCACACGTCTGCAGAGAGATGATTGTAAGATGACATGCACCCACACACACATACATACACACACACTCACTCCTCACACTGAGGAATCTCAAAGAACCATTAGCATTGCAGTGCTACAGAGTATAGTCCTACAGGTTTTAGTCACAGTCTCATTCTTTTATTGCAGACACATGTGACTTTTCAACTTGTCTTCCCAGGACATCATTCGTTTCTGGCTGAGAAAGGGAGTGGATGGGTTCCGCATGGATGCAGTAAAGCACCTCCTGGAGGCCACGCACTTGAGGGACGAACCACAGGTGGACCCAAACAAACCCGCGGTGAGTTCCCCAACACCTTCCCCAACACTCAGTCTAGTTCAGTTACACGTGATGGACATTTTGTAATTAATGGTTACTGGCCGCTGGCTTATTCTTCACCAGGTGTTTAAGTACTTGAGAACGACTTGTCACCAGAAATGCATTTCCTTCCTAAACAAGCATCTAACAGCAGAGCCAGTGCTAAGGTAAAAGAGCAATACGTTAGCTACCTACTTTTATGTAAACAAATGAGGCAAATTGAAGTGAAGCAAATAAACAAGAGCTAAGACAAAAAAGTGAAGCACATAAGGAAGTGTTAAGAGGAAGGGTCAGGGTAGTTTAGAGATTAGATTAGATTAGATGGCTCTTTATTGTCCCCGAAGTTGCAGTTATGCAGCAGAACAAAGCAAGAGAGAGAGAGGCACACATCACTATACAATAAACATTAGCCTGCTTTTACTGCCCTACTTGTAAGTCAATTTGGCAAAGCCAGTGAAGAAGATATGGACCAACATTCAGAAAGTCTAAGTCACAGTTGCAGAATACATCGTTGTGTTGACCAAGAGCTTCTGCTACTGCTCTACGGTTATAGGAGTTCTGAATTATATAATGTGTGGCACAGCAGTGTTCATTTGAATTTTCTAAAAGATAAAAAGTAGTCCGGTTGGGATAAGCAGTTCCTCTGAAGTGGTATTTTCCAATGTAGCTGGTAGAACAAACACTTCAGCATTTAAAGAGTGAGTGGGAGAGATCTAACTATGCATGGTGTATCATTTATCATTTATTTCTGGACAGATACGGTTCATTTCGTGCCCTGCTTGAGAAAATGTCGTTGTTGCTATTCACATTGTTTCATGCAGAACTGAACTCCATAATAAAAGAGTTTTTGTTGCATGGAGACTGCAGTTATTTCTCACAGGGGAGAGATTAGGAGAAAAGAGGCATATTTTAGTGGATTAACAAGTCATTGGGATTTACTTACCGCTGCAGAATAACAGTGTAGCACTGAGACTGACTGACTGGACTGACCGACTTGGACAATATGCTTCACTTATTTGTCCTACGTCTTGTTTATTTGGTTCTGCTCTTAGTTGCTTGTTTCGGAAGGAAATACACTTACGATAGCAATAAACCATAAAATGCTTTGTAGTGACTTTGGAACAAAAGGTGTTGTTAGGGATGATGTGTTTTTTATGCTTTTACAGCAGTAAAACACCACAGTAATGTTCAAATGTTCTACAGAAAATCAATCATAACCCATAATTATTAAATAATTAAATGCTATTGCTCACTAGACATTTTACCAATGCTGCACTTCCTTTGTTTTTCAGCCTCTTACCTTTTTTCTTACCTGTCCCACAGCCTCTTAAACCACATTAAATATTAGCTTCAGTAAATTTCACATTTAGTGTACAAATGTTATAAACCAAGTTAACCCAGTCACATTTCTAACCCTAACCTGCTGTACATGTTGGTAATCTCCACCATGACGACACCACCATACCACCACAACTAACTGCAGAAGCTGACTGTATCCCCACTAATGTCTATTTTATGGTATATTCCCAACATTTTGTAGGACTTTATTACCTCACGGCCCTCCATCACAAATGTACCACCAGTCAGGTACTGTAACTGACATGGAAACCTGACTAGAAACCCAGTAATAGCAATATTATCCTCACACTCTAGGAGTCTGTAACTTCAGAGTGGGACCTCCACCACGACTACACCACCACTCAGCTGGGGTTGCACGACCTCCTGAGAGAATGGAGGGCAGAGATGGATGTCTACAGCCGCGAGCCTGGCAGATACAGGTATGGCATGGGGGTTAGGTCAGGTATGATATATGGACTATGTGTGTAGCTGGATTGAAATGGACCGTGTGCGCTTAGAAGATACAAGTGGGGTACAGACAAATGCAATAGAAGATATTAGATAAAACTCTCACACCTCAGATGCATTCATCGATGTACCAAAACCTCATTGAGATCTAAGATCATCCTAAAATCTATATAATAATCATATTATTGTATAGCTCAGACAATGTGAAACTATTCTTCCATCCAATTAGATTTGAACCTTGTCTGATTTCAAACTCCTAGTGTGTTGTTGTGTATTGTAAGCTTTCTATATTATAAGCCAATAAACTTGGCTGATTTGGCTGCTTGCCTTTGTCCCAAAGGTTGAAGGTTGGCTATTTATGAGAAGCAGTCTATAAACTCTGTACACAAAATAAGCTCTTGTCCCACTACTAGGGTCATGGTAACCGAGTCGTACGATTACCACGAGGTGGACAAGACCATGATGTACTACGGCACCCCGCTGGTTAAAGAGAGCGACTTCCCCTTTAACTTTTACCTGCTGGACCTGCCTCAGAACACCAGCGGCTTGTGGGTTAAACATCTGGTCCACATCTGGATGGCCAACATGCCCGAAGGACAATGGCCCAACTGGGTGGTGAGTTGGCAGCATCAGACATCACCATTTGGATTTTGAGATTCATGGTATTGGCAGGAGGCAGTTTGAGCTTACACAATCTGATAGGACTCACAAATTTGTGGTCTGGATTCTGGACAACAACCACCCATCTCACAGCCAAGGAAAATAAACCATTACTGCCTGTTAAGTTCAATGGCAGCGAAAGCCAAAACACCATCAGAACTACACTGTAGTAGTAAGACGTGTTGGCACATCATGCTGATTGTTTTGGCCAAGATATGAGGAGTTATTCACATGATTTATTTGATTTATGGCTTCCAAATAAATCAATTTTGCAGGATCTTTTGCTCTCCATTATAATGATAAAAACACAAGATCAAACCTACTGACATTCTGACTCAATAATTCATGTTCGTGAAGAAAACTTATCTTCTTGCCCAATACATCTACTTCACTGTTTCAACTCATCTTCTTCTCCCCTTCCCACATCCTCTTGCTTTCTCACCCACCCTCTCTCCCTCCACCTTCATCAGGTAGGGAACCATGACAAGCCTCGGATCGCCTCCAGTGCTGGTCAGGATTACATGCGTGTCATCAACATGCTGCTGCTGACCCTCCCCGGCACGCCCACCACCTACTACGGCGACGAGATCGGCATGGAGAACATCAATGTCACACAGAGTCAGATACAGGACCCTGCTGGCAAATACAATGCAGTCAGTTCAGTACATACACTTGAACACACTCAAATACTCGCACTCTTACTCTCTCTCAGAATTGTTGAAATATGAAATTGAAATATGAAAATACACATGAAGCACAGGTATGTCAAAATGTTCTATGTCAGAAGCGACATTAGGGCGAGGCTAAATCCTCTCCTCTCGCTGCAGAGTGCCAGCCGGGACCCCCAGCGGTCTCCAATGCAGTGGAGTGATAAACTGAACGCAGGCTTCAACAACAAAACCAACATTACCTGGTTGCCAGTTCACCCTGACTACACCACCGTCAATGTGGAGGTAGGTGCACTAATTATAACATTGGAAAAAACACACAGCCAGTGTTTGTATTTCTTGAACCAATCCCAATCCATGAGAGTGCTCAAAACCATCAAGCTGTTAAGTTAACTAGCATTTGTTTGCTGTTGCACCATATTGGATAAAGAGTTGGGCAGGAAATGAGGAAAAATGAAATAAAGTGCAGGTTGTGATGAAAACATGGGAGGGAAAAAAGCTCTGTTGGGAGGCTGAAGGTGCTGTTCCACAGAAAAACATCTGTTGAGTCCCACAAACACTGATAGTTTTCACCTCGTGGTGTTGATCTGTACTTACCCCTGCTGTTAACATGGCCTCGGCTAGCACGATTCCACAAACTGTAGCCAGGACACCAGGGTTTCACAAGCTTATTTCAATGGTACCATTATTTTGCCAATAGTCTGTCCAGAGTCTTCTGATGTATTGTGCCTTATCTTGTTGCTGCCTCTCCCCACTGAACTCAAATCAAAACACAATTTATTGAAATGGTAAATGGACTGTACTTATATAGCGCTTTTCTAGTCTTTTCCGACCGCTTTACACTACATTCACATTCACCCCATTCACACACATACATACACTGATGGCAGGGCACTACCATGTAAGGTGCCAACCTGCACATCAGGGGAATCTAACCATTCACACACCGAAGGCGCAGCTTCGGGAGCAATTTGGGGTTCAGTGTCTTGCCCAAGGACACTTCGACATATGGAGTGGAGGAGCTGGGGATCGAACCTCCGATCTTCTGATTAGCGGACGAACCGCTCTACCTCCTGACCCACAGCCGCCCGAAACTATATAACTCAGATTCGTTTTTTCCACGTGAAGCTTGCAATGAGAAATCAACTGTTAAAATGATCAGATTTGTTGTTGTTGTTGTGTGTATCCAGTGAAACAAAACTTTTCTGATCATCTGCCCCCTTGTTACTCTTCCCGCTCTAGGCCCAAAAGAAGGATGACGGTTCTGTTCTGGCCCAGTACCGTTTCCTGAGCGCCCTGCGTCAGTCAGAGCTCCCACTTCACCGTGGCTGGTTCTGCTACATCCACGCCGACGCCAATGTCTTCTCCTACCTCCGAGAGGTGGACGGGCTCGACCGGGGTTTCCTCGTAGTCCTTAACTTTGGCAAAGAATCCGCCGTCACAGATCTCTCCTCGGTCGGCGAGTTACCGGACCGCTTGATGGTGCTGATGAGCACGGACCGGCTGAACGACGGGAAGGTGTTGGATAAGTCTCGCATCCTGACCGCGGCAGGAGAAGGTTTGGTGATCCAGTACTCCACCCACCTTCGGTTCAACCCCAACCACCCCGCGGAGTGCTACGTCTCTGAGAAGACCTGCTATCTGGGGGCCATGGACATACTTTATAAATGCTAATATGAGAGCACCAGGGTTTGTAGAGCTTTTCAGTAGCAATCAATCTTGGCTTCCCCTTTTTGTGAACCCCTTTGAATTACCTGCACTCCTAAAATATAGTCTGATCTTCATCTAAGTCAAATATGCAGGTAAATCAAAAGGGTTCACAAACTTTTTCGTGCAACTGTATATCATATATATAGGACCAAATCAAACTATCATATTAATGCCATTTCTTTGTGTGTCTTCAACTGCCCTCGAGTCAAAGAGCTCCACATTTATTAGAGATTTGTGCAATAGCAATATAATGTCTACAATGCAGTTACTGTTTGCTATTGACATATATATCATTTTTAATCAATATTTTATCACATGAACCCTGGATCATGTTACGACTGTCTTTTAGGGCCCGGGCTCATATTTGTGTCGTGGTAGTCCTGGCTCTAGTGGGAGATGTCAGGGTGATGTGAGTTCGATCCCCGCCTGTATGCCGGCTATCTCGTCCTCTTGCGCCGAGGCCGGGGAGGCTCCAGGCCCAGCTCTGTGTAGAGGAAGGCCAGCTGAAGGGCGCTCTGTTTGGAAGACACAGGACAAACCCGTTAGTCTGGACACATCTGTCATACGTTTTACTCTCTAAAAACTGTTACTGGTGTGGTTGGTGAGAGGGAAAAGAGTTGGGTTTGAAGGAAAAGCCACGCTATAGCACTGTTAATGTTATTGGTGATGTACCTTGTACCTCCACTAACAGTCCTAGCTGTAGACCACATGAGGACACAAGACATGTTGCATTTTGAGTAAGGGGTGAAAGTCTCTTTTTCTTGACTGGAAACTCTCTTCCTCTCTTGCTGTTACTATCGCTCTTACAATCGCTATTGGTCTCTCCACCAATCACTAACTGAAGGAGAAGTAGACAAGGCAAGTTGAGGGAAAGTGGATACATAAAAAAAAAGTCAAGTACAACACTTCAACATAAAATAACTCCTGGAATGCATTGATTGATTGATGATGTCTAACAGTATCCAAGGGTGAATCTGTATTTTAAAGCATGTCTCTTATATGTGATCTGTTGAAAACTGACACTGAACTTTGAGTGATTCTTCTTTCGTGAAATTGCAGTTGTTCTGATTAAAATGTACTTTCTGGACTGAACTCAACTCTGGTGAGTTCCTTTCAAGTTATTTTCAAGTTCAAACATTTCAAGGACTACTACTTAATACTGTACATCTATCTTATGACTGAGCAATAGCATGTCCATTTCTGTTTATAAGCCAATAAAGCTATGCTTGGGTGCTGAGTGGAGGTTTTATTACGGCCATCATTGCTTGTTGTTAACTCATGACTGACTGGAGTGTAAGACATACACTTTGACTAGTCCAAGGACTTCATTAGTCCAGTTGCCTGCTTTGGCAATATGTAGTTATAATGTATGTACTTGTAAACAGTGTCCATTTTCAAGACTTTGTTGCAAACTAGCATATATATAACAAAAATCTGAGAAAAAACATCAGTTACAGAATTTATGCCACAATCTTCTCAGTTTACTAGGATGATCAATGGATTGCATTATTTAAAAACACACTGCGAAATCTATTTGCCTCAAGAGAAGTGAATGACTGTGTAATACTGCTGCTTTCAAATAAAGGCATGTGAGTGACGGTGACTACAGGTCCCTAGAGAGGACAATCATAGTGTTTGACAGTTCATGAACACCTATCGAGGCATGTATGCATAAAAACTGAAGATGCTCTTTGAAAGTGTAATACCCCTACAGGACACTGTTACAGTTACCTCCTCCAACATCAGCTCAAAGTCTTCTGGTCCGAAGTGATTTGCTCCAGGTTGGATGTTCAGAACCACGTTTGGTGCTGGCTCACGTTCTAAAAGGAGGGAGGGGGAGAGAGAGAGAGAGAGAGAGAGAGAGCGAGGTAAGAGGAGAAGAGAACTCTGAACTTAAAACTTCCCTCGGACATCTCTCTTATCTCACTGTATGTCCACTTTCTCTGTTCATTTTCTTTCTCCATCCTTTTACCCCAAATCTCCCCTCTCTCTCTCTCTCTGTCTCTCTCTCTCTCCCATCTGATATTGCCCTCCCTCCTCTCAACCTCCTCCATATTACCCCCCCCCCTCCCACCCCATCTCTGTGGTACGGACTGTTTCACAAGTGCGGTCATGACCTTGACAGCTCCCAGTCTGTGGCGTCTAATCTCTCTCGCTCTGATACACTATCTCTTTACCATGCTAATGGGCCTGCCCACCCGCCTGCGTATGTCTATGTGTCTGTGCCATCAGCACTTTATCAAAGACTCCGGAGAGCAGAGGGAGATTAGGAAGACATATACACACACACACACTTTAACTGCTGTTGTATATGTGTGTGTGAACAACAGAAAAGTGAGAGAGGGAGAAAGAGACAGAGAGATAACGTGTGCATTTGAAACGAGGAGAGTGAAGGCACTGTATCAGAGAGGGGTGTAAAGAGGAGTACAGCCATTGTGGTGGAGGGAGATTATAAGTGAGAGGGAGAAAGAGCCCACATAGAAATGGCTGTCAAGGGGACACACGCACGCACACACACACATGCGCGCACACACACATGCGCGCACACACACATGCGCACACACACACACACTGAGCTACAAGGTGATCTATTCTGTACTTCTTTGGTCTTCTGAACTTCTGGTGTGTTACCACTTATCCTAGACACACACACACACACACACACACACACACACACACACACACACACACACACACACACACACACACACACACACACACACACACACAAGCCCATTGCTACTGTCTAGACATGCACTAATACTACTATTGGGAGTTGACCCTGAACTAGTTAAGCCTCTGCTTATGTGGAAATTACACCAAGAAGAATGTGGAGTAAGTACAGAAATGCGCACACACACACACACACACACACACGCACGCACACACACACACACTAATGCTGAACACATCTATCATAAGTTGTACTCTCTAAAAACTGTTCGTGGTGTGGTTGATGGGAGGGAAAATTACACATGACACTGTGTACTATTACACTGATACAGAGTGTACTATTACACTGATACAGAGTGTACTATTACACTCTGTATCAGTGTTCTCTGTGTGTGTGTGTGTGTGTGAGAGTGTTTGTATGTACTTGCCTGACACAAAGTGAGCAGTGAGGTGTGTATGAATGGCTTTCCTCAGCTGCTCAGTGTATTTGAGGACACCGGCCAGGGGCACCCTGGCATCGCCACTGTAGGCCGTCAGTAGCATGGAGGGGTAGCGCTATCGCACACACACACACACCCACGCACCCACGCACACACACACACACACACACACACACACACACACACACACACACACACCCACGCACACACACAGAGGGTACATTAGCCTAGATTCCACAGCAGTTCTAGGGATGATTAATTATTTGTGCCGCTCATTGTCCTCATCAACATTTCTAAGATTCTTTGCATCTTTTTTTCCAACACAAATTAGCTGTCAGTGAAACAATGGGTCCAATCAAACCAACAGAGCTTCTGGTCCTGTGTTGAAAAACCTTTCAAGTTAGCTGTGGTTCTGGAAAGCCCACTTACTGTAGGTCTCAATGTAGAAAGTGTGTCTAGAGTAGACCTGTTTTTAAGTAGGCTAGGAAAGTTCTTTTCAAGCACTTTCTCTGGACCAATATGTGGGCCGTGGGGAATTCAAAATGGGTCTTCAGCTTTGTCTGAACTAATTGTCATCCACTGGTGCTGGCCAATTTACGTTGCAGTGAATTGTAGACCACATGACAGCCTGCAGATTTAGCTTGGATCTCAAAACATTTTCACTGCAACAGAAAAAGACGAAAACTCACTGGTCAAGGCCACATCTCTCTCATTCCTTTAAGAAGGAAACCAAATCAGCCATCCCCTCACACAGGGTTGGGTTTCTGCCGGCAGAAATCTGCCAATCTCTGTTCTTGAAACCCTAATAAATTCTCAACTAGCAATCCTTAAGAAGCATCCCACAATCTTACTATAAATTTAGGTTGCTGGTTCAATTGCTGAGCCAGTGGCTGCACCATTTTCAATATTTCCGGAATTGCTAGTTTCTGCCGGCAGAAAGTCTTTTCTGCCACTCTCTGCCTGCCGTGCGGCAGAAATAGGATACAGCATAACATAACATCATAACATCAAAACTGAGTTTATACTGCTGCATTAATTTATAGACTCAACTGCCATTTAAGCATGTCAACTTTTGGCAAGGAAATGAAGGAACCCAGTATAGTCAGTCAATCACTAATCCATTGTGATTAGGTGCACTACAATGTTGAATTCAATAGTCCACGTCTGTATGTCCTCTGAGCATCCAGTAACAGAGAACCAACTTTGCAGAACAGCCAATGAAATAAGTAAGTAACTGCCAATTTTGACTGAAATACATGAAATACATGGTCTACAGGACTATTTCTGCCATTTCTGCCAAAATGATGGCTGAAACATATTTCTGCCCTGCCGGCAGAAACCTATTTCTGCCATGGCAGAAACCGGCAAGCGGCAGAAACTGCCAACCCTGCCCTCACAGTTCCACTAATATGCTTGTCTAGTGACCGTAACAAAATGAACAGTTCAGGAACAAGTGAGGAAGAAAACACCTTTTCAAAAGCCAAGTCAAGCTCCTTTTTCCTTTGGTCGTCTGCCTCTCCATACCTGAGGAGTAATGTTGTGAAGGGGACAGTAGGAGGCAATGGTGAGTCTGTGCTGTGGGTTTGTCAGGGGGTCCCCCCATTCTTCTCTCTCCTCCACAGTGAGAGGCAGCCCGGGGTCCTCCATAGTTCCCAACACATCCAAGAAAGGAGCCTGAACACAGGGAGAGAGATGGCTCAGGATGTATCCATGTATATATGTGTGTGTGTGTGTGTTGTTGTGTTTAGTCATCTTACATGGGGCAGCAGGGTGGTGTGATGAGTAGGAAGACTGTATTCAACTGGATGACCTGGGTTTAAGCACCTGTGTTGTCAAGCAGCTGCTCTGCTGAAGTGTCCTTGAGAAGGACCCTGAATCTAACGGTGGTATCTGACCTCTCTGTGGAGTGGGGGCAGGCGGAAAGAGGATTTCCCCATTGGAATCCATGAAGTATCACCATGTATGGGGTGCTGTATAGATTCAAGCCTCTCACACACAAATTCTCTTATTTACTCACTCTCACTTTCACTACTTTACCTGTCACATACACAAAAACACACATGCACACAAACATACACTCTTCCCCAATGATTTCCCATCTCACCTGCAGCGTGACAGCCCGCATCAGGTGTGGGTGTGTGTTACACAGTGCCCCCACTGGCACAGCCCCGGCGCTGCAGGAGGTCAGGGCGGTGAGGGAGGGACAGGAGACTCCCACGGAGTAGAGGTGATGGAGACAGGCTAGGAGGTCCTCCACTCCTCTCTGCTTCCCCTCCACGCGAGCCTGACGTTGCCAGGACAGGCCCCGCTCTCCTCCACCCCTGGGAGGTAGAAACACAGGGGAGAAGACAGGTGCTGTTAAAGACACATATAAAGCCTGTTCAAATCAAATATCAATCAATATATCAATCATCAATTAATGACGGATCTTGAGTAAATGCTTGCCGTCCCGTTGGGTAACTGTGCACAGTAAGCAATGAGGCAAAGATGGATCAATCGTCACACATAACCATGAGCGATCACACATTACCTGATTTTGTCATTAAAAATAAATTCCCCTTCGTCCAGAACAGTTCACTGCAACTACGATTACAAAAAAGGCATTTCTTGCTTCATGATAGAAAAGCTATAGTCTACATTTACATTATAAATGTATTTTGAAGTGACATTATTACAAGGATAACATTGCTAAAGAATACAATTATACAGCAACTTATCAAGAGTGGAACAAATGGAGTTGGCAATCTGTTGTTAAAAACGACTTCTCTTACAGTTCATTCTCTTTTTCTTCCCCCTTGAGCGAAACTCCCACTGGCTGTTGCCATGATCACACATATTTCACTCTTTCACTACATAAGCCCGCCCAGACTGGGCCAGACCAAATCAAACATGTTTCATCAAATCTTGGTGTTCTCTAAGTTGTCATCAGGAGAGCCCAAGTCTCCAGTCTTAAAGCCGTTCACACTACAGGATAATCTGTACCGGACTTCCAGACTCTCTCTCTCACTGTCAGGATGATGCAGTAAGGCTTAATATTGGCATTACAATCGTCTGTGAGACAAAGGCTGAATTCTAGACTGGAAACTCAGGCCTCACCGAGTTAGGGGGAACCTAAAAATGCACCTGTTGTTTCAAGCTGCACAACATACATACTGAATACATACTGATTCACAGTCACACATTACACCACACCATCACTATAAATGACTGTCGTAAGGAGCTCCCAATGTTGGAATATAGTCAAAAAGATCCGTGCCCAGATGCCACATATGTCTCTTGCTATCCAATAACCCACCAAGTAATTCAGGCTGTTTTTCAGGCTGTTCTTACTGTGCATCATTAACAAAGTGAGCTCACGTGTTACCTGATATGGCAGTAGGCCAGTGCCCAGCCCTGCTCCAGGAGTAGCCTTCTCTCTGGGCAGAACTCCATGTTAAGATCCCTTCCATAGGCTCCATAGACATGGACCAGTAGTGGCGCCTCCTTCAAACACTCCACAGGTATTGCATGGAGCAGAGTCACTGGCACCAAGGTATTGTCCTGCTGCGGGAGAGTGGCAGAGACTAGGTTAGAGGAAGGATGGAGAGAGGGTACTAAATTTGAGTTCATCTTAAAACAATCTTGCCAAGTTTCCATTTCAAACTTTATTACTTGCACCTCTGTGTGTACAGGAGTTTGATGAGGTGTCTGAGAGTAGAAGAGTGAAAGAGTGAAGCAGATCGACAGATAGGGAAACTGGCTGTACTGCTAGTCTTTTGTCTCTGGTCGCTAGATGTCAACAGAGTATTACCAGTGGACACTTGAGACTCTAGACACAATGGTTACCTCCCCACAGATACTTTTTCAGTCTATGTGCTGTGTGCATACGTGTCTTAGCTGTCAAGTGTTCCTACCTGGCTGTGGGCCTCCAAGCGTGTGGTGATGTAACTGCCCAAACCCTGGTTCTCTGGGGAGGTCCCGTCTTCTGTGCCCGATAGGAGGAGCCCATCCTTAGGGTAGAGACGGTAGGGCACTGGGGGGTGGACTGGTGATGAGATCAGGAAGTCTAACACACTCTGGGGGTCTGCCAGGCCCGGCCTCTTCAGTTCAATGGCACAGGCCCAGGAAGGGAGCTAGGGAAAAGAGTGTGAAAATAGGGTTTTAGGAATGAATATCTGAAAGCAAGAGACAAAGATAGTAAGAAAAAAAGAAAATGAACAGATTAAGAATTTACAAAGAGAGTTTTATGTTACTGACCTGTACAGTGTACGCCTCCTTGGGGTGGGATAGCGGGACCACGGTCAGGACAAGTTCACCAGCTAGCACTCTGGCAGCCAACACACAGTGGTCCCCCAACACCTCCATGTCTCTAATTGTGATGCCAGGGCCAGGGGTCCACAAGGGCAACCAGGAGCCCATGGAGAGGAGCCCTGAGAGAGGAGCCTTCAGCATCTAGATGAGAGAAGAGAGGCTTTACATTGGTGCTCTGGAAAAACCTTTTATGTTCATATTTTTTTCAAATTTGATACTCTGACTGTGAGCTACCATGGCCCCCACAAAATTCAAGTTGCTCCTCTGGATCAACGATTTTGAGTCTACAGCTTTGCAAGACATCTTAACTGCAGGGTGCCGATGGAAAAAAGGAAACTTCCAATTTCTGAAAATTGGTGGTTTTGGAAATGGAGATTTTCAGGACAAGCTGTCCTGTGTATATAAACCTGACACTGTCATCCTGCATCAACTACCCAACCAACCCATAGCCCTGCAACAGACCTGATTCATATTTATTTAGTGATGATTCAGTAACAGACCCAATTTGGAATGTGATATATCAAAAGCCGATCTGATGTCATCATTTATGACTTGACAGTAAAGACATTAGTAGGTTTATCATCAAATATATATATATATATATATACACATTTATGCTTCTGTGGTGATATGATGCAATTATGACCATGAACAGTGTATTTCTACAGTGTATTTCTACAGTGTATTTCTGTGAAATCTGTGCACCATGACCCCATAGCTACAAAACTGTTTGCCATTTGTTGTCTGTACTACGCCTGGTATGCCTGGGGCTTTACAACTAATCCAACCCTAACTATCCTAACCCTATTCTAAGTGGTATGTCTCTGTGTTTATATTTATACACACACACTCTACCTGATACTCCAGTCCAGGGCCTGTATTTGCCAGTATGACCAGCCAACCCCTCCAGTGCTCGACGTGGTACAAGAGTTCTGGTAGGCGTGGCTGAACCAGGAAGGGTTGTAAATTGGGTGTGGTTACATCAATAAGCCACACCTCCGAACTGGTCTTGCTGTTGCAGTTGATGGTTAGGATATGTCGGTCTCTGGACAGGGCAACCTCCACAAACACGCTGGGGTGACGTTGATGTTTGAGTTGAAGTTAGAGAGAGCAGAGAGAGAGCGTAGATGGAAGAGGGACAGAAATAGCAAATAGCACATAGCAAATGTCATAAATCTAAAACAAGCCTTCTGTTTTGTGAGGGTCACACCTGTCCCCCATCCACACACTTACTCAGGCTGCGTTTCCTCATACACTGGGGTTATCCTGGTTCCAGTGGAGGTTAGATCCAGACGAAACACTCTGCTACAGTGCAGATCCTCCAGAGTGGTGTAAAACAGGACCTCGTCTGTGGCCCATTCTACACACACACACACACACACACACACACACGCACGCACGCACGCACGCACGCACGCACACGCACGCACACGCACGCACACGCACACACACACACACACACACACACACACAGTTATCTGGCAGTATAGAACTTTCTTTGGAGCCAGATGTGAGAACAACATTTGTTACAAGTGTAAATAGTATAACACTTACCAAAGCTGAAGACCTTGTCCAGTGTAAGTATGATCTGTATCTGTGGGGGGTCCAGAGGAGGGGAGGCTCCCTCTAGCCTCACCACCACACACCTGGACAGTCATAGCACAATCATCCATTCATTAATTCAGTAACTGTTGCACATCCAATTTGGCAATCAAAAATATTACAACCAAATAATAATCCACTTTCAAAGAATCCTGCTTTATTTTCAAACTTTTGCACAAGATGTGTGATTCTATTCTGTTGTATTCACCTCGGCTCCTCTTTGTGAGGAGTCTTCAGTGTGGCAGCAAGGTGCTTCTCCTGTGGGGACAGACGCACTCTCTGGATGGTCCACTCCTCCTCATTCTCCTTTCTCTCTTCCTTTGTTCCTTTTCTCTTCTCCTCCCCAGGAGAGACTTGCCCCAGATCTAGCACCTGTTCTGGCTCAGGTTCACCTAAACACAGGGAAAGGAAACACTCATTTACTAAATAAGTAATGCTGATTTTCCTAATGATGGAAAGAAAATCATACATATGAATATATAGAGCTACATCGGAAAAGGGTGCTGCAATTTAACACCTGGAATCACACCACTCAGTAATATAAGATTGAGATCTGACTACTGTGCAGCTATTTTAAAGGCATATACCATTCAAATTATAATGGCTCAAACATTTTCTCTTCATGGTCTAATCCATATTTGAGACATAAACAACATAAACAACTCTCTCCCAAACACAGACACCAGAGAACAAACCTGTGATGATAAATATAAAGACTGGAGTGTTTCCATAGAAAGAGATATTAACATTTTTACACCCAAATAAAACTGGTGTTCTTCCTGTCACCTTTATAAATATTTACCACTTCATTCTCTATGGAACAATGCCAGGCTTTAAAATGTGATGACTTAGGATAACATATGTAAACACTTAAATGTATTTGTTTTATTCCCCTTTTGCAACAGTTACCCAGTCTACAGCAGGGTCCAAATAAGCTAAACTGGGGGTAGATAGCCCAGCTATAGAGATATTTAGTGCTTACTCTGTCTAATGTCCACTCTGTAGATGCCATCACCTTCAACAAAATACACATAGTGATGTCCACAGACCTGAGACAAGAGAAATCATATTGAATTATACCAATAATGTGGAATTTCACTGAATGAATGAAACAGACAACAGATGACAACTCTGTGGATGGTCATGCTAGCCCCTAGCATGACCATGACCCATCCCACAGAGAAATGCACACCCATTGTTCCTGACTGAGAAGAGCGAGTGTTTGAACAATTAGAACAATGGGATGGGTCATGACATCAGACTGGGCTGCTGCCATCTTTATGCACATGCCCCATCAAGTAATAGTGAAATTTCAACAAAAGTTTCAAAAGCAGATGGCTGGCATTACCACTGAGTTATTAGGTATATTGGAGAACCTGCTGTAGGTTGCCCTCAGTCTCCTTTTGAAATACGTCTGCAGGTCCTTGTACCTCTCAAGGCCACAGCTCTCAAATGGTGAGTTTGAAGTGCCCTGGAATAAAAGAACACTTTATAATTGATGTAAAGACTTTATGAGACTATCTTGTAACCAGAATAGCCTTGAAAAGTTTTGAACCTAGACTTTTGAAACCCCAAAAATCAATGACGTGTCCATCAAAATCAAATCAAGCTTTATTTATATAGCACATTTTATACATTAATACATGAAGCACTGCTAAGGAATAACATTTCTTCATAGAAAGGTAACGTTATAGATGTCGTGTCATTTTGTGCTGTATGCTCTTGCGGGGTGTAGCTGGGTCAATGTACTTAGAGCCTCAGTCCGTGCAGTGTCAGTACTACAAAAACAAACTACCATTGCTCTGCTACTGCCTTTCACATCAGTAGTCTATGGGAGGCTCGATTTCGCCACTACATCCGATCCATGCTCTTATCTCCTAGCTCATATCTCCTCATCTCGTAGCTCCTACAAGGGTAGTTTTGTCAGTCAGGTAACCAGAAACAAACATACATAATACATGACCTGGCGCGATCAACCAGATAGCTTAAATATCCGGCATGTAAACATACACCAAGCCACAGGTGACGTTACACCCTTACCAATGTGTAACAACGTGTGTCGGACAAGGAGAGACATGTTATCCGTTTGAAGACGACAAGCTTCCGAAAGCGTAACCAAGATGGTTTAACAAAACGAGTAAACAGACGAAGAGAAGAGAGAACGGCCATTCCGAACGTTTGGCTCGATAACCGTTAATATCTAACGGTAAGTTAAACCGACTTATTAACTGTTAGCTAACGTTAATGTGTTGTCAATGACAACTTAGCCAGCTAGCTGTCATTTCCCGGACAGTAAATGCCAACACGTTTCCATTGGCAAACAAGCATTATATTCCAGGCTGTGTGGTTCATCATTTGTGTTAGCCAAAACCATAACTTCAACGTTACACCTAAAATTCAAAGCTAATTAACTGGTGACAGTGGAGAAGTCAGTGCACGTGCAGGAAATCTCAAAACAACGCCGCTGTGGATGACGTAGGAAGCAATGCTAGACCGAAGTAATCAAATCCAGACATGCGCACAACGATTTTGAAACGAAATACCCAACACGATTATGTCGATAATGTATTGCGATGTCTCGAATGACAAGAGTGTACGGAAGTAGCGTGTATCCATTGTAGCGGTAACAGGTGATTGCAGTCCACATTTATGAACATTTCAACGCTGGTGAAGATTACAGCAAACCATAATTTTGTATTACCCAATCCCAACTGCTAAAAGATACGATACACTGTGACAGCTCTAGAGTCAGACTTTTGGTTTACATTTTCTATTTTTTTTTTTGCCAAGAACTTCGAGGATAACATGGAGAGGGAATTGAGTGAAGGAAAGGCCGAACCGGCTTCCTCGACTTTGCTCGGAAATAGGACGAAACACACCGATGCCGCTAATCACCACCACCCCGAGGATGAAACCCCTGGTACTGATGTGGCCCGAGCGAGGTGGACTCTGCTACGACAGGTAACGTTAGCCTAAAAGGCTCGTAACCTCATAACCATCTCTTGGTTTGTTAATAGCCCTTTGACATTCCCGAATCCATTTGCGAAATGTTTTGCATGGCAAATGTGGTTGTTGACGACTACCTGGTACCTTAGGACATGGAACATATCTGTCTCAATATGACAACAAGTTACCTCTCAAGAATGGTGATTCAGCACTCTGATTTGCTTGTCTTATAACCGTAATCATTACCCCTGGAATCTTTCAAACATGAATTATAACCAAGCATATAATCACATTGTATCAGTCCAACTGTACAGTAACTGTCTTTTAGTGGATATGACCCAATTAAAGATCCCATATCCAGCTTCCCCAACCTCCACCTCTGGCCTCAGACCAACTAATCATACTAATGCTGTCAGGGGACACTGTAGCAGTAGCTGTATCCTAGGTCCTACTTTTTTTCCATACATGGGCATTCCACAGTTGCACTTGGCTGACAAGAACAGCTCCCTGGGAAGTGTGTTCTGCACTTCTTTCCACTGACATTGTAATGCATCAAGTCCACCAGGGTCCACTGAGAGTAGGCGTCTTATATGCCTCAGGAAATTAATACACACATGCTCCATTTGTGTGTGTGTACCATCTGAAGAGACCAGCATGATATAATGAACAATGTTATTGTCTAATGTTAGTGTATAACAGTTAACTTCTGCACGCTATGGACTTCATTCAACACCATATTGTCAAGGACAGGAGCTTAGGTAGGTCTTTGGGTTTTTGTGACCACTCACTGGTAATCAGTTTCAGAGGTAAAACAATGACATACGATTGTCCGATCAGGGTGTCCTGTTTAGAGGTTTTGCCTGGTTCCTTTCAGAATTAAGGAAAGATCAGGTATGACTGCTGCTGAAACCATAATTTGGATTTGTACATTCAGATGGAAAGTAACCGTAAAATAATGTGATGAAAAATTGACAGTTGATAATCAACTTTATTTCTATTAAACCCTTTAAAAGAAATTTGACAATGAGGAAAAAATTGTGGACCATTGTTGTTCCAACAAGGGAAGACATACACATGTGCCCATAAAAAATTTGAAATGGATTGAAAATGTCTGTCACCTCCATCTTGAAATGCTACAGAGAATCTTTTTTCATTGGACTGAAAAGGCAGTGGTCATACAGCCATATCAGAAGGACATGACTTCTTCCTGTAAGCTCTCAGACTTTAAAAGCGTATCAGGAATCTTACCTGGTGGAAATTGAATTTCATTATCTTTAGTTTGTCCATCTTCCAACTTTAACCCCTCCTCATCCGTCCTCTAACCCCATCTCTTTCTCAGGTGTTGCGTCAGAAGCAGATGGACAGTCCGGAGGTCAAGCAGGTGTCTGTCCGCCGGTTTGCCACCTTTGACCTTTTCACCAGGAAAAGGGTTTTGACCTTTGACCCTAGTGACACCTCAAATAGCCAGTGGGTGGAGTACAGAAGTGTCTCCTTTCCTGAGTACAGTGCCTTACTCAGGTATGCACACATGAGCACAAACATATATACGTATACACAGTAAATCAGAACATAGAGAGTAGATTTGAACTGGAGAAATAGATTTACAAATATAGTTGTTTTTGAATACATCTGCAAACGCGTGACACAGTATTTTGCACCTGTAATTTTGCACTGAATACTTTTTTTTTAAACGCAGCTACAACTCTGTAATTACAACATGGTAGGCCGAATCTGCGCTCTCTGACAGTCTTCTTGGGAGTTGTCTGCTTCTGAGCAATTGACAAACTTTTAAGGGAGAACAATGTCATTAATGTAGAACTGTGATCAAAGTTTTGTGTCAGAGGTTTTTTCACTCTCTGTTGGAAAAAGAATAATGGACAATAAAATATTGTCCGAGGCCATTGGATAATCTTCTGTGTTTTTGTATCTCTCAGGGATAACTTGGGTCCTCTCAGAGTAGATGAAGTGCTCAACAGTTTTGACAACACCGGTAATGTCTGTAAGTACATCTCCTATTTTACTGTGTGTATCTGTGTTTGTAAGATGTAATGCGGTTGAGTGTGTGTGTGTGTGTGTGTGTGTGTGTGTGTATGTGTGTATGCGCGCGCATGTTCGTACATGCTTACCGTGGACTGCACTGCTCCTCAACTCTCATCCTATTCTGATATACACACACACACACACACACAGACCAACCACAACTTTGAGTTAGCCTCATGCTGTGTGCTGTTAGTGTTTGATTGATGGTTTGATGTAGGTGGTTTGATTCCATCACCTGTAATGGGAGCGTGTGTCCTGTGTGGCTTCTGCAACAGTTTATCATGTACTGATTCCTCCCAACTACCTTCAAATGTCCTCTATAAAGAGAGCGAGCAGCAGTCTTATTGCTTCAGCAGACAGTGATGACTGGTTTGAGAGAAAGGAGAGCGCATGAGCTGAGCAGCGATTGGTACACACTCTACGATGAGTAGCACCACCTGAGACACCAGAGCCTCGATTTCACCTTCATTCTGCGAGGCATTCCTCTCAGCTGCATTAAAACCATTTGAGTTTACTCCTTCAGTTTGATTCAATCTATTTCTATTCTGTTCACTTGTGCTTATGTACTTATTCCAGAGTGGCAACAGAAATACATTCATAAAAACATTTCAGCTACACAGCAATATCCAGTCAACCACCCACACCAACTGCAGTTTTGGGTAGCAATTCAATCAACTGGATTACAATGGATTACAATAATTCAAATCAATTAAGAATATTTTTAAGCATGTAAAATCAATCTAATTACACTTATGTTACACTTATGCAGTTATAGTTTGGTTAATTGGTGAGTTATAACAATTACTCAACGTATAGCAAAACGTCAGTTATAGAAAATGATTAAGATATTGGTTGAACCTCACAGGCTTACTCTACTGACACCATGCTTGTGTGTGATCCCTTTAAAATCAAAAACCTTTTCCTGTGCACATCCCTCCTCACAGGCATGTGATGAGTTTTGACAAAGGTTGTAGGTCAGCGTTAACCAACCAGATGGCTCCACAGGAGTCAGGGTCAAAGGTAAAGCCAGGGCTAGGGGCTGTTCACCGCAAACCGGGATCAGCCTGTATAAGTCATGACAGCACAGTGGCAGCTCTCATTCCAACGTGCCAAAATAGATAATCCTTTTTAGACAATAGGAGCTTTTTTTCATTTGGAAATGCAAGAAAAGGGAGAGGGATCATGTATTTGGCTCCGCCTCGCAGCACTCCGGGATCTCCTTTAGGTCAGCTGAATGGAGGAAGTAGCCAGCTAGGGGGCTCCAGGTGCTGATGCTCCCTCAGAGACATGGGAGGTCTGTTTGGTGGCCGCTGGTGCATTATGATGGCTTTAATCGCTGCTGTATTGAAGCTAAGGCCTGTTGAATGTGGCTCTCGTGTGTCTTTTTGTACGCAAAGGTTTTGTCGTGAGGGAGCATGTGACACTGTGGCTGTTGTAAGTTTCAATTAAGACTCTATTAATCAATATAGATTCATTTCAGAGGATCAATTTCATATGTTAAGTAATGGATTCAGAATTTACGCCAAGCATTATTCTCATTACGCTTTCTCTGCAATTTCACAGCTGTATACATACCATGACAAACGTGGGTTTATGTAGTCAATCATTTTCAAGGATAAGAAGTGTAAGTGCAAATTACTGTATAATCTTTATACATACCTGTTTTTCATGAAGTAAAGATAAATCGATATAGTAATTTGTGTTTTTTGTGAACTGTGGCACTCCAGTGGTCTTCAGTGCCTTTGTCATTTGCCATCTCATTCCTTTTCTCCTCTCGTTCCTTCCTTCCTTTCCTACATCCTTATGGGTCACCCCTAACTCCCCCCTCGCTCCACACAACCCCTGGCTGCTTATAACCCTTACCCTGCCATCCTTCTTTCCCATCCTCCCCCTTTCCTCCACCCTACCACCCCCCTCCATCCTCCTCCTCCTCCTCCTCCTCCTCTCCTCCCAGCTGGAGGTGTGCTTGGCCAGATGGGTAACTGAGTTCCTGACCTGGCCAGTGGATTAGCACAGCCGGAGATGGGAGGGTAGAGGAGGGGACGAGAGAAAAGGGGAGAAGAGGAGAGGGTAGGTGGGCATGCCAGAGGTTGTGTGTGTGTGTGTGTGTGTGTGTGTGTGTGTGTGTGTGAGAGTGAAAGAGTGTGAGGAGTGGAGACCCACTAGCAAGGGGACCCCGTTCTCCAGACACTGAGCCAGTCATCTCCCTGCTGTCCTCCATCGCTCCCTCCCTCCCTCCCTCCCTCTGTCTCCCCTCTCTCTGTCAGAGACTTTCGGGGGGGGGAGATGTTTGGGGCTAGTAATGCGTGAGATCAATTAGGATTGGTTGAGAGGAGGCTCTGAAAGGCCCAGAGGTGACCCTGTCAGAGCCCTGGGGTATGTATGTGGGGGTGGGGGTGGGGGGGGGCAGAGAGAAAGAACCTCTAAACACACACACACACACACACACACACACACACACACACACACACACACACACACACACACACACACACACACACCTCTATATGTGTTGCTCACATTTGCACAAAGATATACAGCCGTACACCAAATCACGCAGACACAAACACACGTGCATTCACTCGTGTGCACACACACACACACACACACACACACACACACATACACATACACTCCTCCTGCAATCACTCCCATTCCACCTTTTCCACTATCTTGGTAATCCCCCCACCCCTGAGGTGTGGACAAGCTCAAATCCTAGGGGTCCTTGTCCTCCTGAATAGCAGCCTAAAACGCCTGGCCGGATTAGCCTGCTGCCTCCAAAATGTGTGGACTCAGCTTAAATCGACCCCCCCCACCCCACGAATCTCGCTCCGGGCTATTGTGTTTGTCCCACCACTGCGCTCGTACGTGAACAATATGTTGTTTCTTAAGTTGCCGATAAGCTGGAGTCAACGGTTTTAATGTCAAGACCAGAAGAGCAAGGGGGGGAGGAGTCTGGATGAACATGTTTTAGGAAACGGAGAGTGCCAACGTTTTAAAGGTGTAGTACAGAAGAGCATTGTCTACGTCTACACTTCAAAAATGTCCTTGGTCAAAGATGTGTATCTCCGATGACATCATGCCCTGAGCAAAATAGCAGCCAACAGGAACACATGGCGTGATATGAAGAGTGCTTGAATTTCCATGTCAAGTGATGTGCCCATCTATAATAGCATGTACACACCTCCACTAGGTGAAATGTTTGAAACCGTAAACCGTATATTCTGAAACCATATATTCCAGATTGGGCCTGATCACTCTGAGCTTTTTGAACTCTGAACTTTTGACCTTCCTGGTTGTTTGGATGGCTGCGGGGTCTTGTAATTGTAAGAGGGGACTTTGTCAGGGTGTTGTTTGAGGTTTTAGGGCTGCTTGTTTCCTGCTAGGGATCAGGATTTTAGGACACAATACAGGCCCTTGGGGTTGGGTGACTAAGTATGCGTCAGAAGGGGTGTGTGTGTGTGTGTGTGTGTGTGTGTGTGTGTGTGTGTGTGTGTGTGTGTGTGTGTGCTGTGTGTGCGCTGCACGCATTGAGAGGGTTTAGTCTTACAGCTTGTTGACACTGCAGACCGTTTGGTAAGAGCATGTTGGGCTTTGGGGTTACTAGTTGGGCTCATGTTCCAGGCAAAGACTACAGGCATGGATCAACGTGCCCAGGCACACGCACACATGCACGCACACACACGCATGCACACACACACACACACAACACACACAGATAGAACTCAGGGATAACCGTAACTTTGCCTTTGGTAGAATTGACAACCTTGAGAAAACAAAGGATGACAGTGGAAAAAGGAAAAAAGTTATGGTGGACTTGAAAGGCTAGAGAGGCTTGATGGATAAACTCTAAGATGGACTACCTAGAGAACAACATGAAGCAACATTGTCATTGACGAGGTTCCAGAGGGGAATGGTGAAAGTTGGGAGATGACTGAGAAGAAGGTCAAAACAATATTTGAGAAAAACTTGGATCAGATGCAAATGTGATTGAAATTGAACGGAGGAGGAGACAGATCACTGTTAAACTCCTGCAAAAATCATATTCCAGTGATTTAGTGAGGGATGGTACAGAAGCATTATGGGTGCAGCTACATCTACCCCTCCTAAAACCTGTTATGATGGCACCTTGCACTGATGTACAGGGTTTAAATGTTTTGTGATGAAGTTGCTGATGAAAATAGAGATTTACTTACTTGGTGATATGAACATTGACTGGAATGCTGTAACCTGTGTAATGAGGAAAAGGTTTTTTTCAGTGTGTAATGCATGTAACTTGGCCCCAAGTTGTGTCATCACTCACAGGAATCTTCATCAATAGTGGTGGTAACAAATCTCTCACTTGCATTGATCATATACATCTGTACCAATGTGCTCTAATCTGCTGTAAAGCTGTTTCAGTGTCATTGGGATTTAGTGACTATAACCTGCATTGCTGAAATCCCAAAAGAAGGCGCCAAAATAGTCCTTATAAAGGCTTCATACAAGGTTCCTTTGTAGATGAAATACGTAGGGCTGATTGGTCTATTTTAAATAACGAGGATGACCCAGAACCTTGCTCTTGATTTATTTATGAAGGTAGTAGATAAGTTTGCACTATTTGCATGGATATGGGCAAGTGACCCAAAATTCGAGCTACAGGTAGCACAGGAGCCTTTTCAGCAGGGTTACGAACATGCCTGCATGTCTTCTCAATCAGAATACAGTGCAAATGATAATCATTATACAAGAAGGGGTCAATTAGTACTTCCTCCTTCTAGAACAAACGTTCTTAAAAGTGTTTTATAGTGTTTTATAGTGTTTTATAGGCCCTTTTCACAATGGAATTATTTGCCCTTGGAGATCAACTCCAGCGTTTTTCTCAAGGATACTTCAGGGTGAATGTTTTATTACTATGCTAAGATGATCGTACAGTATATTTAGCACATTTATGATATATACAGTATATAATACCATGGTTCCATGTTTTTGTTGTTTAATTGCTGTATTATTTTATATTATTAGTAGTAATATTATTATTATTTGTGATTATTGTTTTTAATTGTGTGTTGATTGTTGTATTATATTTATAATTTATTGTTGATATATTTTTTTATTGTGTCATATTGTAGCTCTAATGTTTTTGTTTATATACTTGTTATTTAACAAGTATATAACAAATATATACTTTTGTTTGATTGTGTGTCTGTGTCTGTGTTTACTGTGTTTTAGTAACTATGGTGTTGTGTGTCTGGACCCCAGGAACACTGTGCTAACGGTGATCCTAATGAACAATAAACCAACAGATGAAGCCTAATAGAGCCGTCTTTACTGCAGCGGTCATTGTCTGAGTGGCTACTAGCCTTACAACCTCTCAGTGATCACCATTATCTCCCACAGTCTTCACTGATCACTCCCACTGGTAAATACTATAAGCCCAAAATAGGTGTCTGAAGGAATGGTGTGTGTGTGTGTGTGTGTGGGGCTGGGGTTGTTTATATGTAATGTTTGTGCTGGTATGGGGGTTGTTTGTGTGAGTGTATGTGTGTTTATATAATTGGGTCCGAACAAACTGTTCTTCTACACCGACTTGCTGATTCCTGCTGGAGTGGCGATTAGCTGCATGGACGAGAGACACAGAAAGATAGAAGAGGAGAGAGAGAGAGAGAGAGAGGATTAATGGGGGGGATGGATAACAGTTTTAGTGTCTGAACTGGACCTACAACCGCCCTATCAAATAAGCCAATCATGACTGACTTTACTCAGATGACAGCCTTGTGGTCTGGGTGTTCTTGGGGATTGTGTGTGTGTGTGTGTGTGTGTGTGTGTGTGTGTGTGTGTGTGTACGTGCATGTTTTAATAGGTGCCCCCCGTAGCCTCCCCTTGTGCCAAGCCTTTAGCGGGACCCTGTTTGCATAATCATGCTAATTCACCGTGCCATAGTGCTAATTAGACCTTGTTAGACAATAGAGCTGGACTGGGAGCTGGCAGGCACACACACACACACACACACACACACACACACACACACACACACACACACACACACACACACACACACACACACACACACACACACACACACACACACAGACTGTTGTGTCAGTAACAAGGTTTGCGGTCCCCCTCTGCGCTGTTTATAGCATGCTCTTTATAGAAGTGCCTCTCAACTAGTGCTGCTGCAGACTGAGCTCAGGTGTCTCTTTAGATCTCTTTAGATCTCTTTAGATCTAACGGAAAGAAAATCAATGCGAAGCAAAAAATACTTTCTTGGAATCTAATAAAACTGGCTCATGCCCATATTCCCTCGTGTGAATTGTTATTTGGCGAGGAGCTGTTTATGTTTTGCTGCCTCCACTTGTATGATTGTACGACATCGTGGCGACAGTCAAGTGCACCTTCAGTTTCCTTCACTTCACTCAACTGAAAATGTAAATGAAAAGTTTCATTTTCCACCATTCAGGTATGAGTGGTCCTCAGACCCTTGCTTACAAAGGTCTGTTTTGCAGATATAAATCACCTTCTTAATCACACTGATTAATGTCAGATTGATTTTTTTTTTTTGCATTTTTGAAAGGAACTCTTCTAATAGAAATTGCAGTTCACATAATAATAGAACCTTGATTCTCCATTATGTCCTGAGAGACTGGATCTGCCTTACTATGTTGGTAATTTAACAGCATTTGAATTCTGAAGAAAATCCCCTTACATGAATGATTCAAATAACAGAGAATTGACCCCGACTGTGCCTGGGACTTTTTTGTCTCATGGTTTGCAAGACATGTCTGACTAACAGGCTTCAGGACAACATGAATAAATGGCTTAAATGTTGCTAAATAACTACAATACCTGCCCTTGCATTAAATGACAAAGCAACTATTTGTAGATGTTGACTTTACACGACACTGATGCTTGCCTGGTTCATGCGACTTGGTGAGAGCGGTGGTTTTGAGCAGCAGCGGTTTGTGATGCTGCATGTAGAGGAAACATTGATGTTAGATATAAGCAGTATGTTTGTTTCAGGTTTTAAATAAGCCTGATTGAATAATAACTGCCAAATATTTGGCATAATTGAATGCCATATGTTAGAAACGTATGTTATTGGCTATCTTTGTATGTTCTTTATTATTAGAGTAAACAGCCATAGGTTCAAATCCTGTCGCTTAGTTAGCCAATGCTACCGTGATTGTTTCTCAGTCTATAATTTAACCAGTGAAAAGACAGCCACACAGTGCAGCAGTGGATGTGGCCCTTATAGTGTGTGTGTCACATTGCTATGGGTTGGGGGTTGGGTGTAGCGCAAGTAAGACTTGAGTGGCTTTAGGGCACATTGAAAGAGTTGCCGGTTGACTTAATTGAAAGTAATTGTTTTTTCGCTCCCGTAGCCTTGTCTCCTCCATCCGTTCATCGGAGGAATCAAGGAAGCGGGTCTTGCCTACAAGGTATGAAGTAGTGTGGGGTGTGAGAGGCGTCTTGGCATTCGGGAAGTAAACAGTCTCCACTCCGTGTCCGAAAACAACTTGACACTAATGTGCAGACACAGGCATGCGCACACACACACACACCCCAAACCAGACATTCCCTGCAGGAAACCACCCTCATGACTTTGAGCACAATGGGGATTGAAGGTGAGCTGTTGGGTGTATCTTTGCCTAGGGAGTCCTCGCCCATTATAGACTGCAGTTGATTATGTGTGTGCGCGCACGAGTGTGAGTTTGTGTGTCCACATGCGTGTGCACATGTGCACTATTACCAGTAAGTGGTGGGGATTAAGTTCAGGAAATGAGCGGAGCGTTAAAGGGTGCTTCCCTGCCCAGTGCTCCTGGATTGTCACCACTGCTAATACTCAGCTAATTGCAAAGACATACTTTAACAGCAAGCTCAGCCCTGCAACCCCCCATGTCTCTTCCCTCCAGTCCCTCCCTTTCTTAGGTTACCCCCTCACCCTGGAATTAGGGGACGAAATGAAAGAGGGGAAAGAAAAAAGAAAGAGTAATAACAGGTCTTTCCCCCTCCCTAAAAGCTCACCCTCCTTCTGGACGGATACAATTATTGGATTTTTCTCCATTTAAGTCACCCAACCCCTATGTGCCCCTCCCCGCAACCGGGAGGCTAAGCTCAAGCTACACTGGCCTCTTGGTGAGCTTTTGTGCATGCACAAGTGTTTGTTTGTTAGCATGAATATGTGTATGCTTAAAGAAAAAGTAAGAGAAAGAGTATTTTAAGCCAAGCAACCTGAAGACATGCTCCAGCCATGCCATTCATTCTCATGAAGCTGGCCATGCTTTATTGGTTGCCATAGAGCTCAACAGTGTGTTTCTGGAAGTGAAAATCCCATTCATATTCTGCATAGGGATTTTGATTATAGCCATAATGTTGTAACCATCCAATGTTGACTCACCACAAGCTAGTAGGTTGTGATACGATGGTGTATGTTCCTGTAGAAGACACAAAGTCTGTATGATATCAACCTTGTTTTGAGAAATGATTTATTCACGATGTCATGGAGAAGTACTACACTACCCACAATCCTAAAGTGTAACAGCGACGTGTCTGATTGGTGGAGCTCGCTGTTACCATGGAAATGTTTACCGCACCGCGAACATCTTGTCAGCTAACGTTAACGTTAGCTACTAACGTAACCTAGCTAGCTGCTTATCCTATGCAGCTGGAACGAATCACTGTACCATGTCGATGACAACACATGTCGATGACACACTACAACAAACAACAACAATATCAACACTATACTATTGACTAATGTTAAATTCAAGAAGAAGCGCGCTAAACTATCGTTAATTTGGAAGTTGTTGGAAAAGTATCATTCGCAATGGATTATGGGATGAGTAGTTCCTTCACTTCATAAAATAATGATGTACACAGTCTTGTACCTTTGCCTTTTCTTCCGTTTTCCGATCTTTTTTTTGCTCAGAATCAAATGTTTTATGTTCGTGATTCATCTAGCTGGTTGTCTTGGTTCCAGCCTTAAAACTCTTTATAGAAGGATTTTCTGAAACGTCTATGGAGTAAATGAATAGGAAATTCACTTCCAGAACCAGAGCCGTAAAAAAAGTGGGCGGTCCCTGTTGCGCTCTATACCAACTCTTGTGACTTGTGTGACTCACTGTCTTGCCCACAATCACACTAAAGAATGCCTTCTTGGGTATTATTGCTGTAAAGAGGGACGGCACATATCAGTGGATAGCATCACACAGTATTTACACTGCTCTCTATGTTGTTTCTTGAGGCAGGTTCAGTACATTGCAGAGGACCTTGAGGGAGTTATTTGTAATGTTTACACTGACAATGTAGTCATGTGTAATTTGTCTTTTCTGTACATGTGCGGTACAACAGTGTATATCATGTGTGTGTTCATGTGTGTAAGTGAATGTGGTGAGCGTGCCTCCATTAGCGAGCTAAGTGATTAGTGCATGGTAGTTAATTAGGCCCTCTTCTCTCTTGTACCCACAGAGTGCACCACTGAGTACTCCCAATGGCACATGTGAGCACATGCATGTGTGTGTGTGTGTGCATGTGCATGTGCATGTTTGTGCGAATGTCCCTGATGATGTTTTAAAACAAATGGATGATTAATGTGATTAGTGTGTTGGTTGGGGAGTGGAACAGCTAAATGGCTACCGAGGCGTATGGGACCAGGCTATGGCTCCACTCTGAACACTCAGCATCGTGTGTGTGTTCATGTCTGTCAGTGGTGCCTAGTATTGCACTGGGTTGGCCTATTTCACCTGCTGTAATGTTATCCATGCCGTTTTTAACTTGTTTCTACTGCTCACCCTTTTTATGCAGTGAAATAAATACAGTTTTCACATTTACAGAATTTGACTTGTAAGGGAGCTGTTATCTTGTAGCATCGTTTCGCCTCTCTCCGTGGACGTCATGCTTCTGTTCGCCTCCATTTGAAGAAAAGAACGATAGATTGAGAGGAGCAGCCGCCTATCTATCATGCTCCAACCTGTCAACATGTCTTTGCCATAGCCGCTAATGTGTTTGCTATTGAGCTAAAGAGCCATTAACTAGCTTAGTGATTCACTGGGCAGCATTAGCGAACAAACTGCTACAGTCACTTGTTCACACTGTCAATCTCACTCCCTGTCTCCAGACTCCCCAAATAGCCCCACAGGGGCACTCAGCTGTCAGTTGGCTGTAGCGCTCACGCTAAAGTAGGTGTTGATGCAAATGGGAGTGCTAAATGCTAACGCCGGCTAGCGCAAGCCTCTGAGGGAAACACTAACTGATTTTCAAGTGGGCCTCTGAGAGACTGCCCTAATCACTAACTAGCTGTCGTGTCTCTCTGGGGCTTTGGGCTGCAAGGAGTGAAGCTACTGTAGCTAAGCAAACTGCAGTCGCCGTCTTGTAGCTTTAGCCATGCTCTCTGTAAGTTTTCAATTTTAACATTATTGGAGCGGTTTAAATAAGTGCACCGTTTTGTCTGTGTTTTAAATTAGCCCCCGGTGGAAATTGGAAAGCCTAAAAGAAAGAAACAACAGCAAAACATATCCCCGGGGTCACATAGACCTTAGTTAGACCTATTATTTTTTTTGTCATGTCAACTCATCAAAGAACTTTTGATGAGTTATAGGCCTATTTCACCACACCACTCTCCACATGTACAAACACACACACACAAACACACAAACACAGATACACACACCCTTCGTTTCTCTCTCGTCCTCTCCATCTGTCCACAGCAGCGACAGGCCTTTGTGTTTGTCCCGTGAGGCTGAAATTCTCTCTGTGTGTCTCTCATCATAAGACCCTGGACTATGAAACACCAATTCCCATCTGACACGGCAGGCAAAAGTTAGCAAGTTCAGAGCCTTTTTGTGTCTCTTTACAGGTCGGTTAAACTATTTTTTATCATCAGCAACCCTAAGGATCCCCTGTGATCACTGCAAGTCATGCTTTTTTTCCCCAGTTCTTCATGTACAGTGGTGGCCAAAATTGTTAGAACACCTGACAGATCTGAAAATATTGACCTTTTCTTGCCTCCAAAACATGATTTCATTTCATAATGTTCATGAAACATGCAGATGGTTGCTCTGAGCACAACAAATATCAGATGAAGTGAGTCCTACTGTTTTTATCCACTTTTAACTTTAATATTTGGTATGTCCACCTTTTGCAGCAATTCAAAAGAATCACACAGCTGTGTCCTAAGACTCTTGATCACCATCAATTTAACCACCATCACACCTGACAATGATTACACAAGTAATTTGGCTTCTTCTGTGAAGGAACATGATTGTGTGACATTGACAGTGAAATAGGCCCTAGCTTGTTTTTTGTAAGGAAAATGACGTAAATCTCCTTATGATGGCTCTATTCTATGGTTTATAGAGCATAATGATGACTTTGTATATATTTCATTCGTTTTATGGGTATTTTAATGGCCAATTGAACAAAAACAACTGAAACCTCTTAAATGTATGCCAAGTGTTCTAATAATTTTGGCCACCACTGTATATAATTGCAAACAGACAATATTATGTCTTGAAAACTGTGATATGGGACACAGAATGAAATAATTTGACATGGGTCTGGATTTTTTTTGCAATTGCAGGGGTGTTTGTTTTTCCCCAAAGTAAAATATCACTTTTACACACAGAAATCCTTTCAGATAGCTAAGGGAGGAAGAAAAGAAGATGAGGATGAAAACATGGAGAGTTGACACCCTTCCCCTATACCTCCTGTTTTCCCTCCCTCTTCCTCCTCCATCCCTGACAATGGAGGGGCATCACGGGCCTGGTGTACAGCTATGTCCTGATGTTGACGCACAAGAATTACTTTTCAAGCCTCTTTTTTTTCTTCTCAAATAGACAGTTGGGAACACACACACACACACACACACACACACATCTGTTGAACCCATCTGCCTTAGCAAGAGAAGAATATAGTGTGTGTGTGTATCTCACAGTAGGGGCAGAGAGGATTACAGGAGGATTGGTGTGCAACCAGGATTCTAGACAGATCCCCTCAAAACTGCCCCACTGGGCCTTTCATCAGGTGTGTGTGTGTGTGTGTGTGTGTG
>JAXDDW010000022.1:122500-135000 GCA_034670385.1 Hoplostethus mediterraneus | reverse complement strand
GTGTGTGTGTGTGTGTGTGTGTGTGTGTGTGTGTGTGTGTGTGTGTGTGTGTGTGTGTGTGTGTGTGTGTGTGTGTGTGTGTGTGTGTACCTCTGTGTGAGTGCAAACACATGGCGTGCCCTAAGTGGGCCACAGGCCCATGGCTAATCAATGATTGTCATTTAAGCCCATTCTCCTCCTGCGTACACACACACACACACACACACACACACACACACACACCACAGTGCTTTGCTAATCAATTGAAAATAAGTGTCATTCACTTTTGCCTGTCTGCAAAAGGACATAGAGAGAGAGAGGAATGTGTGTCTCTAAGTCTCTCTGTTTGAGTGTGTTCAGTCGTCATTGTTTGGCAGTATGTTTTGTGAGACACGAGAATAATCTGTTTTGTCAGTGTAAGTGTATTTGTGTTTGCCTTTCTGTGTGTGTGTGTGTGTGTGTGTGTGTGTGTGTGGTGTGCGCGTCGGCAGGGTCAGTCTAAATGGAGATGTATTATTAGTAACCATTCTGAGTGTGGCCACTATAGTTCTCCAGCAAGGCAATCAGATCACTTAAGAGGCTGCTTGGTCTATGGCCTAAAGCTTCCTGTCTCTCTGTGTGTGTGTCTCTCTCTCTCTCTCTCTCTCTCTCTCTCTCTCCATCCTTTAATGCCCCTCTCCAACATACACAAAACCCCACCAGCAATGGCCATCACCCCTTATCTTCTCTCTCCTCGCCCTCCCTCCTCTCTCCCACTCCTACCTCCTGTCCTTTACCTCCACGGGGGAAAACTGACAAGGTCATGAAGATAAACAAAGAAAAGTGAAAGCGGGAGAGAGAGAGAGAGAAAGAGAGAGCGGGGGGGGGGGAGAGGGAGAGAGACAGAGAGAGAGAGACTGAGCTGAAATGAACCATCTCATTTGGACATTAGCCCCTGGGCGGCCGTGGTGAGAGGCTAGCTAGCCTAGCGGATAATGCACATTGCCCAATTGTGTATGGGGCATTATTTAGCTTCAGTTAGCTGGCCGCTTTGACAAGCTATTACTGGGGAGAATGAAGAGCAGGCTTCTCTCTCTCTCTCTCTCTCTCTCTCTCTCTCTCTCTCTCTCTCTCTCTCTCTCTCTCTCTCTCTCTCTCTCTCTCTCTCTCTCTCTCTCTCTCTCTCTCTCTCTCTCTCTCTCTCTCTCTCTCTCTCTACTGACTACTGACAGGTGGGTAACTGCCTCTTGGACCCAGCTAGTGCCATAGACATTGCTTTACTTACACATCACTGGTACACAGAGTAGTGTGTGTGTGTGTAAGAGTGTGTCTGTGTGTGTGTGTCCTGACAGCGAGCTTAGTGGACTATTTCCATCCATGCGTACAGCGACGGGCAGCATTACCACTGAGAGTCAGCCCATTGTGCTGAATATGAACCCTGTTCACTTGAGGAGGAGCTTTAGTGAAATGCCCCTTTAAACCCCGGGACACTGAAGGATGATAGTGAGACTCAGGGTCTGTCATCTTAGTCTGGCCTATCCAATACTATTGAAAAGATGCAAGGAGCGCTTGATGTAACGTATCGTCCAAACGATGCCTAATTTTAATGTCGTTTTTGACACTTTGATAATCGGTTTGTGACGATCGCGCACAGCTAAAATATTTGAGGACGGATTTTGCTCAGCTCATTTAGCTGTTGTTTATATTAGACGGTGATAGCCAAGCATCAGCCAAGTGCTTAACGTCCCTCCTGCATCACTTCCAGACCATCCTCTTCTACTTGCTCTAATAAGCTCTCGTGTTGAAGTAAAACAAACTAAAAACCCTTTCTACCGGTGCTCTCTTTCTTCTGAAACACCTTTTTTCTTAAAGTCATCCACAGGAATATTGTCAGGGCTGGTAGCAAGTTGCATGTTGATGATTTATGTGGTCTGTGTCTTTCTAGTCTCCTTCCAGGTTCATCCGTTCATGCACTTGAACCAGGTGTCACGTCTGCAGAACCTAGTCTTTTATTCGTTTCATCAGTCTCGTTATACCGGGAACTTAAAATAGGCTACAATATTCTGGAGAAGTTTTGGCTGCGTGGTTAAGTCTGTATGAAGCTACTGTGCTGTGTTAAGTTGCCACTGCTTCCACAGTGTGCAACATGGATGTTAAAAAGTGAACATGTTCTCACAAAGCCAAATATTTCTGTTTCCTGAGTGCAGACTTGGAAAGACGAGTGGAAACGGGAAGAGGAGACTGTCTCATAGAGATATATCATTATACTGTTATATGTGTAAAATTGTGCTACCATTGAACAGCAGCAGCATGGGCTGGCAGTCAGCCATACACACACACACACCACACACACACACACACACGCTGTGCCTCCAGTGGGGCTGTAATAGAGGGTGTGAGTGTATTAGTCGCTGCAGTCCAAGTGTTAAGTGCTGGCCTAGTGTGTGTGAGATCGATGACAGTCGAGCGAGCAACTCTCACTCACGCATACACAAATATATACACACACATACACACACACACACACACACAGAGCTGTGACACACAGCCTGGGGTCAGAGGTCATACACAGACGTCTCTGTCTCTCAAACACACACACATATCTTCCTCTTACTTTCTATGTGTATGTACATATTACAAACACGTTCTCTCTCTCTCTGTCTCTCTGTCTCTCACACACACACACACACACACACACACACACACACACACACACACACACACAACCATATATACACCCATCCTGTCCTGTGTCCTTAGGGAGGGGCCTGCTGTCAAGCTCTGGTGGTCCATCGATACCCATGCAGAGCACTAATGCCCACTGCCTGCTGATGGATGCTGGCCTGCCTCCAGGGACCATTAGACTCACTAGGACACAAACACACACACACACACACACACACACACACACACACACACACATAAGTAAACTGTACAAGGCATTGACGCATACAAACACACACAATACATGCACGCAAACATACAAGCAGACAGGCGAGCACACAGACACATAATCCCAGACAGAAAGACACAGTATAGATACACACTATAATACACATTTGCACAGCATGTTTAGCATTAAGTAAATGAATCAATGATGTTGTATATTGATGCTTGCCAAATACACAAAATGATTGGTGGATGGTAACGGTGGTGGGTTATGACCTGGGTGCTATGCGGACCAAAAAGCCCTTGACAGGTCAATAAAATGTTATTCAAGATATAAACAGTTATGAGACAAAAAAAAATATGATCTGATCTTCATCTAAGTAAAAATAGATCAACACAATGGGATTTAACACACATAATAACACAGAAATCTATACTTTTCCATGTTATTATTGGAGATATTGTTCAAAAGTATGTGAACCATGAGATTTAGAAAGTGGTGGAACCTCCTGCAGCAGCAACAACCTCAACCAAGCGTTTCCTGTAGTTGATCATACGTGTTAGGAGGCATGTTGGACCAGAACTGTTTCAGGGATGTGTTGCATGAGCGTCTTGCTTCAGGTCGTACCACAACACTTCACCAGGGTGAAGGTCAGGACTCCATGTTGCTCTGTTTGATCCATCCTGCTGTAGATTTGTGTTTGGTGTCTCTGCCACGCCGCATCATCATCATCCGGCCTCACGGACCGTCACCCTGAGATTCTCCTGATACAGTCTGAATTCATTGTTCATGCTTCACGGTGGGGATGAGGTTTTGCTGTTGGTATGCAGTGTTTTTTCTCCTCCACACACAGTGTTGTGCCCTTTTGCCAAAAGCGTCCACAGAACATTGTTCCAGCAGCTTGGTGGAACATCCAGGTGGTCTTTGGCAAACGGGAGACGGGCAGCAAGAGCAGTGGTTTCCTCCTCGGTGTCCTCCCATGAACTCTCTTCAGACACAGATGTTAGAACGTTCAAGAGATGCCTGCAGATCCTTCGCTGTTACCTTCGGGTGCTTTGTCACCTCCTTGACCGTGATGCTACGTGCTGTTGCTGTGATCTTTGCTGGACTCAACTCCGAGGGTGAATTTTCTCCATTTGTATCCAATCTGTGTGACTGTCGACTGATGGAGACTCAAGTCTTTGGAAATGCTTTTTAGCCTTTTCCAGCCTTATGAGTCTTAACAACTCTTCTCTGGAGGTCCTCTGAAATGTCTTCTGACCACCGGGGCATATTCCACTTCAACCCATCTCTTTTTATATTGGTAACTTTGTGGGGTTTTTATATGACCGGACACCTTTAACCCACACCCACATACTTCCAGCTTGTTCCATTAGTGTGATGTTTGTTAAATCACATTGTGCTGATCTATTGTAATGAATTAGATGAAGATCAGATCATATTTGAGGATCCATTCATGCAGGAATACAGGTCAAATGGGTTCACGCACTGTTTTTAAGCGAGACCAGACTGGGCGTCCTTTCGCCAAAGCTCTCCCATGATGCACTGTGCAGGTCCACTATCAATGCAGTTTGCTACAGTGCATTATCTATTGATGCCATCCCATGCGATCCTCTTCTGTCCTGTCCTGAGTCAGCCGGCGGGGTGGTCAGGTCATCCTCATACACCAGGCTGAAATGACCAGAGTGCTGTAGGAGCAAGTGCTATGTTCTGCTCCTTTACTTTTCCATCCATTTAACTGCAATCCAGACACCATTAGCGGTACTCTGCTTTACTAGCCCTTTCTTCATTCTTACTTTCTCTTCCTTCGCGTCTTAACTTGCTATTTTTAGCAACTCCCTCGAATCCATCCAATTGAACACACTCTAACTGCTCCCCCAATATTACTCGCTGAGTGACAGGCCCAGCACCTTTTCAGGTAGCCACAGATGTGCGGAAGTGTGTGAAAGAGAAAAAGAGGAGAAGACTGAGTGCCTGGAGACCCTTCAGTACTTGAAGTGAAGGTGGTCAAAGTGGCTGAATTCTTCGTGGTGTAGTAGCAACAATTTTGGCTTGCTTGCCAAAGGCTGATGAAGAAGATTTTTAAAATGATTAGAACACTTGGCATATTTAAGAGGTTTCAGTTGTTTTTGTTCAATTGTCCATTAAAATACCCATAAAACGAATGAAATATATACAAAGTCATCATTATGCTCTATTAACCAGAATAGAGCCATCATAAGGAGATTTACATCATTTTCCTTACAAAAAACAAGCTAGGCCTATTTCACTGTCAATGTCACACAATCATGTTCCTTCACAGAAGAAGCCAAATTACTTGTGTAATCATTGTCAGGTGTGATGGTGGTTAAATTGATGGTGATCAAGAGTCTTAGGACACAGCTGTGTGATTCTTTTGAATTGCTGCAAAAGGTGGACATACCAAATATTAAAGTTAAAAGTGGATAAAAACAGTAGGACTCACTTCATCTGATATTTGTTGTGCTCAGAGCAACCATCTGCATGTTTCATGAACATTATGAAATGAAATCATGTTTTGGAGGCAAGAAAAGGTCAATATTTTCAGATCTGTCAGGTGTAATAATTTTGGCCACCACTGTATACTTTTTCCAGGTTCGATCGAGTAGAAATCTGCCAAATGATGATTGCAAAACAAATGTCGAGTAAAGCCGGCACATACCGCTGTGCCACCGGAGTGATGGTAGAATTGACCAATCACAGGAAACTCTTGACACACGTCGACATGTGGGCTGCAGTATAATTTGAAGATATTATGTTGAATGTCATGCAGTCTATTGATATTTTTCAGATGCTTCATGTGGCAGTGGGCAGTTTGGATACCTACTTGTTATGATGTTGTATGCACCGGGTTAGGGAGTGGGTGTTTATGTCAGTGGCTGGTTCAGTTCAGTTATTGTCCTGTTCTTGCAAACCTCTCCACACACACACACACACACACACACACACACACACACACACTCCCACCTCAAATACACAAGTAACAACAGCAGGCCCATTACCTCACACACTTCACACACACTCCAGCTTGATTCTAGTGCCAGTGGCAGGTGTATGTGTCTAAGTGTGTGTGTGTGTGTGTGTGTGTGTGTGTGTGTGTGTGTGTGTGCGTGCACATTGTTTGTTTTATTATGTACAGCTTCACGAGGAAATACACATGTTGAATTGTTTGGATTGGAAGGGCATTGATCTGTCGTGTGCTGTTGTTACTGATAGATGAGATGCTTTGATTTATTAGACTGAGGAGGCTACTTGGATTTAGACTGACAGTTTTATTAAAACATGATCAGGGTGGCTGGTGGTTCAGTTGGCAGGTATGTAGCATGTAACCACAATGTTCATCCCCCTTTCTCTCCCCCAATCGTCCCTGTCTCTCTCTCCCCTGTCAACTATCTAATAAAGGCAAAAAATACCCCAAAACAATCTTTAAAAAACCTCATCCAATAACAGTGTGATATTTGCTCATCAACACCAAATACAACAACTCTACAATGACTCTATAGCCTGGTTTTGTTCAAATGTATATCAAGTTTATATCAGTTCTCTATGAACTCCTGATTAGAGGCTAATTACTCCTCAACACTGGAAGAGAGTCTTTGTTTCCGTGGCTCAGCTGAATAATAAGACCTCCCTAGAGCTCCGAACAACAACAACAACAACAACAACAACAACAACATAATATATTAGCATGGGACCAATGCCTGTGTAACGTGTCAATAAGGAGAAAATCCTTATTGTGACTCCTCTCCATATAAGGAGAAAAGACTAATTAGGGTTGATGGAGATTTCTGGCAAAAGGGGAACTTGGCATCGCCTAAAAGGTGTTTGTGTGTGTGTGTGTGTGTGTGTGTGTGTGTGTGTGTGTGTGTGTGTGTGTGTGTGTGTGTGTGTGTGTGTGTGTGTGTGTGTGTGTGTGTGTGTGTGTGTGTGTGTGTGTTAAACATGGTTACTGTGTGGGCAGTGTTGGGGGCTACCTGCTGACAGTGTGGGAGCCAACATGACTATGATCTTCTCTCTCTCTCTTTCTATTAATTGCAAAAAGTAAAAAATGCTCATGAAGCCCCAGTGTGGACAACAAGAGGTGAGAGGTAGAGAGGAGACGGGGGGAGGGGGGAGGGGAGGGGAGGGGAGCAGTGAGAGAGAGAAGAGATGAAAACAAAGTGAAAGAGATGATGAGCGATAGAACACAGAAAGGACACCTTGGATGAGAGGACGAGGAGGAGAGAGATGGGTCCTGACAGGAGAAGGGGCTGTCTGCAGATTTGCCTGCGTCAAATCCAGGCGCCTGCGGGCATCATCACAGCACAGACGCACACACGCACACACGCACACACACACACACACACACACACACACACACACACACACACACACAGAGACACAGTGATAACCCATCAGTGCTGGCCGAGTGTTGTTTAATCCAACCTGACTTGCACTCGACAGAAAAAGCAAATTCACTTCCACTCACAGTCTGGAAAACAGAGCGCTCTTCACATAAATGGCAGCGCTCTGAATTACCCTGTGAGTGTGTGTGTGTGTGTGTGTGTGCGTGTGTGTGTGCGTGCGTGTGTGTGTTGGCGTGTGTCTGCCCACTTGCATGTTTGCCTGCACACACAGTATGGCCAGTGTTTTTATTTTTGTGTTTTTTTGAGTGTGTTTGTGCGCTTGTGGGATTGTTGTGGGGGGGGGGGGGGTGTCTGTGCTTGGTGTGTGTGTGTGCGTGTGTGTGTGTGTGTGTGTTTACATGTATTGGTGGTGACAACCTCTTCAACAGTACCCCCCTTCATTGTGTGACAGGCAGATAGCTAGGCTGCTCTGCTCCCTATTGTTAGGGGCCTGTCATCAAACCCTGCTTGTACGCCAGCTATACTGTGCGCACGTGTGTGTGTGTGTGTGTGTGTGTGTGTGTGTGTGTGTGTGCGTGTGAGAGAGAATGTACGCTTGTGTTTTTCTATATCTCTGTGCGTGCATGCTCTTGAGCGTGTTTATCTGTTGGTGTATGTGTGTGTATGAGTATGTTTGTGCGTGTGAAAGTCTCTCTGTTTGTTTGTGTGTGTGTGTGTGTGTGTGTGTGTGTGTGCGTGCCCCGTGCGCATAGGTGAGTGTGTGTTTGACGTGTGTGTGTCCGCGCCACAATGAGAGAGGAGAGAAGATCAGGGCTGACAAGCCGTTGTGTGACAGGCTGATGGTGCGGCTGCAGCGGTACTGTACTCCCCCCCCCCCCTCCCCTCTCCATTGTTATGTGACTTGTCATTAAGCCCTTGTTGCCCAGTCAAAATGGGCAGGAGTGCTTGTTAGCCACAGCGCTGTCATCCGTGGAGAGGAGTAGGTGAGCCTAGCATGGACACACACACACACACACACACAGATTGAAGTGGGCAGAGGAACAGTGTGGGCACTCCAGATGTGATTTTTTTTTTTAATGTTGTGTTCAGTATCTGTGGTGTTCACTGCATTGTTAGCATTCTAATATTAAAATAGTAAAAAAAAAAAACATAACAAGACATGCTGAGGAACAGAGGAACTCCCTGCTCTGTAGAGCTGAGGAGAAAATAACACAACTTTGATCCGTTTGAAATGGATATTTATATAAGAGGAGAACATTGGAGGAAGGGGAAGTCCTGCCTGCTGCTAACGCTAGCCTAACGCTAGCTAACAGCCAAAGCTGCTGTTGTGTTTGTTAGTAGCTTTGCGCTGTGGGCAGATATCAATTGAATCTGTTCCTCAGTACTTTTCCCGGATGTGTCCTCGAGAGTTGCATCCGGGAAAAGTCCCTGGATGTGAGTCACAGAGAACCGGATTTGAAAACGTATTGATCGTTGAATTTTTACTGCCAAACTAGACTGAAGTAAAAGTTGACAGTTGAATACAATGAGGATCAAATTCACCATTATATTCAGTTTCAATTCAATTTCAAATTAGGCAATTCAAATTCAGTTTTTGAATTCAGTTATTTATTATGTTTTCAATGTTTTATTTGTTTACTCCAAGTGCCTCCATACCAGAGCTCTGATCATAATGTAGTGCATAAGGTACTGCCAGCCTTGTAACATACAGAGAGCAGCCTTACCATAATGTGTGTTTTCATATTTTCTACTGGTAGTAATTTCACTGTAAGCGCACACATATTTTTATGGAAATAAATTTAATTTGCCATTGGCCCATCTTTAAAGAATGGACAAACAGGTTACATCACTTCCTGCGGAGGACAATCACACAGGAACAAGCCAGGAGCCGCCGGTATTGCTGTCATCGCCATAACAACCCTGCCCAGAGCCAAGAATACACACACACACACACACACACACACACACACACACACACACACACACACACACACACACACACAGAAAGCAGTGTTTCATCTGCTATTGTTAGCACCAAACTGTCAATAAACTCTGTTTATTGACATAATCTGGAGTATTGTACCTGTCTGTCTGCTTGTCTGTCTGCTTGTCTGTCTGTGTGTCTGTATTTGTTCCTGGCTCACTCCTTGTGTTTGTCAGTCTTTCTCATAGTCTGTTTATCTTTCAGTTAGATACACATTGAGTGAACATCTATCATCCCTATTATTCTCCCTCCCTATCTCCAAGTCTCCAATTGCAAAACACTCCATAATATAATCACAGATGAGAAGAATAACAAGCCTGAGAAATGTTATAAAATCTTCATATATTGTCATGAATAAAAACCTTGTTTAGACACAAAATGACACAAAAATTATATTGCATTAGGTTTTGATTTTGTAATGTTGATCCCACAGCGTTTGTGTTGTCCAGCTACATACATGACTGTGAAGTAACTGATGTGATGTATGAGTTTCTACACGTAGCCCGAGAGGCAGAAAGCTTGGGCCTGGTGAGAGGTGTCGACAAAAGGCCTTCCACGGCCAGTGCTGCTCTCATGACCTGCAGTACCTCGTCTGTCCTGAAGGTGGGAGCAGTGGATGCATTTTGACAGCTGTGCCACAGCAGAGGAAGACCCGCAGCACATGGCAGCTCCTGAACAACCGTCTGCTCTTATTGTTGGAGTATAAACAAGACGTAACAATAGGGAAACATTAGGCAATATAGCAGATCTTATTCAAATAACGTTGTTTATTTTCCTATTGGTACATATTTGTGTTCATCATCTCCAGTTGATTTAGTTTACAGTTGATTTAGTTTGATTTATTTTGAAAATGTAGTGATGTTTTTTTTTTTTTGCACCGTATTTTGTTTTGTGCACTAACCCTCGTTGAGTGCTCCAGATTGGATTGAACAACCCCAACCTCGTTCCCTTTTCTCCTCTCATCTCCTCTCCTAACATAATCGCCTGTTCACATTTTTATTCTATTCTAGTCTAGTCTATTCTATTCTCTCCTCCGTGGCCGCGAGGGACGTGAAGAGACAGGGGGGGTGAAGGGAAGCGAGAGAGAGAGAGAGAAAAGTGAACAGCTGATTGCACATCGCGGCTCTCTATATGCAACATGGTTTTGCCTTGATGTGTGCCCTTATGTAGGCTCTTAATTGATTGACGCTTGTTAAGGATCGAGCCTTATGGTCGCCGCTAGTCGATACCGGCAGGTCTTTGCATTCCTGGGCGAGAGGGGGGGAGGAAGAAAAATAGGGAAGCAGGAAAGAAAGAGAGAGGTATGATATTGATCAGGTGCGGTGTGCATCGAATTCCAAGTTTATCTGACCTTCCAAACTGCTGGCATCATCACTCGTACGCTGCTGAGGTCCCCTTCCTCTCGCCCTCCTTCCTTTCTTCCTCCCTTCCACACTTCACTGTCCTTTTGTCTCTGCTCTCTGTATGTGTGTGTGTGTGTGTGTGTGTGTGTGTGTGTGCGCGCGCATGCATGTGTGTGTAGGCCGCTTGAGCTGCAGATAAAGCCTAAATTGAGCTGTTTTGATTGTTCATTCAGAGTGCCCGCAGCATAAGGCCCGTCGGCTGAGGAGCGCACACACACACACACACACACACACACACACACACACACACACACACACACACACACACACTCTCTCTCTCCTTCACATTCAGCCCCGTTCCAGTCACTCTCTGCACTCCTCTTCTCTGCTTTTTTTTTTTATTAAGTGGTGTTGGCAACGGCACTGAAAATTCTTTTAATTACTAGTCAGAATGACTTCCTATCTCTGGAACGAACCCCAGAAAGCCGTCTGTCTTTATGTCTTATACCCCTAATCCATGTTTACACATTTGCGGGGGCCGGAGGGGCTGCAGGCCTTGCTAACCGAGGCTGTTTTGTGGAAGGTGTCTCGAGAAGAGAAGTCGTTTTTAGAGACTTGTAATTCGGCGTGAGAATGAGCTGCGGCCTTTATTGTTGTTTTTAATGTTTGTTTCTCTGCAGGTGATGTACGCAAAAATACACAACAGCAGAAATAAAGATGCTAAAATGCTAGCGTGCCAGTTTCTATCTATTTATCGTCGTCACAAATCAATCCGTGAATAGGAAGCACTGGTGTTTATTATTCTAATGCTCGGCAATAGGTTCCGGTGGAAATCCCTGTCCTGTCTCACCCGGTTCAGACAGAGAGATGTATTGGCATGTCTGGTTTCCTGGGGAATTAAGGGGGGGAAATACGTATTTGTTGATTTGAAAAGGGAATGAACCTGAACCAGAGTGCAATGATACCATACAATTATTCAAATGCACGCAAAAAAAAAACAACAAAAAAAAAGAAACGCACGCAAATGACTTGGCGGAGAGCGAGAGGTGTGCACGCGCGCACGTGCACGTTGGCACGCAAAAAACAAATGCATGGGACATTGTTCTGTGGCTGTACACACACACACACACACACACACATATACACAAATACACACACTCCAGGGATGATGTCTGGCTAGGTGGATAAAAGTAGTGCTATTGTAATTCGATAGATGGCTTTCCCTAAGATAATCTCCCTTAAACAGATGATCATTTTGGGAGTAGATTTGATTGATGTGAGGGGGGGGGGGGGGGGGGGGGCAGAGAGAGAGAGAGAGAGAGAGAGAGAGGGAGAGAGGGAGAGAGAGAATTAAAAGGTATGGTGAAGAACAGTGTTTTGTGCCAGCTGGACTCTGGATGATGCTCAAACTGGGAGTTTACTGCCTCTCTCTCTCTCTCTCTCTCTCTCTCTCTCTCTCCTGTCTGTTTTTTCATTGTTCATCTCATCTACTGTATCTTCCTATTCCTCCTCTCCTCCACATCCTTATATGTGGTGTTTGTGGTGATGCAAACCAGAGCACACGTTCATGTTTGACTCCCAACATTTCAACAAGCGCTGCACCTACTCACAGCAGTAATACTCTCTCTCTCTCTCTGTCTCTCTCTCTCTCTTTCTCTCTCTCTCTCTCTCTCTCTCTCTCTCTCTCTCTCTCTCTGTCTGTGGTTTGTGCAACAGCTTTATATTTGTTTCCATTTGTTTCCCTCTTTTGTTGAGTTTCGGCAGGAACAGGGCGAAGGATTGTTTTGGTTTAATTTAAGAACAACCAATTTCCCACATTTAGGGACGGTTTGAAACGGCATAGCCTACTGGGGTTAAAATCATGGTGAGAGGTTTGGCTCTCAACAACAACTTGGCATGGTTCAGTTACTTGGTGAAAAAGAACTTACCCAAAAAAGAAGCTCATTATTGTGAATGTAAGA
>JAXDDW010000022.1:105000-117500 GCA_034670385.1 Hoplostethus mediterraneus | reverse complement strand
AATTGTTGTCATTTTACTGTTGACTCCTTATTGCAGGCCGGTCTCTTTCTAGAAACATCTCTTCATCTTTTTCTCTCTCTCTTTTTTTCTCTCTCTCTCACACACACACACACACGCTGAATTCGCGGCTCCAGCAAACCCACGCCACCTAACCTTTTGTTAATCCGCCGCTCGACTCTCTTGCCTGCCTCTCCCTCTCTCTCTCTCTCTCTCTCTCTCTCTCTCTCTCTCTCTCTCTCTCTCTCTCTCTCTCTCTCCCT
Organism: Hoplostethus mediterraneus; assembly: GCA_034670385.1. Classification (NCBI taxonomy): domain Eukaryota; kingdom Metazoa; phylum Chordata; class Actinopteri; order Trachichthyiformes; family Trachichthyidae; genus Hoplostethus; species Hoplostethus mediterraneus. Next base: position 117,240 of record JAXDDW010000022.1, on the reverse strand, counting down.
CTCATCCCTCTCTCCTGGCCAAATGGCGGCTCTTCGTTGAATAATTGCAGTGAGGGAGAAATTTTCAATGCATACGTGATAGGCCCTCTGAAGCATCTCTCTCTCTCTCTCTCTCTCTCTCTCTCTCTCTCTCTCTCTCTTTCTCTTTCTCTCTCTCTCTCTCAATCACACACACACACATTCTCACCCTCTCCCGCTCCCTGAAAGTCTATCCCCTCTTCTTAATCCTACCTTGTCTAACAAAAGGGCCCAGTTACACACACACACACACACACACACACACACACACACACACACACACACGCACACACACACGCGCACACACACACACACACACACACACACGTTCGAATGAAAGCAGCTGACTGCAGGAGGACATGCATAGGGAGAGAAACATATCTCACTTTGGCACTATGTCACTCAACACACACACTCAGCCATCAATGGTTTGCTAGCAACTACTCAAGTACACACACACACACACACACACACACACGCACACACAGGTCAATTGCTGTTTGTAAAATGACCTTAATGAGAAGTGGTTTCCTGTATAACAAAACACTCGAGGTGTTGATCATTCAGCGCGGGCATACATCTGTTCCACAGTGAAGTGTGTGTGTGTGTGTGTGTGTGTGTGTGTGTGTGTGTGTGTGTGTGTGTGTGCGATCATACATTATGTGGAGTGTTTTAACACCGCCATGATTAGTGCAGTTGTTTGTTCTCAAGTGGGAGGAATCAGTTGCATTTCTCAATAGGCATCGACCTACACATAATAATAACACGCACACACACACACACACACACACACACACACACACACACACACACGCACAACGAAGCATCCCACAGAAGGCTTTTGAGAGAGGTGGAGTGCCACGCTCACCTTACAAACAAAAACCTCACAACCACTGTATTGGAAAACCTCCAACCACCTAATATTTTACAAAACACCTCCGTCAACCGACCCTCTCTCTCTCTCTCTCTCTCACTGTGTGTGTGTGTGTGTGTGTGTGTGTGTGTGTGTGTGCGCGTGTGTGTGTGTGTGTGTGTTGAGAGGAGTAGCTCCAGCTGCTGTTATTGAAGTCATCTCTCTTTCCACCATCAGTGTCATTCTTATTCATTTTCTTGGCTCCTGATTTTTTTTGGGATGGAAATAAGATGGCCGCGAAGTGAAGGTCAGCCTTTGTGTCTGTGTGTGTGTGTGTGTGTGTTTGTGTGTGTGTGTGTGTGTGTGTGTGTGTGTGTGTGTGTGTGTTGGTGAGGTAAGGGGTGGTTATATTATCTGTGTTTTGTCTGTGTGTGTGTTGTGTTCTGCCATGTGGCTCGACACTGGCAGAGGGAGACAGTGTAGTGTTTGCACATACACACAAATTTTGGTTTTCTATCATTATTCTATCATCTCTTGGTTCTCTAACAGCTATTCTGACTATTTCAAAGACCTTCTCAGCGCATTGACGAGCACGTTCAGTGGAATTAAGTGGTCAAATCTCAGCAATTTGTCAATAGTTCAGGTCCTGGCATTTACTCAACGTACCTGACCGAATCCTTTCAATATTTGCATTGAATTTCAGCTTTATCCTCATCTTGCGATCCGAAAGGGCTTTTATTTTGGTAGCGAGGCCTAATAACCCGTGTTCTCACCACAGGACCTCAACTGGCTCAGATCAAGTCTCTTTACTTGGAACCCACCACACTCAGAGAGAAGGCAGATTCATGAGGACTCACACACACACACACACACACACACACACACACACACACACACTGATGCATCTCATCACTGTTGTTAATCCACCCCCTACCCCCCCTTCTCCGATGTGCAATCATAATTTATAAGGTGTTGTCTCTGTAATTTGTGTGGATTATGTGATTAGGAAGCTATTGTGGCAGATTAAAGTGAGCGAGGTTAACCCGTGATGAAATGGCTTCTGTCAGCCTCTCCCCCCCCCCGCCCTCGTCCAGGTGGAGGCCAAAGCCGTCTAATCTTTAAACCATCATATTTAGTTGTGATCGTATGTCTCAGTTTATTTAGTTAATGTATTGGGCTCCTCTTCCTCTTCCTCTCCCTCTTCGTCTTCCTCTTCCTTCCACATACAGAGAGAGAGAGAGACCAGGTGACATGGACGGCTCAGAGCGAGAGCTGTTGTTGGATCTAAACAGAGAGGAGGCATGGTCGTAGCGTAGCCTGAAGCCAGCTGTCACAAATAGAACATTTAATAGTGTCTCTCTCTCTCTCTCTCTCTCTCTCTCTCTCTCTCTCTCTCTCTCTCTCTCTCTCCCTCTCTCTCTCTCCCTCTCTCTCTCCTCTCCCTGGCGCTGGTCTGCTGTCTGCTCAGGTCGTTCCAGATAGGACTCTATCTTGGGATGATCTCACTGACAGCACCCACTTTAGACTAATCACTCCATTTAGACTGGAGTGGCCCTGAGGTGGGAGGGAGGGAGAGAGAGAGAGAGAGAGAGAAAGAGGGAGAGAGAGAGAGAGATGACAGAGACAGACAGTTACTACCCCGCAGGAGGAGGAGGAAATGAGGGAAGATAGGAGGAGTGCAGAGGGTGGAGAGAAAAGGAAAGAGGGACACACTGGAAGAGAGAGAGAGAGAGAGAGAGAGAGAGAGAGAGAGAGAGATGGCGGCCGAGTTCATTTTAGGCACCGTCTACCAAGCGCGATAATTGTTAATTGGGATGACAAATGTTTTGCTAACCTTGGGGTATTTGTGTGAAAGTGTTTGTCCCTATTTATGTAGGCCTATGTGTTAGTTTGAGCTGTGTGTGTGTGTGTGTGTGTGTGTGTGTGTGAGAGTGAGAGAGAGAGAGTGAGGAAGGTCTGTGAGGGTGTGTGTGAGAGAGTTTTAAAGATGTTCCCCCATCGTGTTTTAACAAAAAAAAAGATCTCCCTTGAAAAAGCATCGTAAGAGTATTACTAGTTGTGTGGGTACGAGCCTCCACACCTCATTCATGACAGGAAAGGAAAAGCTGTCCTCACATTCTGCAGAAAAACAGACGTGACTTCTCTGGCCTTGAGGATCTGATCCTTCCCTCACTGAGAAAAATGTTTTTAAACACTTTTACCTGTTCATGTCCATTTCCAGCACCACTTTTATTTAAAACTTTTTTATTTTTTATAACGTCTTTGGTGCTCGGCGCTCATCACCTGTGGTGTTTCTGCACTTCCCCAGAGATCACCTGTCAATCAAACCGGTACTGTGACGTCTTTTTCCTTTTACGGTTTGATTTTATTTTGAAGTTGAGTTTCTGTAGGAAGCGTTCGTTCTTCTTCTTCTTCTTCTGTTGTTCTGTCTGTTGGGCCGTTGTGGCTGTCTGTGCTTACTGCCCAGTCCTCCTGCTCACTCCAAACAAACGCAAAAAACGCATCACTTCCTGTCTCGCCATATCTCTGTTATAGAGGCACACGAGAGAGAGTCTGAGGAAGGTGTTTTTCTAGGAAACATCAGAAATCTGTAAATAAATAATAAAATAAAATAAAATAATAAAATAGCTTGTAGATTTCTGATGCTTTGCCTCAGTCAGCTCCGGCTAGCACTCCACTGTAATCTCTATTGTAGTCGTCCAGACCTATAGTGTGTGATGGGGCCCCTTTACTGTATACCATCTAATCATGTACAATAGCTCTCTCTCTCTCTCTCCCTCTCCCCTGTGTGTCTCCCCTCCCTCCCTCCCTCCCTAACTCCCATCCTCGCTATCTGTGGCCCGATAACCTCCACCTGCCTCGCCTCGTCCTCCGCCTCTCGTCTGCCATTCTTCCATCTCTCTTTCCATCCGTTCATCCCTGGATGTCCCTATTCATCCGGAGTGATGGAGTTGGGCCGACTCTGCCCTTCTCTTCCCTCTTCGCCATTGCCTTTCAATGTAGGAGAATGAGGAGCGCACACACACACACACACACACACACACACACACACACACACACGTAGACACACTTACACACACAGACTTTGTGATTGCCACCCATTTACCTGACTCAATGCCTCTATTCTCTGCCTCCAAATTGACCGTCAGCTGGACAGATGGACGGGTGACCCAGGGTGGTCTCTCTCTCTCTCTCTCTCACACACACACACACACACACACACACACACACACACACACACACACACACACACAAAATATAGAGGTATGCCCATAGGATTGTTCTGGGATCACAAATATGCAGTCAGAATATATTTTTCTCCATGTTTTTATCTCTACCTCCACTTGCTCTCCTCTCCTCCTCCTCATCTCCTCTCCTCCTCCTCTCCTCCTCCTCCTCCTCTCCTCCTCCTCTCTTCTCCTCCTCTCCCTCTGAGACTCAAACCTAAACTGAAGCTATAATCTGAGGCTCATATATAAAATAAAAGTCAACCTGGATTCTTTTCGTATCGCCTGTTAGTGAAGCGAGGACAGAGTCATGGGCCTGCAGCTATCGATGCATTGCGCCCATCATGTTCTCACTTCTCCATCAGTGTGAAAACAGACCACCGGTCCAACAGTAGAAATAAGAAGATGCATTGATGCTAAACTGCATTTCAAAACAAAATTGAATCCAAAAATAGATTAAAAACTAAACGGCAAAACTATTACAACCGTCTAGCAGTGACCTTATCCTTGCTATTGACAGCAAACCATCTCTAGTGGAACAACCTTCACAGAAGAATGTTTGAAATATACTAGCGACGATAAAATGCTGCAACCAACATCGTATGTGTCTTTGAAAATACGCCCACTCGTGGTTTAGTGGATGAGTTTGATCACTTGCATCTTCCGTCTCCTCGTCATATTTGTACTTTTAAGAATAATTAGTCAGTTATGTTGCGTAATACTGTCCAACCACCGCTAGCATAAATCATACTGAACACCAACCAGAATCTGTTCGTCGTGTCAAGGGAGATAAGTCCCTGCAGCGACTCCGTCCTCTCGCTGAGCTCTCGTATCATGTGTAACTTGTGGCGTTGTCAACAGTGTGCGGGACCAGATCTCTTCCATCGGAGGTTAATCCCTCAGAGAGACGGGGGGGATCCCAAACCTGAATATTACCAGAGCTCAGATCTCCTCCCAGTCAGATGCCACTCCTCGCATCTCACACACACACACACACACACACACACACACAGGGGGGTTTGCATGTCAAGATAAGTGGAGGAGGTAAAAGGAGACAAACTCATTCCTGCACAGTATGCTGAATGGTGACGAATGCACGCTCGCACACACGCACGCACACACACACACACACACACACACACACACACACACACACACACACACACACACACACACACACACACGCATACACATATAAGCATGCATACACACAAATAGAACCATTCACATAGAAAAGACACACTCACGTACAGCACACATACACTCTCTCTCTCTCTCACTGTCTCTCTCTCTCTCTCACACACACACACACACACACACACACACACACACACACACACTGCCAGTGGAGCTCATCTGTCTGCTATCTCCTCTCTTCTCTCTGCAGTAGGCAGATAAGTGCCATAGTCAAACCAGTGAGGGAGAAACACTGTACTAGATAGGCCCCGTAGCTACCCTCCACCAGCCCTGCGGTGGTGTGTGTGTGTGTGTGTGTGTGTGTGTGTGTGTGTGTGTGTGTGTGTGTGTGTGTCTGTCTGTCTGTCTGTCTGTCTGTCTGTCTTGTGTATGTATGCGTTTTGGAAGGGATTCAAACAGAAATGCCTTGATGGACTTGAATGATGGAGTTTCATTCCTTCTTTAAAAAAAGGTTGGCATTTTATTGGAAAATAACTTTAAGAAATGTTCAGAGTGATGATAGTTTTCATACCAGCGATGTTGTAAACATCAGTGTCACATTTTACCAAACAGTAGGTATTTAGTTTAGTCCCCCTTGACTTCCTGCCTCTCTCTTTCTCATTAGTGTGGTGTGCTTCGTTCTGTATCCTTCCCTCCTGTATCCTAGCCTCTTGTGCCCTACCCTCCTGTATCCTAGCCTCTTGTGCCCTACCCTCCTGTATCCTAGCCTCTTGTGCCCTACCCTCTTGTATCCTAGCCTCTTGTGCCCTACCCTCTTGTATCCTAGCCTCTTGTGCCCTACCCTCCTGTATCCTAGCCTCTTGTGCCCTACCCTCTTGTATCCTAGCCTCTTGTGCCCTACCCTCCTGTATCCTAGCCTCTTGTGCCCTACCCTCTTGTATCCTAGCCTCTTGTGCCCAACCCTCCTGTATCCTAGCCTCTTGTGCCCTACCCTCCTGTATCCTAGCCTCTTGTGCCCTACCCTCTTGTATCCTAGCCTCTTGTGCCCTACCCTCCTGTATCCTAGCCTCTTGTGCCCTACCCTCCTGTATCCTAGCCTCTTGTGCCCTACCCTCTTGTATCCTAGCCTCTTGTGCCCTACCCTCCTGTATCCTAGCCTCTTGTGCCCTACCCTCTTGTATCCTAGCCTCTTGTGCCCTACCCTCTTGTATCCTAGCCTCTTGTGCCCTACCCTCCTGTATCCTAGCCTCTTGTGCCCTACCCTCTTGTATCCTAGCCTCTTGTGCCCTACCCTCCTGTATCCTAGCCTCTTGTGCCCTACCCTCTTGTATCCTAGCCTCTTGTGCCCTACCCTCTTGTATCCTAGCCTCTTGTGCCCTACCCTCCTGTATCCTAGCCTCTTGTGCCCTACCCTCTTGTATCCTAGCCTCTTGTGCCCTACCCTCCTGTATCCTAGCCTCTTGTGCCCTACCCTCTTGTATCCTAGCCTCTTGTGCCCAACCCTCCTGTATCCTAGCCTCTTGTGCCCTACCCTCCTGTATCCTAGCCTCTTGTGCCCTACCCTCTTGTATCCTAGCCTCTTGTGCCCTACCCTCCTGTATCCTAGCCTCTTGTGCCCTACCCTCCTGTATCCTAGCCTCTTGTGCCCTACCCTCTTGTATCCTAGCCTCTTGTGCCCTACCCTCCTGTATCCTAGCCTCTTGTGCCCTACCCTCTTGTATCCTAGCCTCTTGTGCCCTACCCTCTTGTATCCTAGCCTCTTGTGCCCTACCCTCCTGTATCCTAGCCTCTTGTGCCCTACCCTCTTGTATCCTAGCCTCTTGTGCCCTACCCTCCTGTATCCTAGCCTCTTGTGCCCTACCCTCTTGTATCCTAGCCTCTTGTGCCCTACCCTCCTGTATCCTAGCCTCTTGTGCCCTACCCTCTTGTATCCTAGCCTCTTGTGCCCTACCCTCCTGTATCCTAGCCTCTTGTGCCCTACCCTCTTGTATCCTAGCCTCTTGTGCCCTACCCTCCTGTATCCTAGCCTCTTGTGCCCTACCCTCTTGTATCCTAGCCTCTTGTGCCCTACCCTCCTGTATCCTAGCCTCTTGTGCCCTACCCTCTTGTATCCTAGCCTCTTGTGCCCTACCCTCCTGTATCCTAGCCTCTTGTGCCCTACCCTCCTGTATCCTAGCCTCTTGTGCCCTACCCTCCTGTATCCTAGCCTCTTGTGCCCTACCCTCTTGTATCCTAGCCTCTTGTGCCCTACCCTCCTGTATCCTAGCCTCTTGTGCCCTACCCTCTTGTATCCTAGCCTCTTGTGCCCTACCCTCTTGTATCCTAGCCTCTTGTGCCCTACCCTCTTGTATCCTAGCCTCTTGTGCCCTACCCTCCTGTATCCTAGCCTCTTGTGCCCTACCCTCCTGTATCCTAGCCTCTTGTGCCCTACCCTCTTGTATCCTAGCCTATTGTGCCCTACCCTCCTGTATCCTAGCCTCTTGTGCCCTACCCTCTTGTATCCTAGCCTATTGTGCCCTACCCTCCTGTATCCTAGCCTCTTGTGCCCTACCCTCCTGTACCCGGGTTCTTAGGGTAGTTGTTCTATAAAACGTTGGAACATTTCATTAGTTCCTGAGTACATTCTCCTATCTGACAAGCCTAAAGAAACATTTTCTGGTGCAATGTAAAAGTGTTCAGTGTGTCTGCTCAGGGGTGAGAATCAGACCCCCAGACTGATAAGGATGAACTCAATAACAGCTCAATAGATGCTATGCTGTAGTGCCCCTCGCTAGCCTCTGGCCTCTATGGAGAACCTGTTGCATAAGAGAAGAACAGTCAGTCTGTCTCCAAATTTAATAAATGAAATAAAAACAAACAGCAACAAGAAAACCACGAAAGTCAGTCGGATAACATCACCTAGCCCTGTGCTTACAGCTCTCAGGGAACTCGGCAAGGATATCCATCATGTTTCAATGAAACAATACGTCCCATAAATTGTACGCCTGTCATACAACTGTATTTTCATAGACTCATAATTGATAATTTCAATGGAACCAAAGGGACTCTCTAATTTAAAGTGAGATATGGTTTCAAGGTTTCAAGTTTTTTTTTTATTGTCATATGCACAACGTTCACAAGAAGCAAAAGTATGCAATGAAATTCTTGTGTCTCTCTGACAGCTAACGCTAATGCTCAGGACATAACAGACATCATTTAAAAAAACACAAGAGATATAATAGAAAAAGTATAATAAATATATAATATGGAGTGTCAAGATGGTTGTAGATATTTGGGCATTTTCATCACTATTCCCCAAATAGTAGAGAAATAGTGACAGTCATTGCACATTTGGACATTTTATATTTTGATGCTTTTTTTATGTTGCTATTAGGCTGGTTGACTTCCTCCTCATCCCCAGGTACAGGACTCCTCCCACCGCACAGTATCTGTGAACCTCCATCGTCTGTCTCGTCTGTCTCTGCAGTACTCTGACCTGATGATGTGTCATACAGTAGAGCGCTGGTCTGAAGAGCTTCATTGATCTGTACACTCACCGATAGACCCGTATAACCTGCTGCAAAGCCCTCTGGGAAGAAGAAATACAGAGCAGCAGTTTATCTCCTAGCAACATAACACCAGTCTGGGGTCTTTCTTTCTTCTTTCTCTCTCTCTTTAACTTCCTCTCTCTCTTTTTTCTCTTTTTTTCTCTGCTTCCTCGTACGCAACAAACACTTGAGTAGACTCCTCTTTTGACTGCCACTACTGTGTGTGTGTGTGTGTGTGTTGTGTGTGTGTCCGTCTGTCCCGCAGGGGTCCCTGTGCGTGTCCATCTCTGTGCTTTCTACCATGCAGGATAAAAGCCTTTCAGCTGTGACTGCTGCCAAATCAGCGCCTGCCACCCCAGCGCAGCTCCACTCCAGCACCAGTTAACTATCACACTGCTGTCATTAGAGAGAGAGAGAGGGGGGGGGGGAGAGAGAGAGAGAGAGAGAGAGAGAGAGAGATGGATAGCAGGTTCAACAATCTGGGTCACAGGATTCAGCCGACTGAGCACCAGTGATATGTTTCTGATCAGGCACTGGTGTGGACAGACGTACAGGAACCGTGTCCCTCAGCGCTAGCTAAGAAAACACTCTGGACAGTCTGAATGTTAGCGCTGGGCTCAGAGACGTTACTGTTAAACTGGTAAAGTGGTGTTTTGGTGCCTGATCTCATATACACACATCATGTATTGATTTAGGATAATTCACGCACATGGGTTGTGGTTAAACTGAGGATGAATACGTCTGAGAGGTCATGAAAGATGTAGGGTTATGTTACAAGTACTTCATATTAAATTAAAGAACTTGAGATTTGATGTCCTAAAAGTGTTTTTCCCTCCTCTGATTGATTTCACAACATTTTGCCAACAGTATTAGAGACGATTCAGACTCCTCCACCAACATCTCATCACATCTGAACTCCTCTATACTCTGTGGCTCCCAAACCAAACGTTTTGTTACACATTTACAGTGTTATGATATTTGTAAAGCATAGCAGACATTATAGGAGATGTAATAAAGCCAGTGCTGTTTTGTGACTATCCTTAATATTGAATAAGGGGTCATGGGTCAAGGATAAAGTAAGTTATGGTCTCCATATTACGCAGATTTTTAGTCCTCAGGGTGGGTTTGCTTACCTTACCAGTAGGGTTGTGAGTAACACCCCCCATAAAGGGTTAAGAGGACACTTCCCCATGTTACCTTAAGGGCTTTAGGTTCTAGCTTCCCCAGAGCATCTGACTCGAAGGGTTAACGGGGCTCTGCATGATCTAACTGTTACGTCGAACACCAAAACATCCAACTTACAGGGTTAAGTGGGCTCTTCCCCTCTTAACCCCCCCCACACTAACCCTACCCTGACACCAGCTCCTAATCCAGGTAACCAGCCTGTTGGCAATCCTGAGTCGGAGGCCCTAAGTGGCTTTAAGCAACTAAGTCCCTTAACGGACCAAATCTCCTCCGGGTCCCACCCAGGCTACAGGTAAGCTGTATAGGATGAGACGGGTCTCCAGTATAGAGCTGATTGACCCAGAGCACCGAAAGATGTCTTTACATTACAGCTGGCAGAAGGGCTTTTGTTCACATCAACACTGAACATTGAATTCCTTTCCGTCTTGAGTGATCAGTTCAGTTTTTTCTTTCTTCCTTTCTTGGAATTTCATCGGAATGAATAAGAATTGAACAGCGAGTTAATGGCAGAAAACAAGCAGCAGGGTGAGTTGAATGTCTCTCTGCCCCCCCCCATCCTGTCAGGACATGATGGTGTCCTGATCCAAGCCTCGTGTCAAGGTGGAACAGTTGACAATAAACTGCAGGGTCTTAACTGAAATAGAGGCCAGTGACAACACCCTTAACCAGTGTAGCTAATGGTCGGTGTGGGTTCACTAGGCGGTCAGTGTTTGGTGGAATCATTCAACAGGTTCCTTAAGCCACTTTTTCTGACGTGGCCCCTGTGTGACCCGGTTAAGCCCTGTCCCAGCCCCGACTGGCCTGGCCTGGCTTAGCGTTGGATACTTACTATGGGCCTGTGGAAAAATGTGACCCCTTACTATGGATTTTTAAGTTTCGCTAGTCATATTTTAGAGAATGCAAGTGCATGGTGACTGATTTTAGGTCATTTTGTGGCCAGTGGGGTATGGCACCCCAGCTGCACCCTGGGGCCCTGACAATTTGGTGGTGGAAGAGAACAGTCCGCCACAAAAGCTTCTTCCAAGAGGAGACCCTGAAGAACCTCCATGAGCGACTACAGGGCCTCGTTGATCCGTGAGACTTTCATCAAGTAAAAAACGTCTACAGAGATACTGAAGTTTTCTTCAGTGTTGACACATACTGACGGTTCTGTGTTGGATGACAGTCATTCACACCATAGTTAGAATGATCAAATTCAAATTGGCCAACGTATCATCCACTAACGGTGTCGGTAACCTTCTGAATACGATGTGTTCATGCACACGGCGCTTGGTAATGCCGCGGAAATCGCCTGCTCAGACCGCCAACAGCACGCGGCGGGTGGTGCAAACATAAACCCTTGTATTTCCAACCATGAAAATAGAGTCCCTAATCTTTTGCATTTTTGAAAAACTGAGCAGGTAATGTTTTTTTTTCCAAAATGCTGAATAAATAAATAAAAGCCGAGGCGGTGGATAGAGTTTGAAACAGCCTCTTGGTTTCAAATCTCAGAGGATGCAGAGTAAATGTGTCTGAATCTGTGCTAGCATGGCTGATGTTAATGTACCAGAGACAGCCAGTCAGCTAGCCTTGAGCTTTACCCACCTACATGATGTACAGTACGCTGTGTAATAACAATAGCAGACCCAAATCCTATGCCCATAAAGACACATGTATACATAGACAAACACTAGAAGGACTATGTGTGACTGAGGTGTTACTGCCCCTAAACACACACACACACACACACACACACACACACACACACGAGTCTCTGTGATCCTTGACCCCACTCCTCACATGCACTGACAGTTGGAATGAAATCATGAGAAGAAAATTGGGACAAATTAAGGGCAATTAAATGACAGTTGGACAGTTTGCTCGTTTCCTGTCTCGTTCTGAAGCGGAGGGGACAGAGAGACAGGGAGACAGAGAGAGAGAGAGAGAGAAGATGGAGGGAGGGAGGGAGGAAAAGAGGGGAGAAACGGACTCAAAGGCAAAAATAAATGAATCGAGGTAGCAGGAAGTAGAAGTAGACATGGTAGGACAGTCAGATAGACACAGTGAGGTGACTGGTGATGTGGTGGCAGAGTACCGGGGGCTGATGCTCCTCTATGGGCCGAGAATATTTGGTCTCATCAAGCCATTGGATGAACTCAAACCTGCATGGTGGTCGGGTTGACATTTCGGAGATAGGAGGTTTTCACATTTCCGTTTGTCTATGGGAGTGCCTTTGATGTGTGGGTGTGAGTAAGCATGCTTCCTGAAGATGGGTGTCTGTTTACTGTTATATAGGTGTGTGAGCAGTCGCACA
>JAXDDW010000022.1:95000-102500 GCA_034670385.1 Hoplostethus mediterraneus | reverse complement strand
GTTAGTCCAGCAGCCGTTCAATCAATACAAGCCGCTCCGCCATCTATCTCCCCCTCCACTATAATATATATCTGTATTAGACTAAGTAGTGTTGACTAGCTGTGCCAGTAGCAGTTGTTGCATCTACACAGAAAAAAAAAAGCCTCCATCAGGATCCATACAACACCGGCAATTGTGGCATCTGGGAGGCCACGGAAAAGGTAATTTGAGCAAAAAGAAAATGACACTTTGGAAGGAAAAAAAAACAAAAAAACACACAGCGGTGAAAGGAGAAGAAGCGAATAGAAAGAAAAATACATGGTGATTTACGCAAAAGTCCAAATGACGGGGAATTGGGCACAGACACCTGACTGTGTTATTATATCACCATCAACAACGCCACACTCCTCCGGCGGGGTGGGGGAGGCGAGCGAGAGGTAGAAAGAAAGGAAAAGGAGTGAAGATCTCCCCGACACAAACAAAACCTCCCAAACAAGCGTGTTTTCATTCGGGCTCGTGCGGCGGGCGCGAGGCTATCAATTCAACCTCCCCTGGGCTTTTTTTTTTTTTTTTTTTTTTTTTTTTAAACGCCACCGTCGGCTCAGCTCTCATTGTTCGCGGTATTGTTCGCCGGGGGCCAGGCAGGGGCTCGGCGGAGGAGAGGGTATCGAGAAGAAGAAGGGACAATTTGATGGATGTTTGTTGATATCTAGACCACTAGGGCTCTGATTGCCTAACATTAAACTAGCAATAACAGGCCAATCATCCCACTTACACCTCCGCACGCCAAGCAGCCCGAATTGGATCAAACTGGATTTTTCTTTCTCGCTCATCCTCTCTCTCTCTCTCTCTCTCTCTCTCTCTCTCTCTCCCTGTCGATTCCTTGCTCTTTTCTCCTCTCTCCTGACATGCTTATTAGCTGCTATCGATCCGGGCCCGGTCAATTGTCAGCTCCTCTCATCCGCACCCGTATTGACGATATAATCAGGGAGAGAGGAATGGAAAGAGAGACTGAGCGATGGAGGTTGGCGATAGGCAGATGAAATTTTTCTGCCGCTGGGTAAATTATTGGCTGCTGGCTTGTTGACCCGGGGGGGGGGGGGGGGCTACTCGTACCTCCCGGGCTCACGCACACACGCAAACACGCAGAAAAATGTGTGCATGCCGACTGATAGCCTATAGAACAGCCACACACCAGAGCAGCGTTGTGTATGTTGTGCTGCTGTTTTCTCATGTTTGTGATACTATAATGGTACGGACAAATACAGGACCAAGGCCCAATCCCAGTTCACCCCTCAGCCCTTCCCCTCCGGTTAGGGGTAGGGGTGTCCCGATTATCTTGGGATCGAGGGATAGGCCGAAGTGCGAGGGCTACATGGCCCTCCAAACGGAGATTTTTCAGGAGCACACTACAAACCGAGGGCTAGGAGAAATCTCTGACAATCATCGGCAAGATGGGGGGGAGATGCTGCACAAGCAACAAAAGGAAACCACAGATAAATATTAAAAAATATTGTAACCGTGGTATTATCTTAGTTTAATGTCGTTTCAATGTTTTATAGACCGTTTCTTTATAACAAGCATAACAAAAAATCGCTAATATGCCAATGTCTCTACTTCGCTAGTTAACATTACATTGTTTTTAGGCTGATTTGTGCGAAGTTGCTGCACTTGTTACGGCTCCTCTAATATCAGTGCAGACTGGCAGGGTAACGTTAGGAGCGGCTAGACTACAGAGCACCGCTGACGCTATTCTGTCATGAAGTGGACTGGTAATGAAGCAGTGGTCTTTTTTATTTGATGACTTGTTTGATCGATTCGTTGTGAAGGAATCGCGAGCGTCCATGCTTTTCTATCTCCATCAGATGAACGGCAAATGTCACTGTGATAATACCATTGTTGCCATAGTAATCTCCGATAACAAACTGGTCCCGTCTGCTTATGTAAACGTCATCGATGACGTATCAGGGTCTTGAAGGGTTATCCCATTTCTTAGGGAGAGATTTCTACCACTACCCCTTGTGACTCTGTTCCGAGGGCCAAGCCGAAGGGACCAAGCCGAGGGCGTAGGGGTGAAAATGAGAATTGAGATTCGGCCCGAGTCAGTCAGACAAGCTCAAGTTGTCTTTCCCTCATTGTTGATTTCCACCCTTTCCATCAACAAGCCAGCAACCCACTTCATTCATTCAACCTTGTGTGTGTAATGATGTCAAAGGTGGGTTTGGATCCAAGGGTCAAAACACTGTCAGGGTTTTGGCTGTGTGTGTGTGTGTGTGTGTGTGTTTGGTGGGGTAGTTCCAGTGTTAATTAGAGGAAGAGAGCTCACTTCGTGAAACGGAGAGTGTGTGTGTGTGTGTGTGTGTGTGTGTGTGGGGGGGGGGTGTCACGTCTCATCCGTCCTGTATGCCACTGTTGTTGTGACTGTGCCCCGGCCCCATGCAGCACTCTCCCGGCTGCCCTGCCTCACTGCCCAGCTTTAGGGCTCCGTCTCTGGGGACAGGAGCAGCTGGCATGGGCCCTTTCTTGCTGGAGGGCTGGTGCCCATCTCACATCCCTCCACCCACCCCCCCCACCCCTCTACACACACACACACACACACACACACACTCACACTCGCAGAGAAACACACGCGGCCTTTTCTGCCCATTAAGTTTTAATCAAGCACTTAGCTGGGCATCTGTTACGGCTCTGTCCGCTCGGCGCGTTAAGGACCTGTCGCCGCGGGTTACGAGCCTAACGGATCCACCGCCTGATAGACCCCCGGTCCGCTTCACGCCTGACGTCACCTCCGCGTATGCCCGGCCCGAGAAATCTGCCCCGTTCACCCCTAAATCACAGCATTTCAATGGCAGTAAAATAAAAGATGGACAAAAGAGAGGCTGGTAGATACAAGTGAAGAGTGGTGACTGTAGTGGAAGACTGCAAGACGGGAGACTGTGTACAGCTAAAAGTGGAGTGGATGAATATGTCAGTGCTCACCTGAAACAGTTTCAAAAATAAACCGTCAGCTATGTTGAGTTAATATTACATTTTTCAGTATGGGTGTTAGTATTATGCTCTCCACGCTGAGATACAGGACCACACAGTACCATTTAGTTTAGTACAAGCACAACGAGAGGGTGTATAAGAATGACACTTTATTTTCCAACCTACTGTATGGATATGTAGCAGGTTCTATACTAAGTATAATATCTGTGTATTTGGGCTGTGTAGCGTGAAGTGTATCTCGTCATGTGTAGCCCCTGGATGTGAAAACGTTGAAAAACCAGGTGACTTCAATTACGCTGCAACATTTGAACTGGATAATTTCACTTCATTGGTTTGCTTAGCGAATGAAAGCTAACCATGCAAAAAAAAAAAAATCAGCTCTGGAGCCAATCAAGGACAAACCAGGAACAGATCACGATGAACAGATCCCTCTCTGAATATGATGCAGTTTGCTGGACCCGCTGCCAAACAAAGATCAGCAATATCTCTGTAATATCCAAACTTTTCATCTCCATAATAACACAATATACAGGATATACAGAGACCGTGTACTACTGTTATCCATGCACACCCACAGCATACACAGACATCATCCACCCTGGACGGCGGCCCGTGAATTAATACTCCACTATTAAGTCTCGTCACAACTTTGCCAATTACAAAAATACAGCATGCATGCATGAAAAATGTAATTTTACTCACCATTAGTGGAGCTGAAGGCGACGCTAGTGAGCTGGTTGCAAATGCATCGTATTGTTATTTCTCTATGAAATGTGTGTTAAATTAAAACCTGTGTTATTTGGTCTGTTACATCATTACGGATTTGGTATGACACTGCAAGTACTGGCCACTGTGGCGCTTCATGTGTGGAGGTGGAGTTTGTTTGTGTCCTTTTTTGAAGCTCCACTCATGTTCTGCCTTTCTACTGACCCACAACGCACACAGGAATGAGCACTTTTTTACCAACTCATTCACACCCTCGCTAGCTGTTGGTATTGTGTGTGTGTGTGTGTGTTGTGTGTGTGTATTTAGAGGGTAAACATAAAGTATGCGAGGCACGGTAAAGTGAAGTCGCGTCTGGCTAATGAATGATACCGGTTCACCTGCTAAATGGCACCACTCCTGATTCAAGGTTACTCTCTCGCACTGGAATAAAAAAGAGGGATCTGATGGGTGACTGTGGCGTAGTATGCGTAGTGTGTGTGTGTGTGTGTGTGTGTGTGTGTGTGTGTGTGTGTGTGTGTGTGTGTGTGTGTCTGCTATACATGTGAGACAAAGAGGCCTGCTGCGTCAGAGAGAGATAAAGGGATGAAGAGGGAGGAATGAGGGAGGGAAAGCATGTCTTATATTGTGTGTTGACGGAGAAAAACAGTTTCAAAGTAACACAAAGAACGACGTGCAAGAGGAGAGAGAGTGTCGAGGGTAGAGAGAGGTTAGATATGAACAGGAAAGAGGGAGATGCGGGAGAGTCAGGCATCGCAGGAACGAGGCGGCCGGGTCACCTTGGCAGGTTCTCCATCGATCAGAGATAACAACACGCTTGCTTTCCCCCCGGTACACAACACACAACACACACACACACACACACACACACACACACACAGCATTGACACGCCCTATTGAGTGAGCAACCTTATTGAATCTGACGTGAGAAAGTTGGCAAGTGCCATATGGGGTGTGTTTGTGTGTGTGTGTGTGTGTGTGTGTGTGGTGTGTGGTGTGTGTGTGCACGTGCACGAGCGTGTGCGTTTGCATGCACTCACACACTGGATGCACTGGATGAGATTCCACAGTGTTGCAGAAATGGCGGCCCCCCTCTGCACAAAAACACACACACACACACTGCACATTGTCTTTTCCCTATCTTAATACACCCCTTTCACACACACACACACACACACATGTCCTATCCCCATCTGTCCCGCACACACACACACACACACACACACACACACACACACCTTCCCCTGGGTTTTTGAGGTGACAGTGACGTTGACAGCTTGAGGACGGGTTGGGTGTTTTTTCTCCGACAAGTAAAATTAGCAGTCTGCCAGCGATTCTTTCTTTCTTTATTTCTTTCTATCTGTCTGCCTGTCCACTCTCTCTCTCTCTCTCTCTCTCTCTCTCTCTCTCTCTCTCTCTCTCTCTCTCTGTGGTTGCTCCGTTCAGTGGCCCGCCACATCGTTTCCCTCCCTTGTCACTGTACACACACACACACACACACACACACACACACACGCGCTCCTCTCCCCTGTCAGCCTCTCTGTGCCCGCCTGACGACTTAATAGCTCCCAGCGAGTGGATTTGAGCACTCCGCCTGTGTGTGTTTACACGCGCATGTCACGCCTGCAATATTCATATGGTGATGAGAAATATTCATTTCTGGAGGGGCGTCGGGGGAGGGAGGGAGGTGGGGGGAGGTAGGGGGGGGGGGGGGGAGAAAAGGGCGGCGTATCCGTCAAAAGAGCTCAGAGCCCCTCGACTCACCCGCTGCCCTTCCTCTCCGCAATTCCTCAATCTTTCTGTCCTCCCCTCTTCCCTCCTCTCTCTCTCTCTCTCTCTCTCTCTCTCTCTCTCTCTCTCTCTCTCTCTCTCTCTCTCTCTCTCTCTCTCTCTCTCTCTCTCTCTCTGTCGCTTTCATTCTTTCATGTTTTTTTTTTTACATTCAACCTGTGTCAATGCCTCCGTACACCCTTTCATCTATTTGTCCATCTGTCTGACGTCCGTCCGTTCACCTTGTTTTCAGGAACTCACCTGGTTCGCAGCCACGTCCTGTCACTCCCGTTTCCCTCCAAACTAATATCATGCCATCCTTTTTTTTTTTTTTTTTTTTTTTCACCTCTTCTTCAACCTTTATTTATCCAGTGAGAGTTGAGTGAGCACGCATGCTGTTCCCCCCCCCCCCACTGACGCTCTGCTTCACATTCACATCCAGACGCCGCCCCGATAACACCCGCGGTCAGTCGGGGGGGTTGAGTGCCTTTCTCAAGGGCACTCCGGCAGCGGGTCGACCGAAGCGTTCACTTCCCCCCCCTGCTCGCATTTTCCCAGCTTAAACAAACACGAGCCCACTCTCCTCTGAGCTGCCTCCACTCCCCGGAAGGTTGATCTCGTCCACCCAAGCTCCACTCGGCTTTGCGTAGGAAAATCGGCTAATATTCCCAACCGAGCTGGAGCGCTTTACCTGGCTGAAGGTAGACTCACTGTTCAGAATGAGCTCCAGGTAAAACACTTCCCAAATGGGACTAAAGCAGGAACACATGTGAAACCCAATCAAATCTAATAATAATCAATAATCTGCACTGCTTCAAAGTTCTCTCTTTCTGCTCTCTGTCATCCATCCATCTATCTCCTGTTTGCTGTTTGGAAAACTCATTATTGAAAGAGTCTCCTTTGGCCAAATGGGATTGACGTCCTTTCAAAGTAAAGGCGTGCAGGTGACAGGTGACTTGATTACACCGGTGATGCCAACTTCAGCTTGTTTTTCTGAATGCTACGTTTGAGAACCGAACAAGACTTGTGTGTGTGTGTGTGTGTGTGTGTGTGTGTGTGTTCATACTGGATTGATGAAGAGACAGACAGAAAAACGACAAGGTCTTGTGAGTCAAATGTTGGCGTGTTCTTCCTCCCCGTCTCCTTCCTCCTTCCTTGCTCCTTCCTCCTTCCTCCTTGCTCCTTGTCTGTCCTCCATTGTTGCGGGAGCGGCTGGTCCAGGACTTATCTTGACACCGGAGCAGCAATCACAGAAAGGGAGATTGAGCGCTGTTTATTTTGTGTCAGTGTGTCCGTTGCGACCCAAGGGCCAGAATGCAAACACACACACACACACACACACACACACACACACACACACACACACACACACACACACACACACACATTCATTCACAGCCTCGCTCGCTCACTCACCCCCCCCCCCCCTCTCCCCTGTTTAAAATGGATGGATGATATCTCGCCTTTCACTATTCGCATCTCTGTCTCTTCTCTGTTTCCGTCTCTCTCTCTCTCAGCACTAAGACGCTTAAT
The DNA here is from genome assembly GCA_034670385.1 of Hoplostethus mediterraneus. Lineage (NCBI taxonomy): Eukaryota > Metazoa > Chordata > Actinopteri > Trachichthyiformes > Trachichthyidae > Hoplostethus > Hoplostethus mediterraneus. The sequence continues at coordinate 95,507 of JAXDDW010000022.1, read as the reverse complement.
CTCAGTGTCATTCTGTTCTGTCTGATATGAGGCAGCACCAATGCATTTTTATTCTCTATCTTATATTGCTCTTTTTATTCAAGGCTGTGTGTGTGTGTGTGTGTGTGTGTGTGTGTGTGTGTCTGTGTGTGTGGGGGACTTTGTGTGTGCAGGTTTGCATGGATGTGTGTGAAAAATGAATTTGTAACTTTGTGTTTGCCAGTTTATGCTGTGTGTGTGTGTGTGTGTGTGTGTGTGTTAGGGGTGTGCGATATGACTAAAAATCAATATTGTGACTATTTCAAACTTTTACCTCAATTACGATTAAGGAACGATTATTTGATTTGTTTTGTTTTATTTTGAAATTTGTTTTATTTTGAAATTTGTTTTATTTTGAAATTTACTGGATGCTCTATTGCACGATTACATAATTAAATCGCGATTACGATTATAAACACGATTATCGCCCACCCCTAGTGTGTGTGTGTGTGTGTGTGTGTGTGTGTGTGTGTGTGTGTGTGTGTGTGT
>JAXDDW010000022.1:77500-90000 GCA_034670385.1 Hoplostethus mediterraneus | reverse complement strand
ACCTGGTCAGAGGATGCAGGATTTCACCACCTAAGCTGCAAAAACACAAAAATCTCTGCCTCCCCTTGGTTTACCCTCCCTCTCACCCCTTTGCTCCCAATAGCCCTTCTTCCATTCTCTCTCTCTCTCTCTCTCTCTCTCTCTCTCTCTCTCTCTCTCTCTCTCTCTCTCTCTCTCCCTCCGTCCCTGTCTTCTCCTCCTCTCCTCTCACCACCTCTTCACTGAGATAGAAAATCTGGGTCTCATGTTTAAGGCATCAGTGCAGTTGTTGGGCAGAGTGCTGGATGCTCTAGTGGATGTGATTTCTATCTCTCTCTCTCTCCTCTCTCTCTCACCCTCTCTCTCTCTCTCTCTCTGTCACTCTCCCTGAACATATCCTTTTCTCCCCCCTCGGTAGCCACCCTCTTTGGAATTTTGACAACTTCACGGTATACAACTCATAATCTTTCTCTGCACACTCACACACACATGCTTACCCCACACACACACACACACACACACACACACACACACACACGCACCAACCTGAGTCGTGCAGAGCGGGGGCAAATGGAGGGATGGTCATGTGCTATCATCCCCTGTCACTCCGGTCTAAGTATAGCCCGATGACGGTGTCGGCGGGTTAGAGTCCTATACAGATGATGGTACGGGCTGTATAGATCAGCACGCGGGTAATGGACACTCCAACCCAGGGAACACACACATCCCAGAACACACCTCTTCAGTGTGTGTGTGTGTGTGTGTGTGTGTGTGTGTGTGTTCTAGACCTCCAGAGCGGTCTTCTTCAGGGGTTTAGTTTAGGGTTAGGGCTAAACTAAAGGTCCGGGTTAAGAGTTGAATTCAATCAGTGGAAGGTCCTCATAAGGATGGAAGTACAATTATGTGTGTGTTGTATAAACAAAATGACATGTCTGGCAGGTTTCTATGGGAACAGAGCGTGTGTGTGTGTGTGTGTGTGTGTGTGTGTGTGTGTGTGTGTGTGTGTGATATCATATCACAGTCGCCTGTGTATCATCAAAACTCATTTAGGAAATTGCCACATGATACACTTAACCTTTCACACATAACACACACACACACACACACACACACACACACACACGCCGGATAATAATGAACACACATACACACGCTGCACTACAACGATGGTTCACATACATACTGCATGTAATACTCAGTTCCTTTCAAAATAAGAGCCCGTATACTAGCGTAGCGCTGTGCTAGGCCGTGATGCGTGTTGTGTATCTCTTGGTGCAGCGAGGAGAGAGCAGGCGGGCGCTCAGGGGCGGCCATGTTGTTTTGTTTTGTTTCCATGACAAACAACAACATCAACCATTTCCATCTCACCTCTCCTTCTCCACCCTTTTCTCATTTTCCTCCCCTCTTTTCTCCCCCTGTCCCCCCCCCCCCTTCTCTCCCCTCTTCTGCCCCTCTTACCCTCTCTTTCTCCACCCGTCCTCCCTCTCTCTCCCCCCATCACCCTCTCCCCCTCTCTCCCCCCTCTCTCTCTCCCTCCTGTCCTAATTATTTATATACATTAACATTCAAGAAACCCGACGTCTCAGTGCAGGTGACACCCTGTAATTTCACATCCTTGCCTTTCTCCAAGGAGAGAGAGATGCAATCTGTGGCAATCTATGATCTCTCTCTCTCTCTCTCTCTGTGTGTGTGTGTGTGTGTGTGTGTGTGTTTTGCAGTGTAATCTGGGGTTGTCACGGGGCAACATGCCACTCTCCCTATGCTAATCAATGAATGAAGCCCCGCAAAGCTCTCGTCTGCCAGCTAAGCCCCACACCGCTGCACTGATACGTCTATTAGCCACACATCAAACTCTCTCTCCGTCTGTCTCTCTCTCTCTCTCTCTCTCTCTCTCTCCTTCGCATCTCCTCCTCCCTCGATCGATCGCCGCTGCTTCTCTCACCCCTTCATTCTTACTCCTCCCTCCGTCTTTTTAACTGTCTCCCCCCTGCACCACCCGCCCAGCTTCCACCATGAGATGCACGGAGACTAGACTAGGTAGACTTGAAGATAAACCGAGAGAGGGGGAGAGAACGTGTAGGAAAAGAGCGTTAAGACAAAAGGACAGACAGGCAGCTGGAGCAGACAGACAGACAGACAGACAGACAGACAGGCAGGTCCGCCCTGGCATTTTGCAGCAGATAAGTAAGCTATCAGAGGAGGGGGATGAATAGCAGAGTAAAGATTGGCGCCGGCCCCCTCGGAGAGGAGCGGGGGGCCACGCAGATAGCCCCCTGCTCTCATTATACGCCCGCCTAATCCAAAACCGTGTTTACTCAGAGAGAGAGAGAGAGCCGGGGCCACGCTTATCGAAGCCCCGCACAGTCCTCCGAGCGTCTGCCTGCTGTGTGTGTGTGTGTGAGAGAGAGAGAGAGAGAGTGTGTGTGTGTGTGTGTGTGTTAAAATGAGCCTATTCCAATGGAAAAGGGGATCAGGAGTGTCTCCCAGGCAGACTCTGTTGGCTAGAATGTCGATGCTTATCACACGCCTGCCCGGCTCTTCTGGTGAACAGGGTATCTGAACCGCCTGTTCACCGCGTGTACGTTTATCATAACAGCCGGGCAGAATGATCATTTCATAATTGCTGTTATTATTATTATTATTATTATTAGCGTACTGCTTTTTAAATGGATAGTTAGAGCTTTTTAAAACGCCCGAACTAATCTCATTCATCAGAGTCCCTCCGGGCCGATCGGAAAGCTTTTCACCTTTGAGTTCTAGTCGTTTGAAATATTAGAAGAAACCGATCGGATTTTTTTTTTTCTTTATCTCCATTTACTTGAATTAGCGTTGCGAACAAATTCCTAACAAGTTCTGCTTCCAATCACAACAACACTGATGTAAGCACTTAATGGATGGGCTGACAGGATCCCGGGTCGTGATGAATCAGACATGCCTCCACAAAACCTGAACCACCTGAACCATCCCCTCAGTACCGGTGGGTCCTGGTGTTCAGCTGATACATGACACGGCGCTAAAACTGAATAATCAATACTGAGTGGTGTTATTTGTCATAGAGGTTAGAATCGAGTGCCACTTCGATTGATTATTTCACTTTTATAAAGACAAACTTTTAAGCAGAACACATTTTGACATTTAACAGTCCAACTTCAAGTTTCAAAATAAAATGTCATGCAATAATATGTTATTCAAATTCTACAAAGAAAGGTGCTTAAAGAGTGAGCTAGCGAGTGGCTATGCTAGCTGTGTGATAGTTAGTGTTGCAGTACCAAGTTTAGCGTCTGAACAAATATAAGACACTTAAATGAAATGTACCTAAATGAAATGTCGACTCCAAACACACACAATACACACAAGTGAAGAAAAGTCCATCATTTCAATCATTTCAACAGGAATAAAGAACATCGCTGCACCCCCCCGCCGCCAAAGTAAACTGCCAACCTGCGGGAAACACCGTTGCTGTTCCTCTGTTGTTTACACTCTTGAATTGAAGCTTTTTAGGATCCTTTATTGGAGAGAGTTTCACTAAGGCCCATGAATCCATTCAAACCCTTTTGGGTAATTTCACAATACATCAGTTTTTCCTAAATGCTGTGAGGTTTAACTCTGTCACCGATACAACGTTTTCAAGATTCAAGATTCAAGAACTTTATTTGTCACATACACACACGGGAGGTGCAGTGAAATGAAAAATGAAAAACCGTACACAGTATTTACAATAAAAAAACAACACAATATTTACAGTATGACAGTAAGAGCTCTATATAAAAAACAACAACACAATATTTAAAGAGCACTATAAAAAATAATGAGAAATTGTATGTATGTAATATAATATAAATTAGGTGTAGTCGTTACCTAAGTGTGCGTGTGTGTGTGTGTGTGTGTGTGTGTGTGTGTGCATAAGAAGGGCAGTGTTTCATCCAACAGCAACTGAATGTTGTGTATTAGATATGAACAGTTGTTTGTTGTCCATTTTGGAAAACATCTCTAAAATATAAGTGTTTTTTATCAGCCAGGGATTTAAGTTACGTCCCTTTTATAAAAATAAATAAAATAAAAATCACAATTTGTTTTAGTTTTTTTGCTGTTAGTCATTTTATCATCGTAGGTGTGCCCCCCCCCCGCTACTAGTTGCAACACAAAACAGATCTAACAACCAGCTCTCTGGTGCCTCACTGTGGTGCCATTACCACCCACACACACACACACACACACACACACACACACACACACACACACACACACACACACACACACACACACACACACACACACACACAGCTCCACGGTCTTGTGAACTGTGTGTACCCTGTCTGGGCTGGCCGGGGTAATCCTGGCCTCCACTAAAGTAGCCGTGTGAGAGGACAGATTGTCAGTTGATCATGGCCAGCCGAGAGCCTTATCCCTTATTGGATCGGCCGTGGAGGAGGCTTAGGAATTATCTGAGGCCTCGCTTAATGTGGAGACAGATCACCGGCAGAACGCCACGGAGCCTGCAGACACGCTGGGCCTAAGGGGAGAGGGAGACTGTGTGTGTGTGTGTGTGTGTGTGGTGTGTGGTGTGTGTGTGTGAGCGAAAATGAAAGCGAAAATAGAGGTGTGTGTGTGTGTGTGTGTGTGTGTTGTACGTGTGCGAAGCAACATCACGCTCCACTTAACCCCATCTTGACACCTCTCTCTCTCTCTCTCTCTCTCTCTCTCTCTCTCTCTCTCTCTCTCTCTCTCTCTCTCTCTCTCTCTCTCTCTCTCTCATTCTCCTTCCTTGCTTAGTCTAGTTTTTCGCTCTCCACTACTCTCTCTCCTCATCTCCTTCCTCCTCTTCTTTCCTTCCCCTTCCTTCTCTATCTCCCTGCCTCCTCTTCCTCTGCTTTCCCCCCCCTCCTCCTTCTCTGCCTCCCTCTTTCGCTCTGCCCTTCCTCCTTCTCCTCCCTCTAGCCCATCATACGCGCCCCTACTTCTCCTCTCACCTCCCTCTGACTTCTTTCTCGCCTCCCTCTTTTCCTACCTCATCCGCTTCTCCTCGCTCTCTTCGCTTTTCCCCCCCCTCCTTTTACCATTTTCCACATCCTCCTCTTCCTCGCTGTAGTTTGTCTTCCTCCCCCCCCCCTAATCTTCTCCCGCCTCCTGCTCCTCCCCCTTCTCCTCCTCCATCCCTTCCTTTCCTCATGGTATCCTCTCCATAGCTCTATATAGCGGTCGGTGTCCCTCCACAGCTCTCAGCAGGAGACCTGACAGATGCTGATAGAAGACAGGTGGAAACCAACCAACATTTTACAGCTTAAAGAAACAGAGTGAAGTCACTTTATTTATTTATTTATTTTCATTTTTTTACTTGGATCTTGTAGTTCATGTTCTGAGCGCCTGGATCAGGAGAACATTCAACCAAGGCCACGTCTCTCAGAGCCAGCAGTGAGACATCAGTGATATATGTACAAGTAAACCTATATTTCATTTTGGCGTCTTTGTCTTTATCCAGTACGTTGAGTTGACCCCTATCATGACTTGCCCCCCCCCCGGAGTGTTTACTCAACGCTGGCGTTAAGTCCTTTAAACGATGATTATGAATGCGAGAGGGGATTCCTCAAATCTGAGTCCCTCTGGTTTAGTTGTTGTGTTTGGAAGTGTCATTGTAAGACAAGCAGCAGGACAACAGCAATCAGCCACTGGTTGAGGAGGTTGACTGCTCATGAACGTCTATGAAGGTAAAGCCCTACTGTACGTACTGCAGTGGATTATCTCTTGAAAGGATCCCTGTTTTCACTCCCATCATATTCTTAATTATCTGGAAAATCATTTAATTAATTTCCCCCTAAAACTGTAATGATGAACAATCTTGATCCTGAAGTGTTTAATTGTAGAACATCATGGTCATCGTCTTGGCTCCACTATCTACAGAGAGAAGCACAACTCACCAGACTGAATGAGGTGGTCTAGTTATTCAACATGGTCACTGTAGGGACTTTACAACATGCCAGACCTGCATAATGTAACAGCATGAGCAGCTTGAACTTCCAGAGATTTGAACAGCCTCAAAAGCAGCAAGAAATGTCATTTCCAGGACAAGCTCAGTTAAGTGCTTTCTTTAAGTATTAGCTCGTGCCTTGGACACTACGGTGTGAGACTGAGAGTAACTGATCTTAATTCGGGTAATCTTAGCTCGGCTTTTGCACCCATTGGGTTATTATACTGTAGGTAGTCCTGCTAAAAATAGTAAATAATTTGGCCCTGGTCAAAGTCGCTCAGATCCTTACGCTTGCCCGTTTTTCCTGCTTCCAACACATCAACTTCAACAACTGACTGTTCACTTGCTTCCCAATATATCCCACCTCTTGACAGGTGCCATTGTAACGAGATAATCAATGTTATTCACCTGTCAGTGGTTTTAATGTTCTGGCTGATCGGTGGATATCGTATATGTCTTTCTGCAATGTGACAGGTGCAGTTTTCTACTGTCAAGTATCACTATCTTGTATGAGCTCTTGTTTATTTGATAGACTTATTTGTCTTAGCTCTTGCTCATTTGATTTTCTTATTTGTCTCATTTGTTTAAGAAAAGTAGGTAGCTAACTTATTCACTTTTATCTTAACACTAGTTCTGCTCTTAGTTGCTTGTTTAGGAAGGAAATGCACTTATGATTTCTGGTGACTAGTCGTTTTCTTGCCTACCTATGTTGAATGCACTTATTGTAAGTCGCTTTGGATAAAAGCTTCTGCTAAATGACTGTAATGTAATATATCAGATACAACCACAAAAAATATTCTGAAATTATTATTGGATTGTCATCAAGTAGGGGTGGTGTGATACATGAGGGTACTTTGGAAGGGAAAAGTTTGGGATCCTTTGAGTTAAATCCTGCTTACCTGTAGTGGTTCAAACGTAATAGATATCAGACTTATACGGTGTCTATTTCTTACCCAGGCGTTGTGGTGCTGTGCCGTAAACCTGAGTGTTTCCTAGGTCGCCCCCGGTTTCCCAGGATGCTGCTGGATGGGGATGTAGGAGGATGGCGTTACACAATGAGTAATTGCAACCTGATTGGTCGAGCTGGCTTTGCATCTCCACTCTATCACATACATGAGAGGACATTTACTGTGATTACGAGTATAACGGTGATGCGGTTACATATGACGTGCAGCCGACGGCTATTATTAAGGCTATTATTATACAGCTGTTACCATGGCGCGTGTCCAGGATGGAACGTTTCTCAACAGAATCAATTTGCTTTGCTGTGATACCTCGTTACATAAGGTTGTAAAACACACCACTCAGGAGTCTTCTCTAAGAGGACCAGACTCATGGAACAGGAAGACGCCATGCACTCTGCTCCATTCACTCCATTCAACTCTGTTACAGTGTTTTGACCGCAGGGCTTCATCGGCTATCTGCCACAGGAAGAAGCAGGTGTCCGTTTGTAGTCAGTCAGTGACATCACTTCCTGACACAGAAAGTTGTTCAGATACAATTAAAACAGATTACAATTTGGGTACACCAGTGATAGAAAATATCATGCAATGGGGCAGAAAAGTGAGCAATGAAGGAAAAAAAAAGAAAGGAATACAATGGAATTCCCCAAAACTTTATAAAACAGAAACACAATGTACCAAAAATGACAAAACATGGTACCAAATCCAATCTCAGCCAACAGTGTCATGCCACTGGAACAGCGTTGAGAAGTTGTTTCAAGGTTAGTAACCACAACGTTTCTAGTACTCTCCCGTAGTATATTCCATCTATGTACAGTACTCTGAATGAAACCTTTCAGATGTTACTGAGGTGTTATTAATTGATGTTCCTTCCTGTGATTATACTCAACGTAGTTTCAGTAAGTATCCATAAGTGAAATGTTGATGATAATGCAAAAAGCAACACACTCCAATATATTAAAAGGGCAGTATATCCTCACTTGCTCAATGTGTACCCCTTACAGTTTATTGACTGTGCGTGTGTGCGTGTGTGTGCGTGTGCGTGTGCGTGTGCGTGTGCGTGTGCGTGTGCGTGTGTGTGTGTGTGTGTGTTTGAGTTCACACCCATAACCATATGAGCTAACACCAGTGACAGGGGTTAGTGCCAGGGAATGACTCCATATTAAGCTGATACACACACACACACACACACACACACACACACACACACACACACACACTGCTTCCTTCCCTCATCTAGTAATTGAAGGTGAGAAATAATTTCATTATCCTCAGGAAGAGTAATCTGCTCTCGACTCCTGATCCCTTCATTTCCTACAGTGCACCTCGACCTGGGAGGCTCACGCACACCAACAGGAAGCATGTATTTATCACACATATGTGTGGGCTCACACGTGCACGCACACACACACACACACACACACACACACACACACACGTGCGCTTCCTATCACCCTGGGGTGTTAATGTTATTGGAGTTAGGGATTAACCATCAGATTCACATATGCTTTACCAAGCTTTATTACTTAGTGCTGTCTGTCTTTCTCTGTCTCACACACACACACACACACACACACACACACACACACACACACTGACTCTGACATACAACTTTTCCTGAAAGGGGAGTGAGTTAGTCTGTGTGTAGGGTACAGAGACGGGGCGTGAAACACTCTTCGGGTGCCTTCACACCAAGCACATCAGCAGCAGTGTCATGGACCTCTGGAGGGTTTACTTCTGTAGTTTGGATCGTTTCGGAGAGTGAGATGCCAACAACGCCATTTGAACTAACGTGGCACTAAATATCTGTATCGAGACCGCCCAGAAATGCAGGTCTTGGTCCTCTTCCAAGCGAACATGCCCTCTAAAACATGCTGCTTTGCCCCAGCCTACATCACTGTACCTGGACTGGACCGACGGGGCCTCATGTTAGCAGGTTTGATCTTCCTGGATTAAGGAATCTTTGGTTAACAAATGCAGATTCTGTATAGTCCCACAACACGTATGTAGAGACTAGAGGAAGGAATTAGAGGTTAGAAGCCACAAATGTCTGGTGAATATTGAAGTTCGACTTACTACTGCTGCTGTGATAGAAGATAGACGTCCATGCATCAGGTCTAGACCTTCAACATCAACATCAGCTGTTGACCTTGTGCTAACCTGCCATGATCGCATTCAAATCCAAGTCCTGTATCAATAACAAGTAAAAATGTCACTTTCGACAGACAGCCTGGATAAAAACAAATATGAATCCAGAAAAATAAAGGATGAAAAAACAAACTTTGATACATAGAGCCCAACATTACTCTGCTAACAAGCCATTTATTCTGCTGATGTGCCGACAGATCAACTTGTCCTCCACTCTGACGAGGGCTGAAAAAAACAGACAGAAGTTTAAAATGTCACCTTTTAATGTCTCGCCACTCTACAAATACACGGCTACTCTGGCTGTCATCGTGTGTGTGTGTGTGTGTGTGTGTGTGTGTGTGTGTGTGTGTGTGTGTGTGTTACGGGCCAAGCTGTAGCAAGCCTGTTTTTTTTTAATGGGGAAGAGGAATATTTGGACATTTTATCAATAGGCATTATTAAATCCTGCTTGCTTGAGCTAATCTTGGTGGACCGGAGCGGGGGGACGAGCGAGAGAGGGAGGGGGAGAGAGAGAGAGAGAGAGAGAGAGAGAGCAGTGATGTCTGCCCCATGAGGTGAAGAGAGACCGCCTGTAAGCCGCTTATTATATCGACTACCGCCTTTTCTCTCTCTCTCTCCACCTCTCCCCTCTCTCTCCCTCCCTCCCTCGTTTTCTTTCGCTACCTCGCTCATTTTCTATCTCTGTCTCCCTCCCACACTCGCTGTCTCCAACTCATTCTATATCCCCTCATTCTCTCTTCTCAACACTCTCTTAACTCTTTCATATAAATGCACACACACACACACACACACTCTTGCAAATGCATACATGCACACACACACACACACACACGGCGCCAAGCAGAACCTTCTTGTTCAAAGCCAGAAGCGAAAGCTGAAGTTTTATTCAAATGAATGTTTACTTCTTCTACTGCCAAGAGATGTGTGTGTGTGTGCGTGTGTGTGTGTGTGTGAAAGAATAGCACCACGTATTCAAGTGTGTATGTGTGCATGTGTTTGTGTGTGTGTGTGTGTGTACGTGTGTTACATGCACAGCAGAAGGAGAAGGGCTGACAGTAGGTGATAAGCCAGACAGGCCTGCATGCTGTGATTATCACCCAGCGGACCCCCTGTCACACACACACACACACACACACATGCATACACAGTGCCCATTGAGAGAGTGTGTTGCGAGGATTTAGGACAGACAGACAGACAGACAGACAGAGACGGCTTGGATCACAGGCAAGGTGGAAATCACAGGAGAAGCAAATGCAACACGCTGCCTGCAATACGTTTGTTTACACTCTGCTGGGGCACGTTTATTAGCAGGCTGACGTTGAGGCACTCGACATCCAAGCAACTTCAGCTGTCAGGTGAACAGGTAAACATCAGTCAGTAATCATGTCTCTCTCTCTCTCTCTCTCTCTCTCTCTCTCTCTCTCTAGGTGTGTGGCCGTCTGAAGAGGTGATGGCTCATTACTGTCTAAAGAAACGTCACATGTTCAAGTGAGTTCCTCCTCCCTTTACCCCCTCACCCCCCCTCACCCCCCCTCACCCATTACAAACAAGCAGCTCTCAATGCATCATCACCCAGATGTGTTCACAGGCCAAAAGAAGAGTTGTTAAATATGAGTGACTTAGTTTGAATGTTGTATTTAAGCCAGTTATAGCCACTAGACTCAAAGTAGAAGACAGATTGAAGACCTGCGGAGTGAGACAAGAAGCAACATCCTCTTTGTGACAGGAAGCAGCAGGGATTATGGGAAATAATCCCTGCTGGAAATAGTCTCATTTTGAGAAGCACCACTGGTTTAGTTTAGTTTAGTTTAGTTTATTAGGATCCCCATTAGCCATTACCCAAGGCAACAGCTCCTCTTCCTGGGGTCCATATGAACACAAAATACAATACAAGAAATCACGATACGATGAAAAAAAAATAGCACTAGACAATTTTAAAAATCAAAGGAAAAACTCACACTAGCCTTAGGAAATTCATTAATAATGATTTAGCTCACTCTTAAGCTGTTTTTTGAAATACTTTCTGCTCTTAGTTTCTATGATGTCTGTAGGTCAGGAGCTTTATTCTGACAGCTCTGTACATAACAGTCTATCAGACATCTCTCCAGTAGAGGCTGCCAGCGGTGTTTACAGTAATTACACCAAGGTATCACAATGAATGTGACCGTGATGCTACATGTACCTTTTCACAAAACCCACCCTATGTACCCTGCTCACCCACGACCTGACAGTATTTGAACCGCCCAGCTCTTGAGAACCTCCACTTCCCCCCGGCGTTGCTCTTTCCCCCGGTGGCGCGGGGCTGAGAGGCGCCCGGGCACCTTTGATTTCCACTCAAGGCGGGAGAACGCCAACCTTTGATTTCCTGTTTTAACATTCAAGAGTCAGGAGGAGAGCAAGAGAGGGGTATTGATCAGAGAAGCCGCACTGAAGGTCAGCTAGAGAGAGAGAGAGGGATGAAAGAGGACAGAGGTGGAGATGGAGGGGAAGGGGAGATGAAAGGAGGAAGAGGAAAGAGAGCGCGAGCCCGAGGCCTGTTAGTGTGTGTGTGTGTGTGTGTGTGTGTGTGTGTGTGTGTGTGTGTGTGTGTGTGTGTGTGTGTGTGTGTGTGTGTGTGTGTGTGTGTGTGTGTGTGTGTGTTTTCTCTCTATTTCCCACTGATGGTACCTGTGTTCAGTATTCAGCCTTCAGGTTGACGGTTGAAGTGATATTTCTACCCTGCTGTGTGTGTGTGTGTGTGCAGGTATGTGTGAATCTACCTGTGTGTGTGTGTGTGTGTGTGTGTGTGTGTGTGTGTGTGTGAGAGACAGTGAGTACTAAAACTGCTAGGTTTGTCTCAGCCAGGTGAATCTCTCTCTCTCTCTCTCTCTCTCCCAGGGGTGCTGTGTGTGAGTTGGGAGGAGGGATGACCTGTCTTGCAGGGCTCATGGTAAGTGAAGCAACCGCACACTGATGGGTCTTCAGACGTGCACGCACACACACACACACACACACCAACATGCACACAGAGGTCTGTGGTAGAAGTGGCTTGGCTCCCCTCATGAAATTGACCCTCACTAATCAATACATACACAGCATGGGTACTAGTATCCATGCCTTCATATACAGTATCACTCCTGACATATTTATTGTATTTATGGTGTACCGATATTTAATGTGTACCAAGGCTACTACTATATATTTAACCATATAGATGGAATCACAACACCTTTGATTGATTGATTGATTAATGATTAATGATTAACACTGCATACTGCTGATTTCTGAATATTATTGATATGGATTGTGATCATAAATATTGTGGTGATCAAATATATAATGATGCTAATATGCTCTTTATTATATATTATAATGATTATAATGCAACTGGCCAGGACTGTCTAGGGTCATCTCAAATACACACACACACACACACACACACACACACACACACACACACACACACA
>JAXDDW010000022.1:67500-72500 GCA_034670385.1 Hoplostethus mediterraneus | reverse complement strand
CTCTGTCATCCCTATGCATCGGCACACTGGTGCACAGGTGTGCGGTGTGTGTGTGTGTGTGTGTGTGTGTGTGTGTGCACTTGTACATGCGCATGCTAGTTTGAATGTATGCTAATCTATGTGTTCGTGTGTATACATGTGTGGAAGTCCTCTTTGATTTTGGATTGCCTCCCCATCTATCCATCTATCAGTTCATCACATCCCTCTCTCTCTCTCTCTCTCTCTCTCTCTCTCTCTCTCTCTCTCTCTCTCTCTCTCTCTCTCTGTTTCTGCCTCTTTCTGTGTCGATTGGATTTGTCTCAGCTCTTTGCTGGCTTTAAAGACAATAAAATCCTAATTGAATTGCTTTGCGACTCCACTAGCCAGTGTATTAATAGACAACTTGACATCAATCGCCCTGCTTTTGTGTGTGTGTGTGTGTGTGTGTGTGTGTTCATCTGTGGGAGAGAGTGTGAGCGTGTGTGTATATGTGGTTAAAAGCCTCCCCATTGATCCAGGTAGAGGCTGCTATGATCAGCACCCTGTGTGGTGTGTTCAACACGTTGCCAACGTGCACCGATCCACAAAGACTAACCAAGCGCGTTTTCCTATCGCGTGGCCATACTTTATGTTCATGAACAAATCATGAGAATTCAAAATGTTGAAGTGGCATAAAAGTTGGAGAAGCGACCTTGTGACAGGACGGTCAGTTTGAATCCTGTTGAATTACTAATGCTCTCCCCTCAGCATCCACTGAGCAAAGCACCTGACCTCCAATTGCTCTTGTGTAGCTGCTCAACAGTAGAAAGCTTTGGTAGTACCAAAGAGCTATTGGCTGTGTGTGTGTGTGTGTGTGTGTGTGTGTGTGTGTGAGTTGCAGAATAACAGCTGTACTCTGCAAACAGACAAAATAGATCCCATTCTGTTCTGTTCATCATTGTTTTGATTCTAATCCGCTGTTTCTCTCCAGTTGAAGACATGTGAGTATATAATGGATCCTTGACCGTGGTGCACCAGATGTACGAGGGGTGATCGAGAGGAACAGACAGGCTGGAGTGTTTGGGTCCACGCACATCTCTAGCAGGTGAGGCCGTTTCCTTTTCTTATTTAACACTGACCAAATCTAAACCCTAACCTCAGTCCTCACCTGGAGTTGTTTTTTCTTGCGTAGGCTTAACCTTTTTTGGTGGAGGAACGTCATCTTCACATTATCCATGTCCACAACCTTTAATCTGAGTCTGAGTTTGTGCTCATCTTACAGAAGTTCATGTGCAATAAGCTGCTTCATGCTTTGATTGAAGATGATTTGGAAGGTTTTTCTTCCAAATGACTGACTTCCAAATCACTCAGTAGAGCATGAGACTCTCAGGGTCGTAGGTTCGATCCCCACATGGTGTTTGGATGAAAGCGTCTCCTAAATGACTGTAATGTAATGTAATGTAAAATCAGCCATCAATGGAAATCTAATAATAGTAAACAGCAATGGCCTCAATTTCTAGTATCCTTGTTGTATAATACTCATGTGAGCTTTACTTTAAAGAACCGGACATCTTTATTCCGTTGTACTACGTCGTAGTACAACGTTTTCTACTCTTGCTTTTCATTCTCGGTTCTCCTTCGTTTTGTTCAGTTTTCTTCCTTATGTTTGGAACATGAATGAGATTGCGATTGAAACAAAATCAAACCATGCTAGCTACATAATACCCACCCTTCAAAGGAGGGCCTGTGTGTGTGTGTGTGTGTGCGTGCGTTTGTGCGTATGTGTGTGTTTGTGTGTGTGTGTGTGTGTGTGTGTGTGTGCACGTATGCTGAGTGCATGTGCGCGTTGAGTCAATCAAGCAAAATGATTCTCTTTGATAGGGACTTCTCATCCAGAAACCATCAAGAGAACTTCACACCACACACACCTCACACCAGCCTCCATGCACTGATCTACCTCTGCTCTCTCTCTCTCTCTCTCTCTCTCTCTCTCCCTTCCCTCCCCCTCTCCTGCTCATATTTACACGAGGAGAAGATGGAGTGAAAAAGTAAACGTATAATTAGGCTGCATTACTTTGATTGTTTTCTTTTCAGATTATGCCTCCTGTCATCGCCGCGCCGCGCGAGAGGGCGAAGGGCACAGCGCGATTGGACGAGGGGAAGGGGGAGGGAGGGGCTTGTTGTGTGTTTGTGTGAGTGTGTGTGTGTGTGTGTGTGTGAGAAGCACATTGGGACCTCCTGCCGGGAATGGAGATTGTGTTTCTAGCGGGGCCTAATGTTTTGTTTACTGAGTGTTAATAATGTCTAATTAATAATCCTGCGATCTGACAGACAGAGAGAGAGAGAGAGAGAGAGAGAGAGAGAGAGAGAGAGAGAGAGAGAGAGAGAGAGAGAGAGAAGTAGGAGAGAGCAGGAGAGAGGGAGGACAGGCAGGATATTGCATAGCAACACGTCTCCAGGTGACCCTTCTGTGTGCGCCGGCGTTGCAGAAATGTCAAGTGTCATGTCACCGGGGCTCCTCCCTTTATCAGAGAAGACATACGTTTCTATCCTCCACGTCTCCCTTCTCCAACTCTACTGAAGCTGAAGAGCAGCGGGGGTCAGAGAGAGAGAGAGAGAGAATGAGAGAGAGACAGAGAGAGAGAGAGAGAGAGAGAGAGAGAGAATAAAAATGTTGGAAAGAGGAAGAGGAAGATACAAGATAGACAAGCAAAATTCCAGAGAAGTGCTTTCTGCACACCGGCCTTCTGCTGTCATCACTCTGCTGCTCCACCAAGGCCTGTGTGTGTGTGTGTGTGTGTGTGTGTGTGTGTGTCCCTGAGTTTCTGCTGTACTAACACTATGGGGGCCCATATGTGACACTCAATAATCAATTGGTCAATAGATAAATCAATTGATAAATCAATAATCAATCAATTAATAAATAAATAAATGTTCAAATACATGCATAAATAGATAAAACAATAGACAAATGAATCAACAATTTGATAATCAAAAGATAAATTGATAAATGAAAGTATAAATAAATGAACAAATTGAGAAAATAATATTTAATTCACCATTTGATAAATAAATTGATAATTACATTTTCGATGGTTGTATTGATGCATCTCTTGATGCTTTATCTATTGATGGACCGATTATCTATTGATGGACCGATTATCTATTGAACTGTCAGGAGGTGGGACCCAGATATTTCCCAGAAGTTACAGAAGCTGTGATTGGCAGACGGGTCCGACTGCAGACGTCACTCCTCACTCCTCACTCCTCACTCCTCACTCCTCACTCCTCACTCCTCACTCCTCACTCCTCACCCTCCAGCTCTGCGACCTAATGACCTTTCCATTGTGTTCCCTGTGCTCATGTGCGTCTGCAGGGTGGTGAGGTGGGACTGTGAGTCGGACATCGCGGCGTTGGAGGGACATTTCGACATCATCATGTGCGCCGACTGGTAGGCACACACACACACACACACACACACACACACACACACACTCACACACACACACACACACACACACACACACACACACACACGCACCTTTGTCTCCGACTGAGTGTCCACAGCATTCGTATTCAGTTTTGGGTGACAGTTGTTGCGTGGTCCCCCCCCCCATCAGCCCCGAGCCCCCCTTCCCCTGCCTTGTCCACACACACACACACACACACACACACACACTCAGATTGCCCGCCTGCCTCCATTTTACACCAAATTGCCTCGTTTTCATGCTTGGTGTACCAGCAAATGGATGACTTAGGCAAATTGCAAATAATTGCGCCTTGACAAGGAAGGAGCGAGAGGAAAGATAAAGAAAGAGTTGAGGGCGGATAGAGGGAGGCATCGAAATGGAGACGGAGAGATAGAGCAACATAAACACAACAATTAGCCCCTGGTCACTGTAATGTAGATCGCGGCGCAAGAATTAAAAACTCCATCTCTCTCTTTTTTCTCCCCCCTACCTCCCTCCCTCCCCCCACCTCCCTCCCTCAAATTCGCTCTCCAAAAAACCCCCCGGCGGCGCCACGGTGACATTTCACCATCTCCCCCTGCTTTGAATCCCGACACGCTCCTCTTTCAATTTTTGTCTGCAGTTAGATTTTATATAGCTATAAAGGCTCGCACTTTAGAACCTTGACACACACACACACACACACACACACACACACACACACACACACACACACACACACACGCGCACATTCTCAGACATGAGACATGCGGTTGGCTGTAAGTACTTGACTACTTTACAGCTCCAGCTCCACATTCTGAACAATTTCAAGTTGTGTGTGTGTGTGTGTGTGTGTGTGTGTGCGTGCGCGCCCGCGCCCGCGTGTGTGTGTGCGTGCATGTGCTAAGTGCAGCATTACTGAGTAGCGTTAGCATTATTGTAAGGTCATGGCCATTACAGGTAATAGTCAGGTACAGCACCCAGAGAGAAAAAGAGAGCAGACGGCTAATAGAGGATATTTAACAGTGGACTAACTGTATGTGAACAGGAAGCACCGATGCAGGCTTCATACATGCATGTGGACATACATACGTGTGTGTGTGTGTGTGTGTGTGTGTGTGCGTGTCTCAAGATGTCCTCCTGTGTGTGCGAGTCGGTGATTGTGCGATAATTGCGACGGCGCCGGTCGGGAGAGTGACGGCTGACCGATTAATGTGCGCGTCGTTTTTTGCGATGATCACCTGCAAAAAAGGTCAACAACGCGGCTCCCACTCCGATTAATTATAGCCCCTACCGGCGGCAATGGAGCTACCGCTGAGAGGAGAGAGGGAGAGGGAGAGAGAGAGGGGAGATAGGGGAAGGAGAGATGAGGAGTGGAGTAGCAGTAGGACACCAGATAAAAAAGAGGAGAGGATGGATGGGAGTGCAGAAGGAGAGGAGATGATAGGAAAGGAATGAGGAGATGATAGATGGGTGGGAGGAAACAAAGAAGAAGGGAGGAGAGGTGATTGGTATGAGTTTAACTTCGTGGTGACACTGCGCGTCGGCAGCCAATCACACGCCAGATATCCCCCCGCCCGTCATTAACAACAC
>JAXDDW010000022.1:57500-65000 GCA_034670385.1 Hoplostethus mediterraneus | reverse complement strand
AGCCGGGAGGGAGGGGAGGGGTCAGCACAAGACAATAGGCCTCTGACCATCTGGGGGGGGGGGGGGGCTTTTATCCAGCGACTTACAATAAGCACTTTCAGGTAGACACGAGAACTACTAGACACCAAGTGCATTTCCTTCAATCAAGTCAATCAGGTTTATGTGTATAGCACGTTTCATACACATGAGATTTAAAATAAGAACATCAAATAAAACACCTGTTTCCATAAAGCCAACATCAACATCTGAACTCCATTTGCTGGCAGAATGAACAACATGCTGGAAAGTGACTCCTTCTGTTGCTCTTTTGTATCCTATAAACTGAAACACTGGTATGAAGGTACTAACACACTCAAGGTCTTGTTATATCATCATATACCTGCACTGCTGTGCTGCCGTCAGGCCCAAGGCCGAGCGCTTGCTCTTGTCAGGAACCAGAGATCCAAATAAACATCTGGACCAACAAATACGGTAGTGATTTTGTTGACCTTTTACTTTTTGTACCAAAATAGATTCATTCTTTAGTGTTGTCAGTTCCCCTCGTGCCATTTTGCCACTCATAAGGATGGGCAATCTACATCATTTTTGGATCATATTTTTGTTCCTATTCACACAGTAGTTGTCAGTAACGTCCAGTAACCTTGCTCCAGTGTCAGTTGCTTCAAGTTGCTTCAAGGTTTTACAGCATGTGGTTTTATTTCATAGATCACAATGTAGAAAATCAGTTATTGATAACAAGATAACGAGACACAAAGGGAGATCGGGTCCGACTCTCTGCAGCTTTGCATTGTCTCTCAAAGTTCCTTCTGCCCCCCAAATGACACGTTGTCCTTCCCCTGCCTCTGCCCTTCCCCTTCCTGTGTGTGTGTGTGTGTGTGTGTGTCTGTGTGTGTGTGTGTGCGTGTGCGTTCCATGTCCGTGTGTGTTCCAACTGCCAACTCCACCCAGCCAGCTCACTTCCTTGTTTTCCTCACCCACTCTCTTTTCCAGAGAACTGATATCTGTCGAAAAATAAACACAAACCTCTCTCACCTTTCAAGCCAAATCAACTTCACACCTCTGCCTAACCTCAGAAGAACAATAAACTTCACCCAACATGTTTGTTCATCTCTCCTGAACTGAGTAAGAGCCAGATAGACCTCATACATGTATAGTGTACCCATTCTGTCGTGTATATCCGAGTATCCGAGTATTCGTGTATGTATCCTAACAGAAACAGACAGGCCTATGCAGGTAGACAGAGAGGTAGAGACCAGAGGAGTCAGACAGGATGTGCTGCGTTGAGGGACGAACAGCTTTGCTGGTGGAAGGTCACGGGGGGGGGTTGGGGGGGGGAGGGGGGGGGGGGGTGTGTGTGTGATTGGAAAGTTGCGTCCAGATTGCCGCTCCGCCGGCCAGTTGGACGGATGCTCGGGATTATGTCAAATCTGCACTGTATTGTTGCATTTTAGTCAAATTACTCCACTCTCATCTGTGATAATAGGTACACACGTGCACGCGCGCGCACACACACACACACACACACACACACACTATTGACACAAATAATGGATTGAAATTTGTCATTGTGGATTTAGAGACAGGTGTTACTTTGTTTTGGAATGATTGGAGTTGGGTTCAGGTTTGGGCATGTGTGTGTGTGTGTGTGTGTGTGTGTGTGTGTGTGTGTGTTTTCATGTCGCTGCTGTCAGGTAAAAATTTCAAAAAATAAGTTTGCAAATATCCTTTTTTTTTTTTTTAATGATATAAGTTACAAGGGTCATGAAATCACTCGGAACATGAACGAGCTTGTAAACTTTAACGAGTACAGATCCCGTAGACGGAAAAGGAAGGGATGGACGGGAAAGGAAAGGAAAGGAAATGAAAGGAAAGGAAAGGAAGGCAGGCATCAGAGGAGGACAAGGTGAAGTGTGCTAGCGCTAAGGTGTGACGATACAATGACGACTTGTACTTCACCGTATGAAGCAGATACTCCAGAGAGAATGGAGATGATTTGAAGTTTCCTCAAGTGCTATAAGCTGTGATGACATTTAGCAGCACTCAGCTATAGAGGACCGGCTGACCTGAATCTGCTTCTCACTGAGGAATTGATTTTGCTACTTTCTTCATACTTGCATCGTAGTAAAAACACCAAAAATTGCAGTTACGTGGTTTTCAGAGTAGCAGCTTGTGACTGGAAGCAGGTTTTCCCTTCACCTCCAATAACTGCGGTTGAAGCTGTTTGAGGTGGAGCTGTTCTGTACATAGAGACACACACACACACACACACACACACACACACACACACACACACCCCCAGGAGCTCCATCATTATCTGATGATTAAGTTATGACTCATCATAAGTATGACAGCTTAATGAGATCTCATGTACAATCAAACAAACACCTGTAGTCCTTAACTGTTAATATTTAGATACACACACACCCCTCTCTCTCTCTCTACCTCTCTCTCTCTCACACACACACACACACACACACACACACACACACACGTATTGAGGAATAGAATAGATGCAGTTCATTGGATTCTTTATGTTATTTAAGTTTTCTATTTGTTTTTTTCTCCTTGTATTGTTTTTGTTCTTGTTGTGTCTAGACATCAACTTATATGCTCCATTGGCAAGGTGCTTTTATATAGTATAGGTGTGTGTGTGCACGTATGTGTCTATCATGGGTGATGGTGGAAATGGTAGGACAGGCACTCTTGCGCATATTTACTTTAGTATTTTTGGTATTTGGTATTTGCTATTGCGTGCTACGATAAAATGAGGAAATGGAAATATGTTTCATCAACTCATCAGTAAACAAGAAACTCAACATGCACAGTCAGAATCAATAAACCAATAAACATTCTAGATAATCAAATAATAACTGAAATAATAGTGGAACTGAAAGCAGCACTCTGAACTCATCATCAACATGACCTTAAAATCATCTCCTTAAAATTTCAAATTATGTCTCATATTCATCAGAATATTCTCAATGCGGCATGATGAGCAATAATTGTCAATTCCCAGTATTCAAAATAATCATTAGCACTCATGTTCAATAAATTCACAAACCAGAACTGATTACGTTTCCCAAATAGTGACCTGCTCACACCCATCCTCGTGACCTGAATCGAGCTTCCTCATCGTAGGATACAGTAGGATACAGTAGGATGCAGTAGGATGCAGTAGGATGCAGTAGGATACAGTAGGATACAGTACGATACAGTAGGATACAGTAGGATACAGTAGGATGCAGTAGGATACAGTAGGATGCAGTAGGATACAGTAGGATGCAGTAGGATACATTAGGATACAGTAGGATGCAGTACAATACAGTAGGATACATTAGGATACAGTAGGATGCAGTAGGATACATTAGGATACAGTAGGATGCAGTAGGATACAGTAGGATACAGTAGGATGCAGTAGGATGCAGTAGGATACAGTAGGATGCAGTAGGATGCAGTAGGATGCAGTAGGATACAGTAGGATGCAGTAGGATGCAGTAGGATACAGTACGATACAGTAGGATACAGTAGGATACAGTAGACCCCCTCTCCTCCGGCCGGGGCGAGGTGAAGCGCCGAGCCGTCGATCCATACCTTGGCGTGTCGCTGGAAATCCCAAAACGCGATCAATAATCACAACACAGAAACCCACGGATCTCCGGCTCACATCTGGACGTCGGTCACGCACACGACAAGATCAATGTTTTTTTGGGGGGGGGAACGCGCCGAGCCTCCGTACTCAGAGACCGGGTCAATGAAGGTCAATTGTCTCGACGCTGCGGGGGGTGCGTTCAGGATACCCAATTGTTGAGCCTTTTTTTTAGTTTTTTTTAGTTTTTTTTGACAGATGGTATCGGTGTGTGTTCTGCATTCCTCTCAGCGCCTTGAAAACACACACAGGAAGTCAGACGTAAAAAAAAAAAATGGGAGAGCATCTTACTCATGCAAATTGTTTTTGTTCCCCGCTTCCTGTTGGTGGAGTTATTTGTAAACAAAAGAAAATAAATAGCCTGCTGTTTTATCTGGGGCTGCTATCATAGCAATGCATTCTAACCTGACTCTCCCTCTCTCTCTCTCTCTCTCTCTCTCTCTCTCTCTCTCTCTCTCTCTCTCTCTCTCTCTCTCTCTCTCTCTCAGTGTGTTTCTCGACCAGTTCAGAGCCAGCCTGGTTGATGCCATAAGGAGATTACTGCGACCCAATGTAAGTGTGTGTGTGTGTGTGTGTGTGTGCACGTCTACTGTATGTATCTCAGCTTATCCCCCCCCCCCTCTTCTAAATCAGACCCCACACTCTTCTCCATTATAATTAGGCCTTGCCCAAAACGCCATACACATTAATGGCCCTGACAGGATTAATATCATGTAATGCTTTAATGCTTATTATGAGCAACTTGAATGCATTGCTCTGATCTCTCTCTCTCTCTCTCTCTCTCTCTCTCCTGCCTTCCCTTAATCACAAAGCCGAGGCGACTTCTCCCTTTTGGCCCCGCGATAAGACCCCACGCTGCGACAGCCAAAGCAAATGGGGACCAAAAAAAAAAAAAAAAAAGCAAAAAGGCTGGAAGAGATAGGGTTGAGATTTCTATTTATCTGAGGGAGGGGAGGGTGTTTTAAACTACAGAGGCCAGACTGTTAGAGGAAACGTCTTCATGTGACAATGAGGAGAGAGGAAAGGGTGATGGGGAGAAGAAGAAGAGGCAGGGGAGGGGAAGGGAAAAGGGGGAGAGGTGATAGAGAGGGATAGGAGAGGTGGATGGGGTGGATGGACAGACTGGAGATGGAGATGGAGGCTATTCGAGGAGGAAAGGATGAGAGAGATGGATGGATGATTCTTCCTTCCTCTTGCCTATTTGTCATCAATTATTTGTACGAGCTCTTGTTTATTGTTTATTGGATCTTGTTTATTTGATTCACTTATTTGTCTTAGCTCTTGCTCATTTGATTTTCTTATTTGTCTCATTTGTTTAAGAAAAGTAGGTAGCTAACTTATTCACTTTTACCTTAACACTAGTTCTGCTCTTAGTTGCTTGTTTTTTTTAAAATATTTTATTTATAAATTTTCAGTTAACAAACAAGGGACACAATTACAAAAAGAGAAAATAAGTCACCCGCCTCCCCCCCTCCCTCCACCCTCAAGGAAATAAAACAGACGAAAGACAACAACAACAACAACAGAACTACCTGCTCTTATGGGACACAGAAAAATATGAAACTCAACACAATCAGCAGCAGCTGTTGAGTAGACGTCTACAATATGTTTCGCTGACTTGAAAGGGAAAGATAAAACAGATAAATATACAGTGCGTACACATAATACAGTATGGTAGACACATACAGTACTGTGCAAAAGTCCCAGGCACCCTAGATTTGTTAATATGAATTTGGCCCTAGATTTTTATTTATTCTTTGTTTTTTCTTTGTTTTTTCTTTACATTACTGCTCTTTATAGTCAAATTTTGATATTTAGGAACTTTTAATTTCATTATTTCTGAAATCAAATCAAATCACATTTATTTGTATAGCCCTTAATCACCGTTACAGTCTCTAAGGGCTTCACAGCCCAACATGTGAAAATAATAAATGATTAGTACACGACATCCCCCAGCCTTAGACCCTCACAGAGGACAAGGAAAAACTCCCACAAAAACCTTATTGGAAAATTGGGAGAAACCTTGTGAGGGGCTACTCAGAGAGGGATCCCCTACCAGGACGGTTGGGCTGCAATAGATGCCTACCTGCCTACCTATGTTGAATGCACTTATTGTAAGTCACTTTGGATAAAAGCGTCTGCTAAATGGCTGTAATATAATGTAATGTAATGATGCAGCAATAGGCATGCCTCACTCTAGAAGCATGCAGTAGTTTGGTATTGTGCTCAACGTCAACGTCACATCACATTTCCTATACTTCCTCGTCTGTGAATGACAGAAGTAACCATTTCCTTGTCGAGGCGGTAGAGCACACCGGCGGATCACATTGCTAATGTTCAGGTTGTCGTGTATTACGAGTCACGCACCTCACACAGCCAGTCATGAGCTCACATACAGACGAATCACGTGGAAAAGCTTGAACGAGAAATATCTGGACAGTGAGTTTATGATGTCCGACAAACAACAGTCATCCCGCTAACATCTGGCCGCTGTTGTGCATCTGTGTGCTGAGGTAGTCCTCTATCTCTGCCTCTCTCTTCCTGTCTCTCTGCCGCTTTAATCCACAGATAATTCAGGGGCTAATATGATTGAGTGTCGGCCATCAATCGCTGCCACAACACGCTTTGCCAAATATTTAATAATTTGCTAAGCTGATTAAACAATTAACAAAGCAATTATTTCTTCCACCTAATGGCACTAATTTGTTGTTTCTGACAAAGGTGGTCCATCCGGTGGGCTGGATCCCCTTAATCAGCTGATTAGCGCTGCGAGGAATTTGGTCATTATGTGAATGTGTTGCAGAGACAGGAGGAGAGACACAACACAACTGGAGATGCAGATGAAAAAACAGCTGTCCAAAGGGGATGATCCCACTGTTGTTCCTGTCTTTTTTGTTCATTTAGCTTGTGGTGTGTGTGTGTGTGTGTGTGTGTGTGTGTGTGTGTGTGTGTGTGTCTCCGCGCATCCCCCTTGCATCCATTTAATTAAAACAATAATAACATGATCAAAATACGAAATAAAACTGAAAGCTGAAGGATTTCAAAGAAACTTTGAACCTGTTGGTAATCCTCTTAGTTTGGGCGGGCTGCCTGTGACGCACACACACACACACACACACACACTACACACACACACATACACACACTAGACAACTACATATACATATCAAATATACACACACTAATGCACAGCCTCATAACCGCAAGCTTACACACACACACACACACACACACACACACACACACACACAGAGCATAGGGGGAAGTGTATGTGTTTCTAGTGTTGATTGGATTAGTAGAGCTTTAATCTTTTTGTTTATTATCTAGTATAATACCTGGTAGAAATCAAAGGGACATACAGCTGGCCACTCGCTCTATATGCCTCAACGTGTGTGTGTGTGTGTGTGTGTGTGTGTGTGTGTGTGTGAAGCTGCACAATATAGAAGGCTGGCTGGGAGAAATGAGGTCTGTGTGGAAATGACACCCTACAAACACACACACACACACATACATACACACACCATAAATGTGCCGTACTTGTGAGGACCTTCCCTTAACAACTTTCGCCCCCTAACCCCTGAAAGTCATCACATCCCTCCCCTCTCCACCCAGGGCATGGCGTTGGTGTTTGCCCCACTGCGAGGGGAGACCCTGGGGCTGTTCTGCCATCTGGCCCAGGAGGCGGGGCTCTGTGTCTGTCAGCACCAGCAGTATGATGCTCAGGTCTGGGACGTACACTCAAAGGTAAGACACCATCATCAGTTTGGGTTTCATTCCAAAACACTGTGTAGGTGTCACTTTTCCCTTTTCTTGTCAGGAGTTTCATTTCAAAAAGAAATATCCATCATTTGAAA